>JANAVB010024994.1:11791430-12291418 GCA_029216955.1 Iris pallida
GCTATTCATCGCTGGTGGCGACTACTAGCGACGAATAGCGATATTAGTATATTAAATGGGAACCTGCGTCGCAATTTCGTCGCTATACGTCGCTAATTATTTTAATATAGCGACGTGTAGCGACGACTGTTATATTACGTCGCATTATATTAATAGTCAGCGACGTTTAGCGACGTCCCATGCGGACGTCGCTAAATGTTTCATATAGGGCATGGACACGAGGGTTTCTTTTTTATTCGCGGCCGAAATTTTTTTCCTCCAAAAATTTCAGCGCTCCTCCTCCTCCGGCGCTCCTCCTCCTCCTCGCACCCTCCTCCGTCGCTCGTACCCTCCTCTGGCCTCCTCCTCCTCGCACCCTCCTCCGGCCTTCTCCTCAGGTAGGCCCCACCCTCTCTCTCGACCTCTCTATCTCTCTATAGGGCACTGCTTTAGAGTGTTTGTCGAAGCTAATGCCAGGGAGGGGCTGCCTATTGCGGTTTGCTGGTCAGGGAAGGTTCTATATATGTTTATACATAATATGGGAAGAGTTAACTGGCTAACCAGTGTGACATCTTTTGTTATAGCCATGTTCATCTTTTGGGAAGAGTTAACTGGCCAATGAAGTAACTGAATGTTTGATATTACCTACACATTCTACAAGTTTGTGAAGAAATAATAGGTATTTCTTTCACCATGTTCATCTGTCTAGGCCTACACTATTTCTTCTTGATACTCCTAATTGCAAAGCTTCATTCTCTGATGATAGATGTAATAATTAATATAAACTGCTTAATTTCGTTATTGGCTAGTCTGGCCACCTAATATCTGACTTGTGTGCCCAAAGTTCTTGCTTGCTCATGTTGAGGGATATCCATTTGTATATTATATTTCAGAAAGGCACATGTTCTGTCACGACCCGCACCCGCTTTTCGGATACGTGACGTGTCCAAGCCAGCCTACGCCGCAGAGTCGGCGGTAGAATGCTGTCAAGCCCGCAAGAAAATAAATGCTCAAAAAAAATAAACATTTGCTGATCATTCATATTTCTAATCTATTACAACAGTTACAACATTTATATTTAAAGAAAATATAAAACTTTACAATTAAAGAAATTGATACAATTGCTTTCTATTCTAGGTTGTCCTCAGCATACCCAAGTCTTCCCAATGCTAACAGTGATCGCGGCTAAACCTGAAAAATGTTGGTTTTCAGTCAGGAATGGAACAAGTACACAAACCGATGACAATGCAAAACACAATAGAATTAACAAGACATGAAAATAGCATATGGAATATGAAAGCTAGCAAGAAAATTGATGACATAGCACGATAGAGAAGTAACAAGGAAAAACTAATAAAAGACATCTATCTAGGTGGTGTGAAATATCTGTTTCGACATGTAAACGGCTAGGGGGTAAATCTGGCATCTACACGTGTCGTGTGTAGATGCTATTGTTCACGAATAGATATCTTGGAATATTTCTGGGTAGTCTACATGTCTACTAAGATATTTCCCCTCCCGACTACTCCGTGTGACGAGCGTGTCAACAAACAGCAAGATATATGTATAGACATGAAATGAAAAGACTACTATGAATCGGAAAGCAATCAGAAAGTGCACTTTCCTGAGGTCCTTAGCTGGAGAAACCAATAACACTATACCACTCGATGAGCCACAATCAGTCAACACATGTAGAAGTCTCCGGATGCTGAAATAAATAGTACCAACATTCTCAGAATAGTCAAATTAGCTAGGATTGCCTGTCCTTAATTCCAATTCTGGACACAGGGGCAAAACGATAATTTCGGGCAAAAACGATGTCCGCCGTTGGACCCGCTTTGCACCGAAAAGCGTGCCAGAGTCAACGGTCTCTAAAGTCGTCAAACTACATGTTTACGGATCCAGTTTTTGATACGAATCCAACCTTATGTCCAAAGTTGGATTCCGGCAGACCGTGCACAAAATCGCCCGTTGAATGGAACTGTGGGGCCCACAAAACGACGATTTTATCAACAATCTCAGAATCGGACCAAACTTGGCATACAGGACCAGAAAAACAAATACGGTTCTGTTGGCGCAAGTTTCGTCTCGATCTGACGAGCATACACAAAGTAATTGAGAAATTTGCAATGTGCACGATACGGTAAATTTTGACGGATACGCATCAAATTCGTCGCACACACGCGACCAATTCAAATTCCGCCAAAGTCCACACGACCACGAAGCCGTTACACAGCTTTCGATCCTTTTGGTATGCGACCACGTCGTTCGGATTGGCGTGACGCACGTCGTGTGGATGGTTTTCTATGTTTTTTTAAAACAGTTTTTTCATGATTTTTAACTCGATTTATCTTAACATCTACAGATTAATAAAATAATCTAAAAATAGGGTTTGAAAGCTGGTTAGGTTGTCTAAAAATGTATTCAATTGGATTTTGAAAACTAATAATATCTGGCTCGAAAATACCCTTCTAAAATAGGGTATCGGGCCGTTCTTAGGTTCGAATTTTGGACAGGTTTGTCTCGACTTTGTGTCGAGTTCACGGGGTGATTGTGCTGTCTCATTCGAATCCCCTTAATGGGAATTAGAGAGGGTCATATTGGGTTTACGTAGGATTTTACAGAATTAAATTTTGTTAGACGATCGGAAAGAAAACGTACCGCGAAGTGGGCCGCTTCTATCGCAGTTGCAGTTGCTCGCCCCTGGCTGTTCCGTGCGCTCCGGTGAGTTTGGCCGGCCAGTGGCCGCGCGTGCGGTGGCGCGCGGCTGCGTAGTGGCCGCCCAGCCATCGGGGTACGCGTGGGTTCGAGTTTGGGTTTGGTGTCTTGCTGGTTTCTTTCCTCACGGCGCTCTCTCCCTATATGTACTCGCGGATGGGGGAAGGGTTTATTCGGTTCTGTGAATAATGAGAGGTGAACATGGGCTGGGTTTCGGGTTCAGGGGCTGGACCCCTGCTGTGTTGGTGGCTCGGGTTTTCGATACTCGCTGCTGTGGGAAATAAAGGCTAGCTGATTTATTTAGTTGTTAGCTCGAGCTGCTAGGCCGAGCGGGTGGGGGAAATGCCCGGGCTTGGGCTGCTTAGAAAATAGGTTGGGTTTGGGATTATTTGGCTGGCCTTCGGCCTGAGCTGATGGCTTAAGAGCTTAGTTGCCTGGGCTGGGGAATATTAAGTTCTGGGTTCCTCTGGGTTTGTTGGCCCACTGGCTGGGCCAGGTTGCTCAGCTGTGAGCTGGGCTGGTTGCTATTTCTACTTATTATATCTATATATATATATATATATATATATATATATATATATATACATATATATATGAGAATATATATATATATATATATATATATATATATATATATATATATATATATATATATATATATATATATATATATATATATATATATATATATATATATATATATATGTAATATATGTATATGAGATATATATATATATACATATATACATATATATATATATATTCTCATATACATATATTATATATATATATATATATATATATATATATATATATATATATATATATATATATATATATATATATATATATATATATATATATTCTCATATACATACATATGTATATATATATATATATATATATATATATAATATATATATATATATATATATATATATATATATATATTTTTATATATATATATATATATTCCCAAATACGTATCCATATACTATATTTATTTATATATACTCACAACCGTATATACCTTATACACCCACCCAAATACATACATACATATATATATATATATATATATATATATATATATATATATATATATATATATATATATATATATATATATTTTTTTTTTTTTATATACGTATTCCTATATATATATATATACATATACGCACATATATAATACGTAACATACACACACGTATAATATATATTGATTATATACATATACGTACACATATTAATATATCATATTTGTGCATAAAATATAAATCTCTTGATAACAATTTAATATACAATTAAATATAACCAATAAATTAATAATATTAAATAACAATCCCAATAATATAATAATAGTAATGAAAATAATAACGAAATTTAATAAAGTATATACCATTATTGCACCGTCTAATAATTTCAGAAAATGTATAGGGCCTATTATATACAAACATTATTGAATATCAACTAATCACAATATTTATAATATTTAATTAAGAATATTTAGAAATATTCCTTAGATCACTAAAATGGAATAGTGACACAATCATACCAAAAATGTGTCAATACGAAGGTCATTGGATGTACCGCATGACTACATGGTTTTGGGCTCAGTTCGGGTTCAGTTTGACTAGTTTGGTGCGACCGGGTCACCTAGTCGTCAAATAATATTAATAATGAATAATTAACTATCTATATTGGTCATGTCACAACTTGGCCTGGTTTTTTCTAGTTAGGACATCCCTATGGCTAGGTTTTCCCAGGCATGACTAGTACACTAGTCAAGGCACACTGCTCCATCTCCCGTGCCACAAATCCTAGTCGTCTAGTACTCCAAAACTCAACTATGGCTAGAGTCATCTACCATAATAATTAACTAAATAATCATTTATAAAAATAAATTTAAAATCACCATTTAAAACAAATAAATAATAAAAATAATTTAAAAATTTTCAGGAAGGGGAGCTACATGTTCAGTCCTTAGTTGCACTATTTGTTCAGTCCATTGAATGTGTCGGGTTTGAAATCTTTGGAATTGAATTAGTGGTTCGATTTGGGAACAAGGAGATTGTATTGGGGTGTAGGGCTATTAGGAGGCTTACAGCCATTGTGTTTAGATGTCTGAATCCATTTAAGTATTCTCTTTCATATCATATTTTATTGGGTTATGGTGGGTTATAAATGTGTTGTTTGGTTACTGGGATGTATCAGCAAATGATGTTGTCCTGCACACCAAACAAGTGAGACAGGGTGGACCTCTTACTATGGGGTGACTGACACCAGACCTGTGGTATTGCAACAATCAATATTTTCCTTAACTGTAACTTGATTGCAGGGTTATATGAGTGCTGTTTTGAACTTGTCTCAATTCGAGACAGTCTTATGAAACCTAAGAATTTTGTGGTTATTGACAGTAGCTGATTGTATGGCTGGTATAGAGATTCATAAAGGACTGATGTACAGCTACATAGTGAACTGATAATTAGGTTTATATTGGACTTATAAGTGAACTCATTTTAAGACTGAGATCAATTGGAGTTACTAATGAATGGCTAAAATCAATTAGATTCATTTTAAGACTGAAATCATTTTAAGATTGAAATCAATTGGACTGATTAGTGGCTGTCCTGATATTGGACTGTTGATATCTATCCTAAGGATGTGACTGACTCTGGTAACAGGGGGTTAATTTAGTGTATGAACCTGAGAACTCATATAGTATAGGATAGTACCAAGTAAACTGAGACTTATGTAAGTTTGGTTTAGCTAGAAATTCATATTGATAGTTTATTGAGCTCAGTTAGAATTGGTATGGACTAACAGTATTTAGGATGTCATGTTAACTGAATTAAAGTCAGTCTGTTAGTGAAACTGAACTTTCAGATGAAGTTGACTGTCCTCCGACCCCTATCTCTCAGCAATGATGATACGACAACCTATCACTACATCTTTTAGTAGTAGATAATGTCTTAGTATTACATTTTATGGGTTCATCTTACTGATTTTGTTATATCCTTCAGATACTAGATTCGATAAGAACATATACTACACCATATGTACAGAACATAGATGATTCACACTAATGTATACTAGAATAAATTTTGGGTTGTGTTCTGAGCCATCCGTTCTCACACTTGTCAAAAAATCGAATATAACCTTTTTATCTGCCATTCGACTGGCGAGGCAGAAATCTATGTACGACATTTAGTATAAGGAATTTGCATTAATCTACGGTACGACATCGTGATCAAAACATAGTCCCTGCAGCCATTCGACTGGCGAGACAGAAACTTTGTAGCCGTAGATAAAGTGGACTGTCCTTCGACCCCCATCCCTCGACAATGATGATACGATAACCTATCACTACATCTTTTAGTAGTAGATAATGTCTTAGTATTATATTTTGTGGGTTCATCTTATTGATTCTGTTACATCCTTCAGATACTATATTCGATAAGAACATATACTACACCATATGTACAGAACATAGATGATTCACACTAATGTATGCTAGAATGAATTTTGGGTTGTATTTTGAGCCATTCGTCCCTATACTTGGCAATTAAGCATGTGAAATATATCGTTGAAGAACATAAAACTTGTGGTCGTACAATCGTCACTTTCGTGCGTCAGTTCATGTCGGTCTTCATTTTTTGCAGTAATTATTTAAAATGGATATGAATTACTATCTGCGAAACCGTTTGTGGATGTACAATCGTCATCCTGATGAATTATTATCCGTGTCAATCTTTGCAGAATTATCTTAAAATGGATGTAAATTACTATCTGTAGAACTATTTGTGGATGCACAATCGTCATCCTGATGACATGTACGGTGTGCGGGATAAATTTATACAGGGTGTGCAACAGTTCCTGCAGTTTGCCAAGGCGTTCCCTCAGTACATGGACCGTACAAGAATTAAGTGTCCATATGTGAGATGTCGTAACTTGAAATATCATTCGAAAGTGGATGTGACATATCATTTGTATTCGAGGGGTTTTATGCCAAATTATTATCAGTGGACCGCACATGGAGAACTTGTGCCTTTAGCCTCCGTACTGGAGCCTTATGTAGATGTCCACGAGCATGCTGATTACGACCAAGGGTGGACGAACATGGTTTTCGATGCTGCGGGGCCTAGTTTCGATCCGAACAATCAATATGAAGCTGAGGAGGCACCGAATGCCGATGCTGCAAAGTTCATGGAGTTGCTGGAGAATGCAAGGACTCCTTTATATCCTGGTTGTGATGACCATTCACCGTTGGAGGTGATTACAAGATTGTTGAGCATAAAATTAGATTTTAACATGTCTCAAGAATGCTACAACCGAATCCTGGAGTTAATTAAAGATATATTACCGGAGGGTGGCAAGTTATCTAAAGACTTCTACCGATCCAAGAGAATGGTGAGATCGCTCTGGATGGGGTATAAAAAATTAATGCATGTCGCAACGGATGCATGTTGTACTATAATGACGACAAGGATGAAGACGCCTACAGATTTTGTGGTACTGATCGCTTCAAGGCAACTAGTACAACAAGGACTTCTGGTGCACGCAAGCCAACAGATTCGATGCACTATTTGCCTTTGACATCGCGGTTGCAGATGTTGTTTATGGCAAAGGAGACAGCTGATAATATGAGTTGGCACAAGCGGAAACAAATATATGGAGTACTGGATCATCCATCCGACGGGGAAGCATGGAAGCACTTTGATCGAGTGTATCCCAATTTTGCTTCAGAGCCGCGTAATGTCAGATTGGGGCTTTCCTCCGATGGTTTTACCCCATTTGGACTTTCGGGCTCACAATATTCTTGTTGGCCTGTGATTGTTACTCCGTACAACTTGCCGCCTTGGATGGGTATGAAGACTCCTTACATGTTCCTAACTGTTATTATTCCAGGTCCGAAGAACCCGAAGAGGAACATCGATGTGTACTTACAGCCCTTGGTAGATGAGCTGAATCAGTTGTGGAAAGTAGGTGCAACCACATATGATGTTTCCAGAAAGCAGAACTTTCAGATGAGGGCTGCACTAATGTGGACCATCAATGATTTTCCGGCCTATGGAATGTTATCGGGTTGGAGCACCCATGGTCGTCTCGCATGTCCGTATTGCATGGATCGCACTAAGGCTTTCCGTTTGAAATACGAAGGAAAACCGTGCTTCTTTGATTGTCATCGACAATTCCTGCCAAAGGATCATCCGTACCGGAGGAACAAGAATTCTTTTCGTTCTGGCGTGGTAGAGAAGTCCAGTCCACCGCCACGGTGGTCCGGGAACACGATATGGAAAGAAGCTAAAGAATTGTCAAGTTCTATTGAAGAGCCTACAGCGGGGTACAAGTGTGATGGATTTGGCCGCGCTCACAACTGGACGAAGAGGAGTATATTATGGGACCTACCATATTGGAGTGACCATCTGCTCAGACATAACCTGGATGTCATGCATATCGAGAAGAATATATTTGACGATATACTAAATACTGTGATGGACGTAAAGGGAAAGACGAAAGACAATCCCAAGGCCAGGTTGGACTTAGAAGAAATATACAGACGTCCAGAGTTGCATTTGATAAAGGAAGGCAGTGGGAAGTATAAGCAGCCCAGGGCCATTTTCTTACTAGACAAGGAAGACAAAGGTAAACTTTGTAGGTGGATCCAGGGCCTAAAATTTCTAGACGGGTACGTATCGAATTTGAGAAGATGTGTTGACCCGAAGGAGAACAAACTACAAGGTATGAAGGGCCATGACTGTCACGTTTTTATGGAGAGGTTAATCTCTGTATTTCGGGAATTCTTACCTCAGGTCATTTGGGATCCACTGACAGAGCTTAGCATATTCTTCAGAGATCTTTGTTATACTAAGTTACTCGTCGATCGGCTTGAAAAACAGGAGAAGGACATTGCAGTAACATTGTGTAAGCTTGAGAGGGTGTTCCCTCCTGGATTCTTCGACTCTATGGAGCATTTGTCAATTCATCTTTCATATGAGACACGTGTTGATGGGCACGTCGGTTATCGATGGATGTACCCGTTCGAGCGCCATCTAAACCACCTGATGAGGAAGGTGAAAAATAAGGCACAGGTCGAGGGTTCTATTTGTGAAGCCTATGTCCTTGAGGAGATTACAAACTTTTGTTCAATGTATTTCAAGCCTCATATTGCTACAAATAGAACAAGAGCTCGGAGGAACGACGATGGAGATATAGAATATAATGATGCATTATTGAAAGTCTTCAATGCTCTTGGAAAGCCTTCTGAAAAATAGAAAAAGAGATATTTGAATGATGAGGAACTAAAGGCTGCCCAGTTATATATATTACTCAACTGCGAGGAGGATGAAGTGGAAAAGCTAGAGTGGTAAGTAAAAATCTTCAACGTTCAAGTCATTTATTTGGTGATTACGTTATTATAATTTAACGAGTATATCCCGATATTTATTGGTTTTTAGCAAATTTAATGATGAGGTGAGGTCAAGTAGACCATACATTGCAGATGAAAAAGTAGAAGAAGAAATGAGACTTCATTTCCCGTCTTGGTTGACTGCATATGTACATAAGAAGCTAGTTAGAATCTTCCTCCATTCACAACTGCACAAGAAATAACTTAACATTAAACTTAATTTTGTATCTTCTCATGTTTAGGTCGATCGTCCGGACGTCATCCTTGAGAATGAATATATTAGAACTTTTACCAAGGGACCAATTTATGTCGTCAAAATATGGCCAAGTTATTGCGTGAATGGGTTTAAGTTCAAGTCAACAAATGCTCTCATCAGAGATAGCTTTCTGGATCTTGATTCCACAAAAAATAGTTGCTTGTGTATCAAATCTACAAACTACAAAGATGTCCCTCCAGGCAATAATTTCTATGGCGTCTTACGGGAGATCGTGGAATTGACGTACAACTATGGCATAGAGCCTGCCAAGATCATGTTGTTCAAAGTTGATTGGTTCGATCCCATACAAGATCAATGATGGAAAATTAACAACCATGGTCTTGTGGATATTAACTACCGTCGTCGATACCAAGGATATGAACCATTTATCCTAGTAAGTCAAGCTCAACTCGTATATTTTACAACATATCCTAGACGGAGAACAACGAGGTACGACTAGTGGGCAGTATACAAGACTAAAGCCAGAAATACCTACGACGTCGACGAAGTGGCTTATCAGGAGGACGAGCTGCCTCTTGTACCAAATACAGTTGATGTCGACTCAGCAGAAGTTCTCCATTCAATATCTACTTGTGTAGAAGAGGTATAAGTATCCGAAGGGGAAGACGAAGGAGATGCTAGTGACGATGAGGAGGAAGAGGAAGAGGATGAGGAGGAGGAGGCAAACGAAGAAGATGAATTTTCAGAGGATGATTGAGAAACTGTGATTTTGATGTATTCATATTTCTGTAATCTTAAATTATGAACTATGATCATTTCTATTAGTATTCAGATTTTTGAAAACTTAAATTATGAACACCAATATATGCAGATATTTCTAAACTATCATTGTATTTATTTATATTTTCAATCATAAACTGTGATTTTGATGTATTCATATTTCTGTAATCTTAAATTATGAACTCTAATGTTATTATCAGCATGGCAGGACGATGCGGAGGCACCTCAGGACGACGCGGAGATAGGCCAGGACGAGCCGTGTCCTTAGGTGGGCAGAGAGCTCCGTTACCAGAGGATGGCTCCGGACCATCGTCTGACCCGAGCACTCCATTGTACCATACGGTCGCAGGTCCGGGTGGCAGTACACCTGCGATGAGCAGTTCCAGGCATGCTGATCATACTCCTTCCCCTAGCCTTCCTACCGCTGACAGCAGCATGGCGGGTGGGGAGCAGGTGGAGGAGGTAGTCCCTACTCCCGCCCAGGCGGATCCATACCAGAGCAACCCTCCATGCGCACCTCGGGAGGAGACGAGGATGGAGATTTGGGCCGACGATCCTACGAAGTAAGTTAAATGAATATATATATATATATATATATATATATATATATTATGTATGTCTGTATATCTATATATATTCATTAATACGTCGGTTATCGTTGTATATAGATATCGTCCCTCGTCGGTACAGAGAGCGTTGGGCTCCTTTCTAAGGTCCAACTTTGGGGGTCCGTGGATCAACTACTCGGATGCCTCGGAAGAGAGGAAGGCATTCTGGTTTGCCCACTTCAAGGTAACTAAAGATAGTTAATTTAGTATGATTAATATAATTTTAAGCATTTTTAGAACTTATTATTTTAATTTGTAATTCTTGTAGAGGACTTATTTTTATCCACCATACCAGGCCGAGCAGATTGAGAGACAGTTTCCTGTCGTCGCCGCCAAGTTGACCCGTGATGCAATTGACGATCAGAAAGCTCGTCAGTGCTCCGGAAAGCCGATTGCTGGTTGGATCATACCTGACCAGTGGACCACGATGAGGACTCGATTTGAGGAGCCCTGGTACAGAGAGCGGTCGAAGAAGGCGAAGGCGGCTAGGACGAGGGCCAAAAAGTGGTGTGGTGGATCGATTCCTATGATGGAGCATTTCCATCGTCTGGTATATAATTTATTACAATATATATGATTTTATTGATAGTGGGAGTATATACTTTTCTATTTTACAAAAGAATAAAATATAACAAACATGCAGGTACAGAGAGGTGAGGACGCAAACATGGTGACCGTCTTCCTGGCCACCCATCTGAAGGACGGGAAGCTCATCGACGACCGGGCTACTCAGAGCTATGTAAGTTCTAATTTAGATTTCGTTAATTTTTAACACAACTTAAAGAATATACAGATAACCATATCGTTAATAATAACTAAATACTTTAGACGTTTATTAGGCTAATTTAGGTAAGTACTGATGTATAGAGATGCACAATGATTTTTAGGACGAGTTTGTTAGGCTACGTGATGAGCGTGCGAGTGCTAGTGCACCGACAGAGGAAGGGGTTGGTACATTGCAGCCCTCTCCGCCTCAGTCGGAGGACGAGCTCTGGAAGACCGCTGTTGGTGGTCTTCAGAGGAGTACGTACTACGGTACGGGGTCCTACGGCACATTTGTTGCGACACAGGCATCCAGGGCTCCCTCTGCCAGTGCACATTCACAGCCGTCACAGGCCGAGTCGTCCCGAGTCGAGGGTACCATTGCCCGCCAGATTGCTGAGCTGTGCGACGATATGCTGAGGAGAATTTCTGAGCAGCCAGGGTCTCAGGCGCAAGGGGATACTGCGTCGGTCACCGCACGCTTTGACGAGCTCGAGCGTACCGTACGACACGTACAGGGGACGTAGGAGTCCATTCACGACACCGTTACTAGAATAGCGGCTTGCATGGAGCAATGCAGCACCAGACTGCTAGCCCTAGAGGAGACGCGGACGCACCCATCTCCAGCGGTTACACTGCCTCCTTTTTCAGCAGTTACACTGCCTCCTTTTCCAGCGGTTACACTGTCTCCTTCTCTAGCGGTTGCATTACCTCCTCCTTCATCGTCGTCGGTGGTTCTTACACCGAAGCAGTATGCTTACCTTCTTTCCAGGAGCGGTGATGCTCCTCCTGATCATCCGTAGTCGACATATATATATATATATTATATTGTGATGGCCCATTGTTGGGTCTTTTATGTGTGTATACTTACATTATTCTTATGTGGACCATTATGTTTGACATTGTTGTTACAAATTTTCATATATCTGTGTTGATTGATGAGATTGTGTTTCAAACGTGTTCGTGATTGTGTGTATCTGTGTTGTTTGATACTGTGTTCGTGATACACACTGTCGTTGTTGTAACAAATGGTGTAGGGGATGCTGTAAATGCTGCAGGGGATGCTACAAATGCTGTATTTTTTATTTTTTTTCAAAATTAGCGACGTTCAGCGACGGCTAGCGACGGAAGTTAACGTCGCTAAGTAAGTATCGGAACATCGCTAACTATGATGAAAACCGTCGCTGATCGTCACTACACGTCGCTATGTATGATGTCGCTAAACGTTACTATATGTCGGTACTATAGCGACGTAACAAAGTCGCAGAATGTCGCCATTTGGCTCTCAAGCCAGGTCAGCATCGATGCATGTCAAGTCGCTCAACGTCGCTAGGTTATGTCGATAACTGCTGACGTTTTACGTCGCTGGTAGTCGCTGAATTAGCGACGTGTATGCGTCGCTAAGTACCGTCGCAATAGCGACGTATTACGACGTCGTGTTGTTTAACGACTAGGTTAATCGCGACTACATGCAAACATCGCTAAATACGTCGCTAATTGAAATTAGCGACGTATTTTCCCTATTTAGCGACATCCTGAGGCATCGCTGATTTGACAGATTTTAGTAGTGCTGGCTCAAATAGTCCGATTTTATAGTCTGAGTATGGTGGTATGCATGGATGGGTATTCCTGGGTCCTAATGGGTTCTCTATTCGGACATCTCTTACTGGTTGGATGAACCTGGGATTTCAATCTATATTGACGGGACAAAGTCCCAACTATTTCTACTAGGTTAGGGTAACTTAGAGTAGGCTTCTACCCAAGGGGTTGAACTAGTTGCCCATCAGGTTGGTTAGCTAGGCCCAAAATGCGCCTTTCGTGACTTTTGTGTTTAAGTATCCCATGAGACCTCAATTGGGTGGCACACTAGTGGCATGCGCATAGTGGGCTTCGAGTAGATCACTACCATATTGGGTCGAAGGAATTGAGTCAAGGTTGAGGCTCTAGTGGAAGTCGGAATGTATACCAGTATTATGGTAAGGGATATAACTAGTCCTTTGACCTGAAAGTTGTACTACAAAAATAGAGTACAAGGGGTTGGGTTTGAGTGGGACATGGTATACCTAGATGAAGGTGGACTCGTCTAGATCTTATATGTGAAATTTGTTGGAAGGTAACAACTGGCCTCGTGCTCCGAATATTAATGACACGGCCGGGGACACAAAATGCTCTAAATAAAAAGTGGGAGTCCAAGGGCACTAACTATCATTCTAATAGAAAATTATTCTAATCAATCGGTAATCCTCGTACATCCCAAAAATTTAGAAGGCTCACAACATTTGGTCTCTGGAGAATAGGTAGTCTCCTAGGTTGACATTTGGTCAAGGGAAAGATCCTAATCATTCTCGGACTCCAATGACTAAAAGATCAAAATAGTAGGTTTAGTGTCGAAGGGAGGACGAGTAACTCAAGGCAAGGTTCCAGTCACAGGGCTGGTCGATGGTAGCTACACTTGCGTATACGACTATCATAGCTATGGGGATACTCTGTATCTATCTATCAATTATGATCTTTCGTCTTTCCAATCAGTGGAAGACAAAAACAACAAAGAGTTCAAGAGATATGTCACTGAATACAATTACGTGGTTCAAGGGCGGATGTATAATTCAAGAAGAATTGTCAAAGCAGTCGTGGATGAGATCATTGAGACATCTACATCTCAATCCACGTAGGTTAATCCGAGGGAGAGCGAACCGAGCATACTAAGGTTGATCAGACCGTAGCACATCGATTCTAATTTAGACAATATGTTAGCGGGCGTCCCCAATAAACATATGTCTCGAATCAAGCTCGATAAAAGAGTAAGCTTCCAACTAGGCTGTAATAGCAGCGTTGGTCAAGATAGTCAAAATACAAGTATGCGAGATTTTTTGGAAGGAGGAAATAAGTAGTTCGAGTTTTGAGAGAATCAAAACCTTACCTGGTGTTCTTGCTTATACAGTCTTCCTATAATCTTCCTATCTCTAAGGACTTGGTCGGCTAATGGGTTATGGACTTCTGAGTTCTAGTTCCTAAGTAAACCTATTAGTGTCAGTCAATTACCTCGTCAATAGATCACAAGGACCACGAAATACTAGGTTGGGAGACATGCTACTCAACTTACAGAACTTACACTAGTATTGGTTTTGGATCTTAGGGTCATACAGGGCAGTCCCTATCCTCTATAGTATCCTAAACTTGTAATCACGTCTGAAATCATTTTACCAAAAATTATGCCTCACCTATATACTCTGGCTGTGGTAAACCCTTAGTTCCGTGATTCAGCTGTGATACGCTACCAGGTACTCTACCTTATATTGACACAAGGTCGAAAAGAGGTCAACAAGGATATAGTTTTAGCAATGATCCATAACCTACAATTCTTTGAAAGAATTTCAATTCTATGGGTTGTGCCTCGCCAGTGCGCTGCTGGCGGCAGTGAACCCACCTTCTCCACTCTCAAATAATTGACGACAGTGCGCTGCTATCTAACCATTATTAGTTAACTAACATTCTTTTAACTATATCCGTAAAAATTCATGAGCTTCTAGAGATTCAACAAGTTGACTAAAAAATAAAGCGTAGGTACTTGTCATATCAGTCACAACACTTAAAATAAAAGAGTTAACATGGAGGAAATAACTAAAGATGAAAGGAATGCAAATATTCTAGTATCGATTCCATACGCGTTTCTATGGTTGAGGGAAAATCTCAAATCAATCTACCTCGAGATTTGTATATGAATAGCAAAATCAGAAATTATAAACCAGTTCCTTACAGCAAAATAGAATTTTAAAATAGGTAATTCTAACTCATGACATAAAATTTATATCTACATAGAGCAAAATAAAACTGAACATGTTATCAAGATTATAGCCTTAATTCTGGAAAAGCCTAACTAATCAAGCGAATAGTATATCCATATTGAATCACATTGTCATATCAAAAGTAATAGTGTACCTATAGGGATCTAGCAAGCTATCTAAATTGTATGGCCTATCTAATAACCTTAACTACCCAACGGTCAATTTGAACAAGGGACTCCTAGTCCTAGTCATTCTCCTAAATCAATTTAACCTAAGTTGTGAATGAGCAGTTTCTAGTCGCAGGCTCACAATGGTACGACTAGATTAAGTACCATCACTAGTTCAAAATCTTTTACAAAAACTGACTTACATGGGCCACCACAAAAACTTGTCACGACCCGCATCCGCTTTTCGGACACGAGACATGTCCAAGCCAGCCTACGCCGCAGAGTCGGCGGTAGAACGCTGTCAAGCCCGCAAGAAATAAATGCTCAAAATAAAACATTTGCTGCTCATTCACATTTCTAAATTTGTTGCAACATTTACAACATTTATATTTAAAGAAAGTACAAGATTTTACAATTAATAAAATTAATACAACTGCTATCTATTTTTAGGTTTCTGTCTGTAAGTACACCCGAATCTCCCAAGCTAATTGAAGCCACAGCTAACCTGAAAAATGATGGTTTTCAGTCAGAAATGGAACAAGTACACAAACCGACGACAATGTGAAAACACAACAGAATTAACAAGACATGAAAATAACATATAAGATATGAAAACTGGAAAGTACTGATGACATGGCACGATAGAAAAGAAAAGAAAAAATAAATAAAAGACATCTACCTATGTGGTGTGAAATATCCTTTTCGACATGTGAACGGCTAGGGGGTAAATCCGGCACCCTGCACGTGTCGTGTGCAGCTGCTATTCTCTACGAAAGACACAGAAGATAGTTCTGGGTAGTCCACATGTCTACTAAGATATTTCCCCTCCCGACTACTCCGTGTGACGAACGTGTCAACAAGAAGCAAGATATATGTATAAACATGAAATGAAAAAAATACTATGAATCGAAAGCAATCAAAAAGTGCACTTGCCTGAGGTCCTTAGCTGGAGAAACCAATAATACTATACCACTCAATGAGCCACAATCAGTCAACACATGCAAAAGTCTCCAGATGCTGAAATAAACAGTACCAACCTTCTCAGAATAGTCAAATTAGTTAGAATTGTCTGTCCTTAAGTCCAATTCTGGACACAAGGATAAAACGGTAATTTCGGACAAAAACGATGTCCGCCGTTGGACCCGCGTTGCACCGAAAAGCATGCCAGAGTTAACGGTCTTTATAGTCATCAAACTATATATCAACAGATCCAAATTTCTGATACGGACCCAACCGTATGTCCAGAGTTGGATTCCGGCGGGCCGTGCACAAAATTGCCCGTTGAATCAGATCGTAGGTCCCGCGAAACGACGATCCAATCAACTGTCTCAGAATCGGACCAAACTTGGCATACAGGACCAAAACAATGATACGGTCCTGTTGGCACAAGTTTCGTCTCGATCTGACGAGTGTGCACAAAGTAATTGGAGAATTTGTAAAGTGGTCAATACGGTGAATTTCGACGGATACGCATCAAATTTGTCGCGCACACGCGACCAATTTGAATTCTGCCAAAGCCCACACGTCCACGAAGCCGATACGCATCTTTCGATGCTTTCGGTTCGCGACCACGTCGCCCGGATTGTGGGACGCACGTCATGTGAATGCGTTTTTCTAGTTTTGAAAACAGTTTTTCGGTAAACTTCGTCAACGATTTAATTCATGCACACACATCGAAAAATAGAACCGTAAGTTGCGTATTAATCTCATTTATAATATCTAAAACTGTTTCTAATTGGTTTTCGAAAACTCTTAACAACTGGCTCGGGATTATCCTTCTAAAATAGGGTGTTCGCTGCTTTAACATCCTATTTTTGGATAGTAATCGTCAGGTTTTCGAGTCGATTTTGTGAAACGATGGCTCGGCCATGTTAGGTTCTACTTGTTAGGATCTCTAGAGGGTCCTATAAGGTTTCCATATAACTTTACGAAATTGAAAACGATCAACTAGGTTGAGAGAAAGGGAGACGCGAAGATGGGTACCTAGTCGCGCTTTGTTCGGATCTGCTGCTGTTGTCACCGCTTTGGCGGCGGCTCGGCCGGCCGACAGTGGTCCTATGCGGCACGCACGCGTGTGGGGGTGCGCCTAGGTGTAGGGGGAAAGGTTGTTTTTAGGGTTTTCTTTGTTTCAAATTGTCGAATGCCATATATACATAGGAGTACGTTCGGGTCTGAGAACCGAATAGAGGGGAAGGCTCAGGCTGCTCGATTTTTCTGTGGGGAGCTTGGCTCTGGCCTAGTATGGCTGGGACTGGGCCTCTTTGTGGTTCAGCTCGGGTGGAGTTCTGGTCCCGAGCTCGAGCTGTTGTTGCT
The DNA here is from genome assembly GCA_029216955.1 of Iris pallida. Lineage (NCBI taxonomy): Eukaryota > Viridiplantae > Streptophyta > Magnoliopsida > Asparagales > Iridaceae > Iris > Iris pallida. Next base: position 11,809,169 of record JANAVB010024994.1, read on the forward strand.
CTGTGTGGTTTGGTTGGGGAGAATTTTAGTTCGGCTATGGGCTTTGCTTGGGTTTATCCATTCTATTCACCAAAGTTTATATATATATATATATATATATATATATATATATATATATATATATATATATATATATATATATATATGAATCTAAATCACAAAATCTAATAATAATTTAAGTACAACTATTATAATTAATAACAATTATATTATTTACATAGAAAGACATCTATATACATATAGTAAAATATTTCTATATACAGAAATATTATTTATATAAAATATCTATATTTACTATCTTTCCCAATGAATAATGAATTCATATAATCAGTTCAAAAATATTCATACATATGAATATATATACCTACACTTATATATATAATCTTTATAAACTCAATTAAATCCCAATAACATTTTGTTTGTCTAAAATAATATAACCAATAATAATACTAATATTATATAATAATTACCTCAATAACTTAATAATAAATAATAATAATCAAATGCAATAAATCTATAATGGTGTATATACCCTTTATGTACAGTCTAAAAATAACCATTTAAATAAAATGAAAAAAAATATTTTACATTTTACAATTTCCAGGAAGGGGAGCTACAGTATTCATGATGCTAGTATAACACCATATAGCATATATAGTACCAAACTTTATTATAAAATAATATATGATTAATATAAAATAATAGTTTAAATTCTGAAATATACTTATAAATATCTTTATATTATCAAAAATACTATTTTAATGGTGTAACTCATGCATGTTAGGTCCATGTCAATACTATATCATTATTACCACATTTGACCAACAAGTTGAGCCCCAAAAATAATTTAATTAAAAATATTAAATTCTTAAAGAATTACAAAAATTAGTTAAATAGTATTTTAACACCAAACCATGCACAACAAATAATTTAGTAAAGATATATGGAGTATCAAGACTTTTGGATACAAAAGAACATATGATTTTTGGAATTACGGTGTTAAGGTAAATGTCAAATTTTTTTAATAAATACTAAACAAACTCAAATCTCAGCAAAAAGATATGTGGTGGAAATCACTTGATGTCTAGTTTCTGATAAAAAATATAATAAATATCTAAACTAAAATTAATTAGGCAAAAATTCACTCGCAACAGATCTTGTTTGTTCTGGATACCTTGTCGTATAATTGATGCCACGGACAAACCGCTTGGAACTATATGGATGGCCAATTGAACATAAATAGACACATAGATATTTCTATGAGTTTTGGTTTCATAAAAAGATGTGACCGAAAATCACATAAAACCCTAGATTCAAAACATCATACCTGTTGTGATGAATTCAGCAAAAGTTTGGTCGACTTCGGGTGTCTTCCGCATCTCGTACCGACCAAATTAGGGGATAAAGCTCCTCTCAAAGGTGTCAGAATGTTAGACGGGTGTACTAGGATTGAGATGAAGGTGGTAAGAGGGTTGAAAGAGGTCGCGGTGATGAGTTTTTGTCGGGTGGAAAGAAAAGTGCAAAAATAGAAAAGAAATTGGAGGGGCACTTAATTTGGAGAGATAAGGAAGGGGTGGCGGTTATGTGGAGGGATTTAATATGTAGAGTTTTTATAGGTTTTATATTATTGAGATTGGGCCTTGGTTTGGACTAATTTGGTTAGGATTTGGCCCTTCAAAAGATTAATATGGTAATGGGTTTCCTTATTGGGTGGGTTACTTGACCAAGTCAAAGATAGGAGATTTAATGCACATCGCTGAAATCTAATCACTAAAGATCAATTAAATATATATCTAATTGATTTTTGCAACTTTAGATAGACTCTAATAAGGAGAGTTGGCTATGTTAGGGTCCAAACAAATTTTTTAGTCAAACTGAACCCAAAAAGTCAACTAATGGGTCTCATGTGCCATTTGTAAATAAATAGCACATGAGAATTCGATCATAGGCTCAAAATGGGTCAAAACCATATATTGGGTCAAACAGTTTTGATCTATATCTAGTCCCAAACTCATGTTGAAAGTTGGGTTTAGAATTACGGTAAATAGTCAAAATGGCCTCAGTTGATCCGAAGTTGTACGAAGTCAAAAGAATGTTAGGGAACAAATTTGGATAGGACATGATATATCAAAGTGAAGGCGGACGTGTCTAGAATTCAAATATGGAGCTAGATTTGAGATATCGATATTTGTTGTGCTTCAAAAATTAAAGCTACGGTAAAGTACTACTATAGTCATTATTGACTTAAAATATAGTCTAATATTTAAAATATTCATATAAAATAATTACAAATAATTACAAATAGTTACAAATAATTAAAAATAATTAAAAATAATTAAAATAAATTCCAAAAGCATGGGGCTTATAGATGGATGATCCAATACTCCATCGATTTGTTTCCGTCTGTGCCAACTCATATTTTTGGCACTCTCCTTTAGCATAAACAACCTCTGCAACCGCGGCATCAAAGATAAGTGTAGGTCCTAAAAATCAAGTTGCACCCATCAAAGAAGTCATAGAAATCAAATTGGGCATCCTTCAAGTGAACTGCGCAGGAGACAGATTGCACACCAACTCGATTGTGCAGGCTGAACTGCACACTCATCCAAGTGCGCAAGCTGACGTGGTATTGTCATCATTACCTGACAGAGAATCAGATCTTATGACAACTGATAGCACGGAGGATGAGGAAACTGTTCGTTTATCGTACAGCACAGCGCTCGAGGACAGCTGTACATGCAGCACAATTAGCCAGAGTCATTGCAGCGCGGTCCATATCAGCGCAACCTGAAGCCAGCGTAATTCAGGTGGCACACTTCATCAAGACAACTGACAAAGTACACGTGGCCTTCATGCCATCAATGACTCACTACGTGGTAACCGTCTGTACACGATCATGCACATTTCAATCAAATAATGCCATGTGTCCAATAAAGTTGGCCCACGATCAAATAACTGCCAGCGCAGTCTGATGTCTGCGCGGTCCAATGCATGTGCAATCCATCTTACGCAGTCCAGAATAACTAAAAAGTAGTTATTTCTAGAACTCTATAAATAGAGTTTCAAGTCCTTCCTAGGGGGGATCACACATTGATATCAGAAATCATCACCAGAGATCAGGAGTTCTTGCCAAAGTGCTGCTGCAATCTTCAGAGGCTACCGTCTTCAAAGTTCACATCGTCCAAGGGATAAAGCGATCGTCATTCAGATCGGATTCCTATAGTTGTACTTTTCCAAAATTCTTGTAATCTTCTTACAAAGTTTGTTGAAATAAAGATCAACTTTTGTTTTTGCAAACAAAATGACGACTTTGCTGGGGACGACTTTCTCCTCCGATGAGGAAGTGACAACTCAATGTGACGTTGCGTCTATCGGAAAGACGCAGAAGACGCTGGTTGTACAGGTCAACCAGACGGCCTACGAGGCGATGATCAACTCCAGGACCACCCCTCGCACTGCAACAACTTCTGCCACGAACAAAGTTCACCCAGTGTGGATCCCCAAGACTGTTGTGCAGTCCACTGCTTCTGCTGTTCAGCCTGCTGCACAGTCTAATGTCTCTGTCCCCAAGACTGTTGCGCAGTCCACTGCTTCTGCTGTTCAGCCTGCTGTGCAGTCTAATGTCTCTGTTCCCAAGACTGCTGTCTCTGCTGCGCAGTCTGCTGCTACTTCCCATGCGCAGTATACTGCTTCCCTTTCCAGTGCACAACCTACTTCATATGCTGCTCTGTCAATGTACAAGACTCCTATTCCTCTGGCGCAGTTGGCTGCAACTCTTCCTGCGCAATCCACCACTCCAGCAACCAGAGTACAACCCAAACACTCTGGCAACAAGACTCCTACTGTGCAAGTTGCTGAGACTGTGGCCAAAAGAGCATCTGCCAGAGTTACTCATGTGCAACCTGCCAGTACGCCAACAGCCACTTCAGTCCCTGCGCACACTACGCCAGCGCAGTCTAAGAGAGACAGCCCTTTGGCTAATCTTCCATCTTTCCACAGCAAGGGGAAAAGCTCTGCTCCTCTTCTCAAGTACCCTGTTGCTCCTGCGCAATCAACTGGAGGTAGTCTTTTGGCTATTCCTCCTCCTCCCCAGAACAAAGGAAAAGGCCCGTTGGTCTTTTCTCAAACTTCCTCGTCCCATGACTTGGAAGACAATAGAAGGAAACGCTCTTTAGCTAACCCTTCTTCACAAAACAAAGGAAAATGCCCTTTGGTCTTTTCTCAGTCTTCCTCATTTTTTTATCGTAGAAGATCAATCTGAACGTGCTCCGGCATCAGTCAGTACAAGAACTCTATCCAACAAGGGTTCTTCTTTCCTCCTTGCCAAAGGAAAATGTATTGATCAGAGAGGTATTCTGCCTACTCCGGTAGCAGAGTTCCAAGATCTCCCAACTCTCAAGATATCCCGTTCAAGACAGGAAAAAAGGTTGGTGTCTCAGACAGAAACCCCTGGGGGTGAGTTTGGTGATCTAAGAACTTATCTCAATCGACCAACTTCGGTGAAACGCAAACAGCCAATGCCGAAGACCAACCAGCATCAAAAGCAAACTTTCAGGATCAAAAATCCGGACACCTATGCCAATAAAATGAGTACTTCCTTGTACACTCAAGGGACAAAACATTTGAAGAACCGGAACCATGTTCCGAATATTGTCAAAGAACATATCCCTCGAACTTCTTCTCATCCCGTTGCTGTTCCTGATCTCCGAGAACACCTCAAGCAAAAACGGAACAACATCTCAACATCTCCAGTGCAACCACTTGGACACCATTGTAATCACAAAGTTGTCATCAAGTGTTGTTGTCAGACAATAAGACGATCTGTCTTCGATCGTCTAAACTTTACAAACTCTGAACCTATGTCAGAAGATGAAGACGAAGTTTTGTACGCTTCTGTCAACATGACTTTCCGAGACACTGGGGGTAGGAAGTGCTCCAAGCACGGCAAGCCTCGCAAGACAAGCCAACGGTATTTGGATCTACTCCAAGAATTTTCTGATGGAGTATTCCAACATACCCGATCCCGAAGCCGAGACACAATCGGTCAAAGGAATCTTCAAGATCCTTTCGGTCATCTTCCTCTTTCTCACTCAGGAGATGATTCTTTCTCCGACTATGATGCATACAGTGAAAGTTCGGAACAAACAGTATCCTCCACTGTACCTAGAGAAGTGACAGCTTATGTTGTCACTGAAGATCCAGATGCTTCCAGTTCGGCTAGTCAAGAACAACGAGTAGCTGCACTAGAAGACAAGTTGAAGACCATGGCCGAAATGGTCACAAGTATGCATTCTATCATTGTGGCCCAGCATACAGTACCACCGACCGTACCTCCTATAAATCCTGAAATCATAGCATCGTCGCTGCCTGTCAATGCAGGGCTGGGGGTAGCATCTCCTCAATTACCCCCTGTACAAATCCAACCTACACCCAGTCAGTCAGGTGCTGGGGTAGTGCTTATTACGCTGTTCCTCCCCCTAACACTGTGATTCAGCATGCTCCTTCTACATCAGTAGAAGATGCTAATGAAGCTGTCAAACTCCTGCACACTCAGTTCGAGGCCTTCAAAGAGAAGGATAACTTGCAGAGGTTGGGGATCAAGCAACCCTACCCAGTTGAATGGAAGGAAGTTCCATTTCCTTCTAAGTACAAAATTCTAACAATCTCGCTGTTTGATGGCAGCACTTCTCCCAGTCAGTTCATTAACCACTTTGAGGTAATGACTGTCCAACTTCAGCCAAATGACGCTCTTCTTACCAGAGTATTCGTCGGTTGTTTAGCCGGCGTAGCATACGATTGGTACAGAAGCTTGCCCGATGGTTGTATCACCTCCTTCTCAGGTTTAAAACAAATCTTCTTGGAACAATTCTATGAGGGGATCAACGACATGACCATGTCAGCCCTCAATAAAATCAAGCAAAGACACAATGAAACTGCTGAGAGTTTTATTGAAAGGTTCCGCCGAAAAGCTTTGAAAATGCCTCCTGGAACTCCGGCCGCTGTGACCATAGACACCTGCAAGGTAAATCTTTTACCTATCATTAGCATATGGATGGGGTCAACTAATTTCCAAGATTGGCCATCCTTCATTGTCAATGCTAAAGCAGCTGAAGTTAGCACCGACAAATTTAAGCAACTAGGGGTACAAATGTCTAACCCCGACCGAGATGAACAACGGACATCAGGTGGTGGCAATCGCCAGAACAACCGCAAAGGAAAAGAAACTTTGAATATCAACTTGACGAATAAGAACAAATAATCTCTGACGGTCAACGTAGCTTCCCCTATGTCTACTTCTACTCCTTCAGCACCTCCACCAAGGAAACCTCGTCCAAAAGTAGAGTATTCTATTGACGAGAATGACATAGTGAGCATCTTTGATTGCTTGATCAAAAGCAATAAGCTCCAACTCCCAGATCCGAAGAAGCCCGATGAAGTCGGTAAGACTGATCATCCTAAGTACTGTGTTTATCACAGGTTCATTGGGCATCCCACTCGAGCATGTTATGTGCTCAAAGGCAAAATTCAAGAGCTGGTCAACGCTGGTGTTGTCACTCTGCAGCAAGACGAAAAGACTGTTACCGCGAACATGGTCTCAGTTCAATCTGGTGACTTCCCGCCCCAGATGGTACAGCATGGTGTCATTCCTATCCCTAAAGCCACTCTTGAGATCAAGAATCTCCCTCCTCTACGAAGTGAAGGTCTCGTCCCCTTGTCTCTTGACAATGACGAGATTATGTGGATTCATCCGGATCTTGCCTCGGAGTTCAAACTTCCCTCTTCCTCCAAGAAGAATGACCGCTCTAAGGGCAAGACAAAGACTTGCAATATGGTGTCTTTTGACCCCCATAGTTGACGAGGAAATCCTACTGGGCATTAGATCAGGGAAAGCCTATCTAAAAGATTACCCCGAAGCTCAAGAGAATCCTGCTTCTTCTTCTGAGCCTGCTGCAGTACAGTCTGCTTCTACTGAGGATATTCCTTCTGCCTCCTCACCGATCGTAGAACCCACTCCTCCCAAGCCAACGGTTGCTGACAAAGGCAAACAACAAGTCCGCTTCGACAAACCTTTTAAGAAGTCACCTCCTTTCGGACTTGAAAAGCCTTACAACTTTGATATCTTCGCTCAGTTAGCCAATACACCGGCCCGACTGTCCATCTTCGAGCTCTTGTGCCTCTCCAAAGAGACTCAGGAAACTCTGAGTGAGGCTCTCATGCAGGCAAAAACCTGTCTAGCCCTTCTAAAGAAGCTGAAAGCAGAACCAGTCTCTTGCCTCCATTGTCATAGTGTGTTGGAGTTAATTCCAAACATAACTTTCACACAGGATGACATGTTGATGGAAGATAATAGGTACGACCGTCCTCTATACTATACAGGATATGTCGACTCGATGAAAGTCGATCGTATTCTAATAGATCTAGGGTCTGCTCTCAGTATCATGCCGAAGACAATGTTGGATGCATTGAAGATCCCAGTGCATAGTCTTTCCAATACAATCACCACCATTCTTGGGTTCAATCAAGGAAGGAGTGAGCCTCTGGACAAGATTCGCCTAAAACTCCAAATAGGCAATCTTCGCACAAAGGTGACTTTCTACATCATTGATAACCATGGTTGTTCTTATAATGCTCTGTTGGGGAGACCATTTCTGCATGAGCATAATATTGTTCCTTCGACTCTCCATCAATGTTTCAAATATGTTGATGACAATGGAGAAGTACAAAAGGAGGTTGCTGATCTTTATCCTTTTAAAGGCGTCGAAGCATACTGCAATGATGCTCGTATGTACAAGGATGAATTCATGAAGGTAGTACTGTCTTTGGACACTGAAGAAGAACAAGAAGCAGTGCCTAATGACACCTTCATCATACCTGTCAAAGGGCATGTTTCTCGTCCTCAGTCCTCTAAGCCACTGGCTATTCACTTGCCAGTTCAGAAGCAACCAACTGATGATGATCAAGATCAAAGGGAGCTCACCTCTTCTGAGCCACTTGTTATAGACTTACGTCGTAACAAGGAAAAAAGGTAGCTCACCTCTTCTGAGACACTTGTTATTGATTTATCTCATAACAAGGATAAAAGGGAGCTCACCTCCTCTGAGCCGCTTGTTATTGACCTCCGTCGTAACAGAGCCAATCTTCCTCCACGTTCTTCTTCTCCCCTACTTGTAATCAATCTGACAAAGCCTGCTAAGGCTAAAGGTCCTGCTGTAAATACAAATGTACAAATCAATTAAAAATCATCTACTTTCCAGTATACTGATGTCATTTATCATGCTAAGTGCTATTTGGATATGTTAGATAGCTTTCAATCATTTACGATGGGAGTTGTGCAATCTCTTCAAACAGAAGTCTTATTTGAACACCCAAAGGATTCATATCATATTGTTCCCGCTCGAAAGAAAGGCGAGAGTCCAATATTTTTTAGCAAAGGACCGGAACTACAATTCAGCTATACGGATGATAGCAAAAGTAACGACACGGGGCATCTTCAACTCCGTCGTTACAGTCAACAATCAAAAGACATCATCCGAAAGATGGGTTATGACTTCAAGAGTGGCCTCAACTACGGTAAGGGTAGAAAAACTCCTATCTGTACGGCTGTGCCGAAAGAAAAGTCAGAAATGTACTATAGCAGGACCAAAAGAGGTCTCAAATATTCTTCACCTCCAGTATTATCCCCAGCAGCCTCTGAATCCGATAGTGAAGAGCGCTCTAACTTTTCTGATTCCAGATCATGGGATTCTGACAACAGCATCGGTCAAGTTCATCGATTGACTGTATCTTCTAATATGGTCTACGTTGAACTTCCAGAAGGTTATGATGAGGATATTAAAGAAAATCCTGAAACAGATCCTTGGGCTCAACGAATGGATACCCAATGGGAACTCCGATTCGAACAAAGGGAACTGCCTATTGAAGATCAATTAGTTCAAATTGATGTAGGAGAGAGCGGGTCACCTCGTCCAATATTCATCGGTAAGAACCTCCCAGAGGCAGATAAGCAAGAATTAATTCTTCTTATTCAAGAATACATTGACGTCTTTGCCCGGAGCTATGAAGACATGCCAGGTCTAGATCCCAAAGTTGCTACTCACAAATTGAACATCTTGCCGAATGCAAAACCGGTAAAACAGCAACAACGGCGCTTCAAGCCAGAAATGATGGATGCCATCGATAATGAAGTCAAGAAGCTCATCGCTTGTGGCTTTATCCGAGAAGAACAGCATCCTGATTGGGTAGCCAATGTTGTCCCAGTTCTAAAGAAAATCGGAAAAGTTTGAGTCTGTATCGACTTTCGGGATCTTAATGAAGCATGTCCAAAAATTGAATTTTCTCTCCCTATCACGGACGTTATGATTGACAACACCTGTGGGTTCGAAAGAATATCTTTCATGGACGAATTCTCTGGATACAATCAGATTCGGATAAATCCTGAAGACGAAAAACATACTTCTTTTCGTACTCCTCGTGGAGTCCACTGCTATACTGTAATGCCATTTGGTCTCAAGAATGCTGGTGCAACGTACCAATGAGCCATGAGTACCATCTTTCGAGATCATCTACGCAAGACTGTCGAATGCTATGTCGACGATATTGTTGTCAAAAGTCGTTTAAAGGAAGATTACATCCAAGACTTGAGAACTATCTTCAATCTCATGCGCCAACATCAACTCAAAATGAATCCCACCAAGTCATTCTAGGGTGTCTCTAGTGGCAAATTTCTCGGCTTCGTCATTACCTCTAAGGGTATACACGTGGATCCCGCGAAGATCAAAGCCATTCAAGAGATGCGTCCTCCACGCAACCTAAAAGAGCTACGAGGATTCTAAGGTCGACTTGCGTACATCAGAAGATTCATTTCGAATCTGTCTGGACGCTGCAGACCATTTACTCAACTAATGAAGAAGGGTGTATCTTTCGTTTGGACCGAAGAATGTCAACGAGCATTTGACGACATAAAGCGGTATCTCATGAATCCACCAGTCTTGGTGCCACTAATCTCTGGTATACCATTCTTAATGTATGTCCGTGCTATGAATCATTCATTGGATGCTTTACTTGTCCAAAAGAACAAGGAAGGCCATGAACAAGTGCCATCTACTACCTCAGTCGTACTATGATTGGTGCTGAACACCGTTATAGTCCGGTCGAAAAAGAATACCTAGCTCTTATGTTTGCTGTTCAGAAGACTCGGCATTAGATCATTGGCTAAACTATTCATGTCATATCCCGAGTTAATCCTCTTCGGGTATTGATGAAGAAGCCTAGCACACTCAATTCTCGGCTAGCTACATGGGCCATTCTGCTAGCCCAATATGACATGGTATATGTTCCTCAAAAGTCTGTCAAAGGCCAAGCACTGGCGGATTTCTTAGCAGCTCATCCTGTTCCAGAGACATCCAAACTCTATGATGAAATTCCAGATGAGACTTTGGAATCTAATACAATCTTCGAAGAATTTCCTACTTGGCGCCTATTCTTTGATGGTGCATCCAGGATTGGACCCAATGGTGCCATTCTCGCAGGAGTTGGAGTTGTCCTTGTTTCTCCAGATGGGTCAGCTATTCAAAGAGCATATTCCTTAGATGAGCCTTGCTCCAACAACGTGGCAGAGTACAATGCCCTACTCATTGGTCTTCAGCTAGCCAAACAACTAGACATCGAGTATCTTGAAGTCTATTGTGACTCCAAGCTGGTTGTTAACCAGGTTAGAAGGACTTATGAAGTTCGCCATCAAGATCTAGTGCCTTACTTTGAAGCGGTAATCAACATGGCTACATCATTCAAAGCTTTCTTCATTGAATATGTACACTGAGCTTGCAATACTGAGGCAGATGCTTTGGCTAATCTTGTAGCAGTCTTAGCCATCCCTATCAAAAGACAGCAGGTGATGGTTATCTCTAATCGAGAATTGTTCTGTGTCGAAAAAAAATCATAATATTGAGTTCAGTAATCTTACTGAAGTCAATGTTATCAATGAAGATTGGAGAACTCCTTTCATCGACTTTGTGGTTCATGATATACTCCCTGAAGATCCCAAGGAGGCTACGAGTATTCGTCGGCGGTCTCTGCGATTCTACTATAATCAGACCACCAAAACTCTCTACCGGCGAACTTATGACGGCCAACTCTTGCGCTGTCTTGCTGGTGATAAAGTAAAGCAAGTATTGTGTGAAGCTCACGACGGATATTCCAATGCCATAGAGGAAGGTCAACAAACTGTCGGGAATAACCTCGGTATATTCCAATGCCTACTCTTACTAACCGTCGGTAGTCCGTCGCCAAAAATAAATACCGACGGATTACCGACGGATATTTTGGTAAAACAGCCGTCAGAAATAACCTCGTCGCTAAAACATATCCGTCGCTACTCCGTCGCTCAGCGACAACTTAGCGACGGAATACCGTCGGCGCATTTAAATATATATAGCGACGGATTACCGACTAGCTTTCGTCAAAACATGTATCAGGATATAGAATTAGCGACGGAAAACTCCATCGCTAAAGAGTCGGCAAAACCGTATCAGTGATTTTCTGATACGCAATATCCGTCGCTAAGCCGTCGTAAATTTGTCGGTAAAAGCGTATCAGAGATTTTCCCATACGGCAGGTCGTCGTTATGCCGTCGCTAATCCGCCAAGGTGTACGACGGATTAGCGTCGTATTAGCGACAAAACATCCGTCGCTAACTGCAAAATTTATGTACATCAAACAGAACCAGGTCGACGGACATTCCGTCGCTAAACCGTCGCTCAATGTAAAATTCTCCAGGTAGCGACGGATATTACGTCGCCAATCCGTCGATACATTAAATTCCTACAGTTAGCGACGGATAGTCCGTCGGGACTTTGTCGCCAGTCCGCCGTAAGTTAGTCGCCAATCCGTCGCGAAAGCTAAAATTTATGGACATCAAACAGCACCAGGTCGACGGATCGTCCGTCGCTAAACCGTCGCTCAATGTAAAATTCTCCAGGTAGCGACGGACATTACATTGCCAATCCGTCGATACATTAAATTCCTACAGTTAGCGACGGATAGTCCGTCGGGACTTTGTCGCCAGTCCGCCGTAAGTTAGTCGCCAATCCGTCGCGAAAGCTAAAATTTATGGACATCAAACAGCACCAGGTCGACGGATCGTCCGTCGCCAATCCGTCGCTTTATTTAAATGCTTCAGGTAGCGACGATTTTTACGTCGCCACTCCGTCGCTAACCTCAGTTTCTCCAGTTAGCGACGGACTATCCGTCGCTGAGTGGTCGCCAGTCCGTCGCTAACTTCTAATTTTTGAAAAAAAATACTACAAACAGACTCTTTCCTGTTTATACAACACATCCAACACAATATCAAACATGCAAAATATCCATATACAACACCATATATCCATATCCAACACGAATATCCAACGTATCCAATATCCAACACCATATATCCATATACAAAATATCCATATCCGACACCAATATCCAACGTATCCAATATCCAACAAAATATTACCAACACAATATATCCAATATCCAACATTAAATTATCCAAACATAAAAAAAATATCCGAACATACAATGTATCCAAATGTCTACAAAACCAACAACATAAACAAAATCAAACCCCGTCCGTCGGATCGTCTCGTGCTCGTGCCGCCGCATCCGCTTTGCGTATGTACTCCTCCACCGTGTGTGCCGGCACTTGGGACAAGACATGGTCTGGAAGCGCGCGTAGCTGCTCTGGCGATAACATGTCAAGGAGCGTCAAGATGGTGTTATCCGATACGATGCCGGCGTCCGCAGAGCGGTTAAACGAAAGCCGTCCGGGGGAAGAAGGACCAGGTCGATCCGAAGCACCGGCAGCAGCAGTAGACGGACCGGGAGCACCACCAGATGAACCGGGAGCACCAGCAGACGGACCGGGAGCAGACGGACCGGGAGCAGACGGATAGCGCCCCAACACTATCGCCCGTAAATCTGACACCGTGGAGGTCAGAGTCGCAAGCTGCGCCCTCACATCGTCAACCGGGGGCGCTGGGGGAGGCGGAGGCGGTGGATATCTCGGGGACGGCTGCAACGAGGGCGCCATGGAACCTAAGCCGTAGACGCGCCCTTTCCTAACGCCGCCGACGGATTCTACGAACACGTCGTCGTAGCGAGCGGCCATAGAAGAGTGCGTCTGGGTGGGCGTCGTTTCGCCGACATTCTCGGAAGGGGGCTCGATCTCAAGCCGACTAAGTGCCTCACGATACGCAGCCTATCCAATGAATGTGTTTATACTATAAGTTTTCCTAAGTTATAATCTAAATCCTATGTTTCCCTAAGTTATAGTCTGAATCCTAAGTTTATCTAATTAACTTAATAATAATTATATTTCTAACATAAATCTTATAAACGTAAGTACTTACATCAGTCTCCTCGGCCCTCGCGTCGACGAAGCTCCCGTCCTTCTGCCTCTTGTGCGTATGCACGAATACATCGTGAGCGGTGACCGTCTCCGCCACTTTCCCCTGCTTCACCGCCCGTTGGGCCTGTATACATAGAATTTAATTAACTTCGTATATTAACAGTACGAAATTAAATAATAGAATGAATTTGAATTTGTGCTATCTCACCAAATCTACACGCGTCGATGCGTGGGGCCTTGATTCCCCCGTATGCAGACCCGCGGCCTGTCGATTAACCTTAGCTTTCTCCGATTTCAGCTTGAACTGCGGAGTATCCATCTTCTCCAACATCTGCTCATAGTACTCCGCCCGGATCCAGTCCTTCCTCGTATGCGCCGTACGAAGGTCGTACACCGCATCCCGTATCTTCTTTCCGGCGGCAGCTTTGTAGGTCCTGCGGATCGCCTCCTCGCGATGGAAGGGCCACCAGAACGTCCTCTGACATACAAATTCAAATATCACGTAATAAAAAATTTAATGATTTAAAGAATAATTAATAATTCACCGACGGATTTATACCCTCATCTTGTCGAGCCAGACGTACTTCATGTCCTGAGGCACCTCAGAAAAATTGAGGTAGGGGCCATGGTAGTTATCCCGGATAATGTGCCCTAGAATCCGGGCAGCATCCCACGGGAAAAACCTATAAAGAAGCAACGACTGGATTATTAACTTGAATAAATAAAACAAATTTAATAAATTAACTTAAATTTACTTACGATTCACCAGCGGGCCATAGCTCTCGTCGGAACTCGCCCACCAGCCTCTCTGGTGGCGTCGGGGGATCCGCGGGTCCGCATATGTACTCCCCGGTAACAGGATGAAACTGAATCCCGGGGTACTCCGAGGCCCACCCTGCAGTAACTGCTGGGCCCCCTGCTGCATCTGCTGCTGCATATGCTGGTACATCCGGTGGCAGAACGGATCCGCTAGCGGATGGAGTCACAGGCCTCGACGACGATGTCGGTGGCACCGAGGAAGAATGACGGCGGGAAGAGCCTGTGTCCGGGCTCTCCAAGTCGGGATCGGAGGTCACATCCGGGGAATGCGGCTGGCGACCACGACCGCTACCACCACGCCCACGACCACCACTACTACCGCCGCCGCCGCCGCCACCGCCACGACCACGGCCAGCACCACCAGTACGGGTGCTCGCAACCATGCCCTGTAAATAGAACACATAAACAAAATACCGACAACATAGATTTATAAATGAATATAAAACTAAACATATCCATACCAGCAGCAGGGCGATGAGTGCCGCCTAGACGAGTAGGCCTAGGAGTGCCATCTGCAAAAAGAAACTCATACAATAATACGCAAATATCCCAAACTGAAATAAATATTACAATCAGAAGTGAAGTACGAATAAAAGCTAGATACACAAAATCTGATAAAATCACGCACCAATACAACAAAGTACAATTCTTGTAACTTTTGATGAAAGGGCATCTTGTGTTCCACTAGACTTGTAATTGTAAATCCAAATGTAATAGGGTAATTTAGGATTCGAGACTAGATATTGGGTGCTTCAAGATACAACTGAAATATAGCGATATTTAATCATCATCATCGTCCTCTTCCTCGGCCTCGGCCTCATCATCATCATCATCCTCATCGTCGAATTCATCTGTATCCTCATCCTCATCCTCATAAAGTTCTTCTTCTTCTTCTTCTTCTTCTTCTTCTTCTTCTTCTTCTTCTTCTTCTTCAGTCTCAATACTTGGGACAAGACGCCTCTTTCTCCCCTGGTTGACATCTAAGTCTTGTATATCAACCTCTTCCTCCCCTCTATTTTCATCAGCAAGAGGTATATCAACCTCTAATTCAACATCCATGTCACAAGACTGTTGTCCCAAGTATTAGGGCTTTTCGATCTGGTCCTCTTGGTATGCTGGGTCTCCAACGTTGAATGTATTTCTAGATTTAATCTTGCATACTGCCCACCAGTCAAAGCGATCTCTACGACGCCTTGGGTAGCTTGTATAGTAGACTTGAACAGCCTGACTTGCTATCGCAAACGTGTCGGACCCTCTATACCTCCTGCGATGATTTATATCGACGAATTCAAATTGTTTATCGATTCTCCAACCGATATTTGGTGTCGTATCGAACCACTCACATTTGAACATAACAATATGCATATCAAATGGGGCACTATATTGTAATTCTACAATATCCCGAAGCACTCCATAATAGTCAAAGTCCGGCTCGTCGTCATAGATTGTGCCTCTTATGCAAACACCAGAATCCTTCGTACTGAAGCCGTCATTGAGAAATTCGGCATTTATAGGATGTTGAGTTGTCTTAAACTTGAAGCCATTAACGACATAGCCGGGCCAAGTCTTTGTATGCTTCTTCGGTCCCAATGACAAATAACGAATGCTCTCATTTGTGAGTGTACTTGGTTCAGCTAATAAAACCTGTAAACTTTAAATGTTTTAGTTGCATATATATATTTAAATGGTAGCCGCATAACATATTATCTCAGTTACTTATGTAATCTCGAAACCATGACGGAAAGGTAAAATCAACCTCTCTTTGAAGTCCCTCATCGGTAATATCGGGTGTCCTTATTTTGACTTCATCTCTAAATACACTGTTAGAGAGAATAAAAATTAGTGTAGTCACTTACCTCACCAAATTAGAGATTATAACGAGGTGTAGTCACTTACTTCTCCAAATCTCTCACTTCTTGTATGTCACAATTTAACAAGACATATCGGTGAGCGGCATCATACTCATCGTCACTCAACCACCGTTTCTTACTAGCCCCAATAGGCTTGCCCCTTAAATTGAATATACCTCGTTCCTTAACGTCTTCGTCATTCCTTTGAGGTCTATTTCGATTTGTTTCAACATGAGTATCGAAATAAATAGAGCAAAAGTTTGACACCTCCTCGATAAGATATGCTTCGCATATCGAAGCCTCTATATGAGCCTTGTTGCCAACTTTCTTCTTTAGATGATGTAGATACCTAGAGAGACAAATTATCTTGAGAATTAACAATGAATTGTAAAATCCACTTAAATTATATCGATTTTTATTTACCTTTCAAAGGGGTACATCCATCGATAATGAACAGATGCACCGACACGGGCTTCGTATGCTAGATGAATCGGTAGATGCTCCATACTGTCGAAGAAACCCGGTGGAAATATTTTCTCTAACTTGCAAATTGTTAAGACAATCTTCTCCTCAAGTTGTATCATATGTTGCACCGTGAGCTTAGTTGAACAGATATCCCTGAAGAATGTAGACAGCTCGGCCAACGGAACCCATACAGCAGAAGGCAACAACTCTCTCAACGCAATGGGCAGTAATCTTTCCATAAACACGTGGCAGTCGTGACTCTTCATTCCTGTTAGCTTGCGTTCATTGAGATCAATGCATCTAGACAAATTCGACACATAGCCGTCGGGAAATCTTAAAGTAGATATCCACTTGCAGATTATTAATCTATCTTCCTTGCTCAATGCGTATGGCGCTATCGGCTTAGTTACTTGTCCACCAGCTCCCCTTTGTATCAAGTTTAGATTATGACGTTTGCATATCTCGGCCATGTCTTGTCTTGCTTTTGGATTGTCCTTCGTCTTTCCTTTAATATCCATAGCGGTATTGAAGACATTATCGAACACATTCTTTTCGATATGCATGACATCAAGATTATGCCTAATAAGATTATCTTTCCAATAAGGCAAGTTCCAGAAGATACTCCGTTTGGTCCAGTTATGGCTTTGTCCGAACCCCTCGACACGATTGTTCGATGGATCTTCCATTGCGGTGGGCAATTCCTTTACATCTTCCCAAATATCGTATCCCGACAATCTGGCAGGAGGTTCAAAAAATTCTTGTTTTCCATATCTGAACGCGTCCTTGTTCTTTCGCCAAGGATGTCTCGTTGGCAGAAATCACTACAACAAAAAACCCTTTTAATGACGCTCGACAAGGAGTTTTAATGACGGTTGATACATAAGCGTTTTTAAGTTGAAAAATACCTTTTTTCTATGACGGTTTGGGCTAATTCTGGGCTTTTTATAACGTTTATAAAATAAAGCATTATTAATAGTTTAGAGCGGTGGCAAACTTGTAATTCTTTTATTGTATAAAAGCTAAGTGGGAGAGAGAGAATTTATTTCTCATCCATTTTCTAATCGAGCAGCTCCTCCCCAAACCTCTTCTCCCCCAATTTTTTACTTTTCATTTTCCCTCCTTTTCGGTTCGACTCCAATTTTTCCTCTCCTAAACTCCAGATCTACGCAAAGGTGGACGCGACGATGGTGGTGGTGAAGAGGCTGAAGAAGGTCGAGGTCGGGAGGTGGGAGTTTGAGCAGCAGATGGAGGCGGTGGGGAGGGTACGGCACGAGCATTAGGAGGCGGTGGTATGATCCTCAACTTCAACTCCATTCTAGTTCGATTTTCGACTATTTTCTCACTTTTATCATCTGGGCAGCGCTTGATTCAGTAGATTTGAGTGTTTTATTTTGGGAAAGATTTGATTTTTCCCCCCTTAGGGTTAGGGTTAGGGTTTGTGTTGTTTGTTCTCGTTACGTTTGTGTCTCGCACCCAGTTATATGTCCAGGTTCATCTAGCTTACCCCGAGCGCCTCCGACGGCACCGTCGCGTACAGTAGCGTGCCGACGACGATGCCCAAGGCTCCGCCGTCGTCCTCGCACAGCTTGGTGTCGACGTTCTCGCCGACCGCGTGCGGGGAGGTCGAAGCGGAGAGGGGCTCCTCTTCGCGGGTGAGCGACGAAGAGGACGGCAACGTGAGGAAGAAGCTCAGGCTTACGAAGGAGCAGTCTGCTCTTTTGGAGAAAAGGTTCAGAGAACATAGCACTCTCAATCCAGTAACGCTCTACTTAGCATATATATTGTTCTGATAGCTTTCTTTTGTGCCTCTTTGGCATGTATATTATTTTATTTGTATAGGAAGTTTATTATTGAATAAAATTCCTTGGATTCGTGATGGAATTTTGTTGATTCACTAGTAGTGAAATTTGAATTCTATTGCTATGTATGCTATTATTATATGGATTAGGTGTTAACAGAGTGCAATTGGATTCTTTTGTAGATTGTGTGTCAACATAGAAGGTTCTTAATCTGCAAATATGCTCTCGCGCTAGCTGAACAAGTATGTGCTCCTTGGTAACTGCTCTCCTAATTTCTCTTCTAATATTGAATGAAATTTAGATTCTCTAATATTTTGTGTGGTCCATCACCTTCAATAATATTGCCCCAGTTATTAACTTGAATTGGTTTAGGATTGTAAAAGAACTACATTAGTATCCAGTTGGGATATCGAGCTTCGGGTAAATGTGATCCATATACCTTCAGAAGAGCTAACAGTCAGTTTACAGGGAAAAAAAAATATGTGACAATGTTTAGACTTCTTTTGATAGTTTCATTCATAAATAATAGAATCTTTTGGTTATCTCCATCTTGCTTACTGGTGTTAGTTCTTAGCATATATATTTTTATTTCTTTTAATTTTGTTTCGCTTCTTGTAACCTAGTTTATGTTTATTCTGCTTCTGAATATATAATGAACAGCTTGTGCTCTTTGCGGCTTGGAAGAGGCTTCTCCCATGACTGTGACTCGGTCTTTCCTCTCCTAAAGTTTGGGTAACAAGTCTTCCACACAACTTAACATGGATTTATTTAAGTTCAGTTAGCTGCCTTAGTTTCTGCTCTGTGAGCTTTTACTTGTGTTAACAAAGTATATATTAGTCTTGGATAAGACCAGTTTTATTCTCATTTAGTTGATTTACCTTTTACTTTCATCTATGTCATACTTCTGTACTTGCAAATTGACCTGAGTTACTACGGACCATAATATAACTTGAATGAAAGAATGAGCTATTTTACATATGCCAGAAAAAGCAAATACATTACATGGTAACAACTATGTGTTTGTGGTGAATCCTTGGTTGTAGAAATTGGAGTATTGGTGGCATAGATTTTAATATGGTATTAGACCAATTACAGTTTTATTTATTTAGAAGGTTCAAATCATGAATGGCATATTTTAAATTGGTTGAAAAAAATAATTCCTTTCCCTCTATGTTGGGACTACATAAATGTTGGGACTACATAATTTTTCCCCTCTATGTTTTATTGCTTGTGTTTCAAGGACTTACTTGCTTATTGGTTCATAATTTTTTCTTGACCGGTCTGGATGGCTCATTGGTTGGAGAGTTTCCTAGGTACTGTTATCCCTAACTATAAGTTACATGTTGGTGCTGCTTGAGAAGTTTGATGCTGGCTGCTCAGCTTCCAATGTAATCTTTTTTAAGCTTATTCATGTTGATTTAAGAGAATGTACTGTCAAGTTTATTCATGCTTCCAATGTAATCTTTTTTTTGTTTTTTTCAGCTTTCCTTCTTTCATATGTGGACCAATCAATTGCAAGAGACATTAAATTCAAACAAACGAGGATACTGCTTTTTTTCATAAAGATTTTAGCAGTTGGAGGACCTTTAGTCCCTGGTAGTCCAACAGAGCTCTGGGTGCAGGTTTTTTGGTAGTTGTAAATGTATATATGTATTTGTAAATGTATATATGTATTTGGATATTCTATTTTGAGAATGTAATGAAGATGTTGATATGTACTCTATTTTGAGAAATGTAATAAAGATGGTGATATATAATGTTAATTTGATTTTTAGGCCTGACAATTATATGGACTGATTTGGATGTGCTAATTTGAATAGTATAAAGTATTATAAATGTGCTGCATTGAGCCTATACATGTTATCTATTCATGACGTTTTAAAATTGTTCTGAATTGTGCACTATATATTAACTATTCATAACGCTTTTATAGAAACTATTCATGACGGTTATTTTATGACGCTTTTGAAAAACATTTATAATACACGTTTTCATGACGGTTGCTGTGGAAAAAAAAGCGTCATGGTTCGTCATTAATGACGCTTTTTAGCCGTCATTAAAAGGGTTTTTTGTTGTAGTGAATTGACGGTGACAGTCAAAGAAAGAAGTTTTTCCTCCATGTCTAAGGCGGAACGCCTTACTATTTTCCATACATATCGGACAAGACATGTTGCCGTGCGTACTCCATCCCGACAGCATACCGTATGCTAGAAAATCATTGATTGTCCACATGAGTGAAGCTCTCATCTGAAAGTTTTGTTTTCTGGAAATATCATAGGTCGTGACGCCGATCTCCCACAACTGTTTCAGCTCATCCACCAACGGCTGTAAATATATATCGATGTTCTTTGTCGGATTTTTGGGACCGGGTATGATAGCTGTCAAGAACATATAAGGAGTCTTCATACACATCCATGGTGGCAGATTGTAAGGGGTAAGAATGACCGGCCAGCATGAGTATTGAGATCCCGACTGTCCGAAAGGGGCGAAGCCATCAGAATATAGCGCCAGGCGTACATTTCTAGGCTCTGCAGCAAAATCTGGATGACACAAATTAAAATATTTCCACGCCTCCCCATCCGAAGGATGTGACAATTCTTCTTCGTCCTTTATGCGATCTTTACTGTGCCACGTTATGTGTTCTGCTGTATTCAGAGACATATACATCCTCTGTAAGCGCTTCGTGATAGACAAGTAATGCATATACTTGTAAGGACATCATTTTCTAGTTGACTTTCCTTTTCCCTGTACTGTCTTGTAACGATCCGCATTACAGAACCAACAACTTTCTAATACGCAATTCTCTTTGTAATACAACATGCATCCGTTGCGACAGCAATCTATCTTCTCGTACCCCAGTCCCAGTTGTCGGACCATCATCTTTGACTTGTAGAAGTTTCTTGGGAGCTCTTTTGATTCCTTCGGTAACACCTCATTAGTTAATTGTGTGATCCGATCATAGCAAGCTTGTGGCAAGTTAAAATCAGACTTTATGTTCAACAACCGCATCGTCACTGACAGTGCGGAATGAGTCTCACAACCAGGATATAGAGGAGTATCTGCATCCTTAAACATATCATAGAACTCCTTTGCCTCAGAATTAGGATCCTCCGGATCAAAATTAGGCCCTGCCGCAGCATACACCATATCTCGTACATGGTTCTGCATGTCTCCATAATCCACAGAGCATCCGTCGTCTTCGAGGACATCCGTTGCAGCATTATCATCAAAAGCATAAGTACCAGCTTCTGCAGCCTGTCTTTCTGAATATAATTCACCTTGCGATGACCACAGGCCGTAATTACGTACGAAACCCTTACGGGTCAAATGATCTCTCACAGTCATCACTTCTTCGAAACGTCTATTGTGACAATTAACACATGGACACTTGATTTTGTTATCGTCCATGTACTGAGTTTTGCTCATGGCATACTTAAGAAATACTTCCACACCTGCCTGAAAATCGTCACTCACACCAATTCTGCTCTCGTGTTATCGTTTGTACATCCATGTACGATCAACAAAGTAACGATTCATGCTCGATTTGATGTGAATATCTGTATTGTAAGACAAACTAAACATAAGAATTAATAGCCCGATACCGATACTCATATCGTAAGAAAAACTAAACTTGTGGATAACACGCTAGGCCTACGACGAGGCTACTTAGTATCACAATCTAACATAATTAGTATATAATCATGTAACTGGTGGATCCGCTAGCTAGTAAGCCGGATGTACTTAATATCAGAGAGTATCAGATTAGTATCAGTATATAGGTTAGGTAGACCGTATCAAACGCATATCGGAATAGTAGGCCGAATAGGAGGCCGAGATAGTCGAATGAGAAGAAGGGAAGAAAGGAGGAGCAGATGGGTCCAGAGCCATGGTGGAGGAGGAGAAGTAACATGAGAGCAGTTTCCGCCGTAACATCTCCTGGCTCTGCTGGCAACTGAAGTCCAGATGCTACAAAGGACGATCCTTCGCTGAAATCGACTACAACACCCATCAGTTCAAGTTCATTCCTATATGAGTATATTCCAATGCCATAGAGGAAGGTCAACAAACTGATGGCTTCTATGGCATTGGAATCTACTCATATAGGAATGAACTTGAACTGATGGGTGTTGTAGTCGATTTCAGCGAAGGATCGTCCTTTGTAGCATCTGGACTTCAGTTGCCAGCAGAGCCAGGAGATGTTACGGCGGAAACTGCTCTCATGTTACTTCTCCTCCTCCACCATGGCTCTGGACCCATCTGCTCCTCCCTTCTTCCCTTCTTCTCATTCGACTATCTCGGCCTCCTATTCGGCCTACTATTCCGATACCGATACTTTGAACCTTGATCTTAACCCAAACCTATATACTGATCGATACTAATCCACTACGCCCGATACTAAGTATATACGGTCGATACTGATAGCGATAGTCCGATACCGATAGCGATAGTCCGATACCGATAGTTCGATCGATACCGATAGTTCGATACCGATAGCGATAGTCCGATACCAATAGCGATAGTTCGATACCGATAGCGATAGTCCGATACAGATACAAATGGACCTACATATCTATATATCACTAGTAGCCATACTCCTCTACATACTACTCTACACTAGGATCTAGTAACCATATACTACTCTACACACTAGCTACGTAGTCATACTCTAAAATAAGGTAAACTAATTTACCCACACATTAAAACCAACCCAATCAAATCTTAGGCAAACTATTCATATAATATCAATCGAAATACAAATAGGTCAACTAGGCTAGTTCTAGGTCAAATTAGGAGTCCAAGTCAACTCTGTCAAAACTAACCTTAATTAGGCTAAACTTCTACCTTAGCTAATCAAATATATATACTAGACTTCACGGCGTGTGTCTGTGTATATATATATATATTATTAATAAATTACTTAAAATTATGCCTATATATATATATGTGAAACCCATAATTTGTATTTAATAATTAAATAATGTTTTGGTATTATTATTATTATTAATATTATTAAATATTTTTGAGTGAAAAGAATTTCGAAATTATAATAACAAGGCTTTTTGATTTTCGGACCCAGACCCGAGTCCGAACCCAGACCCAGGCCTGAGCCAAACCCATATCCTTTCATTTCCTTCTTAATTCTGATTATTGACTTGGTTAAAAAAATAATAATAAATAAATAATTATTTAGCTGGTCCCGTAGGACCAGCACCCCACACTCACACACCCATTCTTTGCCTACCTATTTTCTCTCCCTGACCTCACACTCCACCACACACAGAACCCACTACCAACCCTTTGTTTCATATTCTCAACTCCTTAATTCTCTCTCACTCAGAGGACAGGTTCACACCTAACCCTCCACCTTCTCCAAACGTTCATCACCATCACTCCTTTTTATTCTCCCCATTTCCCCACTTCTCTGTTTCTTCCACGAAGTCACAAGAGTTTAGCATTTCACTCAACTACTCTCATCTCTCTTTTTCCCACACACATCTCATCTCCTCCTCTCACTGGAGAAAGAAACTCTCACTCTCTTCTCACCATTCTCACCCAACAGAAGAAGGGATTCACTCAACTCTCTTATACTCACCTCTCTCCCTCTCTCACTGGAACAATACTCTCAGAACCCTTCCCTGGAAACCCTTCCCAAGCCCTAGCCCCGCGGTCGCGAGCTTCCGAGCTCGGCCGACCCCTCTCGCGCCACCCTCCACCGGGATTCTCGCCGGCGACCACCCCGCGCCACCCGCGCGCGCCTTTTCCGTACGGCCAAGCCAGCGCCGACGCTCCAGCGCGCGCGGCCCCACCACCGGAGCCGTCCGCTCGGCCCCGCGTCTGTCCGTGGTCGACGCCACCACCGACGCCCGGTTGTCGATCCCGCAGTCGACCTTCCTGTCGGTACGCCGACAGTGCCCCGCCTGCTCGGACCCCGATCCAGCACCCCGGCGCACCTCTGGCCGACCCCCTTCGGCTTCCCGTCGGCCCAACCCCTTCGCCCGACCCTGTCCCAGCGCGCCCCGCGCCCCCGGCGGACTTCCCTATCCAGCGCGAGCTCCTCTCCGCACGGGATCTGCTCCGGCGAGGCGTGCCCTAGCCGCAGTCGATCGGCCTCCTCTCCGTGGCCCTCTCTGCGCTGTCCAGCGCACGAGTCCCCTCTTTCGCGGACCCTCTCCTGCTGTCCAGCGATCCGTGGAGCTCTTCGCTGTCCAGATCCGCGACCCTGTGGTCCGAACGCTGTTTCGGTTTTTCCTAAGCTTTTCCCGCGGCTCCCCGCAAACGGAAATTTGGTAAATTCTTGTTAATCACAGTAGTTCGTCCCTCCCGTAGAGTCGGTGATGAAATCGGTCCCCGGATTCCCTTCAGAAAATCCGGTTAGCTGCGTTATATTTTCGATTAGCTACGTTAGCGTATGTTCCTGTGTTTTATCTGCTGGTTTGGTGTGAATTGGTTGGATTATGGGATTCCCGGACATTTCGGGAAATTCGGTGGATTGGAATTATTTTCTGTGGCTTGGGATTATTTTGGTGGATTTATTCTGTGGGATTATTTTGGATTGGAAATATTTGCAGGTTTTCCGTGGCGCATTTCCCAGTTTTGGGTTGTCCCGAAATAGAGGAAGTGCTGCCCAAATTACAAAACTATATTTATATTGATTTCAAATTGGCTTTCGAAAATGAATTTCTAAACTGATTTTTCGGGCGATGACCGTACCGGTCTGTGGGCCCCGGCGAAATGCAAACGCACCGGTCCGACCGGACGTTGTGGTATTAGCCGAATTTTGAGGAATGGACCGAGTCTGAGACTCTTAGTTTCATTTTTAATTATTTTATTTAACATTTAGGCTATTTATTATAGTCATTTAATTTCTGCACTTTATTTAATATTTCAGTAATTTTCTCTTATTTAATGTAAAAGAAAATTGTACCGGGCATAAGCCCACCCTAGGACCATTAGCTGTGCCACTGTATTGTGTAGCGTAGTTTATTTTATTTTTCTTTTTCTGGTGGATGTGAATTTGGGTGGTTTTGATTAGTCGCGTAATCGTAGTTTAGAGCGCAATTTACTGATTATTTACGAATCTAGTTAAAATGGATAAAATATTAGTAAATAACTAGTTCATGATTTATCACTAAAAGAAAACTATATTTTTATAAATATATTACAAAAACACAAAGTTTTCCAAAGTTAATTGATTCTCGTGTTATTTCCAAATAATCCAATTAATCGGTTTAATCAACGCACGTAGTTGCGACGTAATTGTTAGCTGTAAATTAATACAACTTAAAACCTGACTAGGATTTACTACTAGAGATTGCAACTAGCACCCTTAGTCTGGTTATTCAAGGTTCTAAGTCGAGTTCTCAACTATAGGAACTCGAAGATACACCTGACGTCCTTCCTCGGTACCGACTCGTCTTTCCAGTCAATCTAATACAAGGCAAGTTTCGGATTATATTTTCTTGTAATTTCCTTAGTAAAGTTAAGCTGCATGTTAAACCACACTGCTGACACGGAACTCTACCTTAGGGTTCAACTACTGATTGTTACTGATACTGAATCTGGGACTGGGGGAATAGTGTAGACGTTTATGACCAAAGCCCCTACTGAACTGACTGTGTTAGCTTACCCCTCTCACATACGGGGATAAGCCATATCGTATCGCTAAGATACTACTGATCAACCCAAGCCGGTCATAGACGTTTGCATATTCAAAATACACTGAACTGTTTTAAACTGCTGAAAATATTATTTCAAACTGTTTACCCTGCACTTTCCAATTACTATTTAAATTATGAGATGCATATTTCGTTCTTGCTCCCTCCTGACTGGAGACAACATTTTAGGTATCACTGATGAGGCTTTGTTCCGCGATATTTTTCGAGGTCCCAACTAGAGGACGATGATCTCGAGACTGATGAGCTGGTTGCCTAGATTTTTCTTCTTTTTTATAATTCATGATGTTTGTGGAAAGCAATGTACTTCAGATGTATTTTTCATTTTATTGTAAAAAGTTTTAAACTATTCGAATTATTAAAGTTGTGGCAATTAGACTGTGTTGTTTTATTTACCTGCATGAGTGATACAGCTTACTGCCGCCGTCTCAACAACGGTGCAGGATGGGCATGATCTGATTTGACCCAAGAAATTGGGACCGGGTCGTGACATGTTTTTAGTGGTGGCCCATGCAGGTCTGAACAACAACTTAGGAAAACATACCTAGAAACAATTAGAACACTAGAACATCAATTTGTCACAACATAGGACCGAAATATATTATAAATAAATTTTTTTGTTTGATTATAGACTGGTAGGATACCTTGCTTATGTTTGCATCCTAAACCATCCGAAGAATAACCGTTGACCAAATCCTGCTGGCGATGATACCCCATCTCCTCAACCAAGTCCAGGGTCTTTTCCCTTGCGGTTGTTTGACCGTCCTCATAGTACATCTAGTAAAGTTTTCCCTACACTGGCGATTCCTACCTCATCTTAAACTGAGTTGCATTTCCTAGGTGGAGTATTCATTTTGTTGCTCCACCAGTACCAGCAAACATCTTCCAAATGGTTGCCCTATTTTAAGAAACCCTGGAGTTCCAGAAAGCTCAAGATGAAGCCCAGCGGGAACAGAAGAATATCACGAGGGAAGACATGAAGAACGTCATGATGTATCCTTAGATATCCCCAACCAAGTTAGAGCAGAACTTTGTCCTAGGAAGGATACCCCTGAATCTAGAAGATATTTGGGTCCCATCAAGTACTCTCCGGCAGTCTTGTCGTAAGAAGCTTTGGGCTTGTAACTATTGCAAGAGGCCTGGTCATCAGGCCGTTAGTTGCCGCAAGGGATTGGGATAATGTTTGGCATGTGGATCTGCTGAACATCGGGTAAAGGACTGCCCTTTATCTTTCTATCAAACCAGAGCTCATAACCCAGTAACACCTGTTAGGCCACAACCTAGGGACCCTCTTTCTATCCAGCAGACCCTGCCCCTTACAATAAGGCATGATGCATACTCGAGGTTTATAGAAAGGGAAGCAGTTGGAGACTGCTCATACAGAACCATGAAGAATAGTACCTAGAACCGCAGAATAGCATCATCTTTTTGGAAGTTGTAACAGGATGTCCTTAGATCAAACATAAGAGTTTTTGCTGTAGTTTTCCACATGAATAGAAGTTTTTAGTTACACCCTCATGGCAGATGTTTTCCCTGATAGTCTCCCCGGATTATCCCAGATCTAGACATAGGATTCACCCTTGACTTGGTCCCTGGCTCTTTCCCTAAATTCTAAAGGATGTTACAGAGTCAACCCGAAGGTGGCCAAGAAGATGAAGGACCAGATCAATGAAGGCTCTAGGATTTATTCAGAGTGGAACTTCACTTTAGGGAGTACCTATCTTGTTTGTGCCCAGAAGGATGGAACAATACGGATGTGCATCGATTACCAGACACTAAAGAACAAGTACTTTCTGTCTGGATCGAGGATCTGTTTGATCTGGTTGTGTGGAGTTAGGGTGTTTCAAAATTTGACTTAAGATTTGATTTCCATTAAATCAAAGTCAGGAAAGAGGACATTTCCAAGACGGCGTTCAAACACCAAGTATGGGTAGTTTTCTGTGGTCAGGACGTTAGACTGGCAAATGCTTCTGCTGTGTTCATAAATCTCATGAACAGAGATTTTCATGAGTATTTGAATCGGTTTATCTTCTCCATAGATAACATCCTGATATATTTGAAGACTGAAGAAGAGCATGAAGAACACCTGAGGAAGTTTTGGAAACTTTGAGGAAAAAGAAATTCTATGGTAAGTTATCTGAACGTGGATTTTTGACAAGGTGGACTTTTGGCCATGTGGTCAAGAGAAGAAATATCGATGGAAGATAGCTGTTGTTGAAGAGTGGTATATCCCAAGTTCAATTCGAAGGATCCTTGAACTTGGCCGGCTACTACCAGAGGTTCATGAAGGATTTCGCCAAGATTGCTGAGCCAATGACGAAGCTCACTTAGAAGAATAAAGAATTCATCTGAACGAAAGTTTGCCAGGCGGCACTGAGAAGCTGAAGAAGAGACATACCACTACACCAATCCTTGCGCTACCCGCAGGAACCGGTGGGTTCTCCATTTACAGTAATGCCTCTGGAAGAGGACTGGGCTGCGACATGGGAAAGTAATTGCTTACACATGTAGGCAACTACAGACTCATGAGAAGAATCATCCCACGCCTAATTTGAATTTACTGCAATTACCTTTGAAGCTATGGAAGCATGATTTTTATGGAAAGGGAGTGAAATATATACGGACTACAAAAGTCTGAAATATGTCTTCACTCAGGAAGGGCTGAATGTTAGACTAAGAAGGTGGTTGAAGCAGATGAAGGATTACGACATCAACCTGCAGTACCATTCAGGTAAGGCTAATGTGACCGCTGATACACTTAGTCGATACCAGTGACGATGTTCTTAACCAAGGAGTGGCACCTACTAGAAGACGTTGAGAAGCTTGGACTGGAGGTTATACTACCTGGAGATAGAAGGACGGAGCTGGATGCTGATTCAGTATTGATGAGTTCGAGGCTAATGGACAAAATCAAGATGACATAGTTTCAAAACGAGGCACTTTGCGGGCTTAGAGATCAAGTGTTGGCTGGAACACTTGAGGGTTTCTAAATTAATCAGCAGTGGAACTCTGAAGAATGGTACGAGACTTTGCGAATCGGCTGATAAACGGAGGAACAAGTTGAAGGAAGAAATGCACCAGTCGCAGTATTCCATATATTCAGGAGATAATAAGATGTATCGGAATATGCCTCCATTGATTGGTGTTATGGAATAAAGAAGGACAATTCCAGGTATGGAAATTAGATGTGAATTTGTCAACATGAGGAATTTAGCAAGAGAACAACAAGTTTGTTGGAGCCGCTGGACAATTCGGAGTGGAAGTAGAAGCATATAACAATGAACTTTGAGTAAGGATTGCCTTGTTCCCAAGGAGGGAAGGACACCAATTGGATTATAGAAAACCGACTGACTAAGTCAGCACACTTTCAAAGTTGGTTTATCCACTAAAGAAGTTGGCAGCATTGTACGAGAGGCACATTTACCGGATTCATGGAGTACAGCGGGACGAGCAATCAGAGAGGTCAATCCAGACGCTTGAAGATGTATTAAGATTTTGTGTCTCGGAATTTGGCAGGTCTTGGAAAGACCAAATTGCATTTGGTGAAGTTTCTCCTACCAGAGGAACAATCAGTTTCGACGGAGCTGGAAATTGAGGCCAGGTACATCAGGTTATTTGAAGTTTAAGACGCGTTGGAAGTAGCATACCAGTTAGCTCTACCATCTAATCTTGAGAATGTGCAACGTCTTCTACGTCACAGCTCAGATGCTACATTTCCGATCCGAGTCACATTTTGGATAATTCAGAGCTCAAGTTTGGACTTAACCTTTCAGTGCCAGAGGAACCAGTTGCAAGCCTAGTCAGAGGTAAGAAGAAGATCAGAATTCGAGCCATCATTTATTTTCTTATCTTTTCGTTCTAAACTTGACTGATGCTGACGAAGTTAGCCTAGTTTTGCAAGCTATCTCTTTATCAAGCTTGATCATGACGATATTTTATTGGGTGCACCCACTAATATATTGTCTAATCAGGACCGGTACATGATGGTCTGATCAACCTCGTATACTTTGGTTCGCTTTTGTATTTTTCTACATGGATGATATCATAAACCGTCTCATCCACGACTGCCTTGGAAATTCTTATTGTTGGATCTGAGTTACGGGCGTAATATCCGTACCTGTTTGATTCTCTTACCCTGCCTTTAAATTTCGAGAACGAAATTTTCTAAGGAGGGAAGATTGTGAAACCCATAATTTATATTTAATAATTAAATAATGTTTTGGTATTATTATTATTATTATTATTAATATTATTAAATATTTTTGAGTGAAAAGAATTTCAAAATTATAATAACAAGGCTTTTTGATTTTCGGACCCAGACCCGAGTCCGAACCCAGACCCAGGCCTGAGCCAAACCCATATCCTTTCATTTCCTTCTTAATTCTGATTATTGACTTGGTTAAAAAATAAATAAATAAATAATTATTTAGCTGGTCCCGTAGGACCAGCACCCCACACTCACACACCCATTCTTTGCCTACCTATTTTCTCTCCCTGACCTCACACTCCACCACACACAGAACCCACTACCAACCCTTCGTTTCATATTCTCAACTCCTTAATTCTCTCTCACTCAGAGGACAGGTTCACACCTAACCCTCCACCTTCTCCAAACGTTCATCACCATCACTCCTTTTTATTCTCCCCATTTCCCCACTTCTCTGTTTCTCCCACGAAGTCACAAGAGTTTAGCATTTCACTCAACTACTCTCATCTCTCTTTTTCCCACACACATCTCATCTCCTCCTCTCACTGGAGAAAGAAACTCTCACTCTCTTCTCACCATTCTCACCCAACAGAAGAAGGGATTCACTCAACTCTCTTATACTCACCTCTCTCCCTCTCTCACTGGAACAATACTCTCAGAACCCTTCCCTGGAAACCCTTCCCAAGCCCTAGCCCCGCGGCCGCGAGCTTCCGAGCTCGGCCGACCCCTCTCGCGCCACCCTCCACCGGGCTTCTCGCCGGCGACCGCCCCGCGCCATCCGCGTGCGCCTTTTCAGCGCGGCCAAGCCAGCGCCGACGCTCCAGCGCGCGCGGCCCCACCACCGGAGCCGTCCGCTCGGCCCCGCGTCTGTCCGTGGTCGACGCCACCACCGACGCTCGGTCGTCGATCCCACAGCCGACCTCCCTGTCGGTACGCCGACAGTGCCCCGCCTGCTCGGACCCCGATCCAGCACCCCGGCGCACCTCTGGCCGACCCCCTTCGACTTCCCGTCGGCCCAACCCCTTCGCCCGACCCTGTCCCAGCGCGCCCCGCGCCCCCGGCGGACTTCCCTGTCCAGCGTGAGCCCCTCTCCGCGCGGGATCTGCTCCGACGAGGCGTGCCCTAGCCGCAGCCGACCGGCCTCCTCCCCGTGGCCCTCTCCGCGCTGTCCAGCGTGCGAGCCCCCTCTTCCGCGGACCCTCTCCTGCTGTCCAGCGATCCGTGGAGCTCTTCGCTGTCCAGATCCGCGACCCTGTGGTCCGAACGCTGTTTCGGTTTTTCCCAAGCTTTTCCCGCGGCTCCCCGCCAACGGAAATTTGGTAAATTCTTGTTAATCACAGTAGTTCGTCCCTCCCGTAGAGTCGGTGATGAAATCGGTCCCCGGATTCCCTTCGGGAAATCCGGTTAGCTGCGTTATATTTTCGATTAGCTACGTTAGCGTATGTTCCTGTGTTTTATCTGCTGGTTTGGTGTGAATTGGTTGGATTATGGGATTCCCGGACATTTCGGGAAATTCGGTGGATTGGAATTATTTTCTGTGGCTTGGGATTATTTTGGTGGATTTATTCTGTGGGATTATTTTGGATTGGAAATATTTGCAGGTTTTCCGTGGCGCATTTCCCAGTTTTGGGTTGTCCCGAAATAGAGGAAGTGCTGCCCAAATTTTTACAAAACTATATTTATATTGATTTCAAATTGGCTTTCAAAAATGAATTTCTAAACTGATTTTTCGGGCGACGACCGTACCGGTCTGTGGGCCCCGGCGAAATGCAAACGCACCGGTCCGACCGGACGTTGTGGTATTAGCCAAATTTTGAGGAATGGACCGAGTCTGAGACTCTTAGTTTCATTTTTAATTATTTTATTTAACATTTAGGCTATTTATTATAGTCATTTAATTTCTGCACTTTATTTAATATTTCAGTAATTTTCTCTTATTTAATGTAAAAGAAAATTGTACCGGGCATAAGCCCACCCTAGGACCATTAGCTGTGCCACTGTATTATGTAGCGTAGTTTATTTTATTTTTCTTTTTCTGGTGGATGTAAATTTGGGTGGTTTTGATTAGTCGCGTAATCGTAGTTTAGAGCGCGATTTACTGATTATTTACGAATCTAGTTAAAATGGATAAAATATTAGTAAATATTAGTAATTGATTCTCGTGTTATTTCCAAATAATCCAATTAATCGGTTTAATCAACGCACGTAGTTGCGACGTAATCGTTAGCTGTAAATTAATACAACTTAAAACCTGACTAGGATTTACTACTAGAGATTGCAACTAGCACTCTTAGTCTGGTTATTCAAGGTTCTAAGTCGAGTTCTCAACTATAGGAACTCGAAGATACACCTGACGTCCATCCTCGGTACCGACTCGTCTTTCCAGTCAATCTAATACAAGGCAAGTTTCGGATTATATTTTCTTGTAATTTCCTTAGTAAAGTTAAGCTGCATGTTAAACCACACTGCTGACACGGAACTCTACCTTAGGGTTTAACTACTGATTGTTACTGATACTGAATCTGGGACTGGGGGAATAGTGTAGACGTTTATGACCAAAACCCCTACTGAACTGACTGTGTTAGCTTACCCCTCTCACACACGGGGATAAGCCATATCGTATCGCTAAGATACTACTGATCAACCCAAGCCGGTCATAGACGTTTGCATATTCAAAACACACTGAACTGTTTTAAACTGCTGAAAATATTATTTCAAACTGTTTACCCTGCACTTTCCAATTACTATTTAAATTATGAGATGCATATTTCGTTCTTGCTCCCTCCTGACTGGAGACAACATTTTAGGTATCACTGATGAGACTTTGTTCCACGATATTTTTCGAGGTCCTAACTAGAGGACGATGATCTCGAGACTGATGAGCTGGTTGCCTAGATTTTTCTTCTTCTTTATAATTCATGATGTTTGTGGAAAGCAATGTACTTCAGATGTATTTTTCATTTTATTGTAAAAAGTTTTAAACTATTCGAATTATTAAAGTTGTGGCAATTAGACTGTGTTGTTTTATTTACCTGCATGAGTGATACAGCTTACTGTCGCCGTCTCAACAACGGTGCAGGCTGGGCATGATCTGATTCGACCCAAGAAATTAGGACCGGGTCGTGACAATATATATATATATGTCTGTGTGTGTGTGTGTGTATCCGTGTGTCTGTGTCCGTGTGTGTGTGTGTGTGTGTGTGTGTCTGTGTGTCCGTGTGTGTGTGTGTCTGTGTGTGTGTGTCCGTGTGTGTGTGTCCGTGTGTGTGTGTGTGTCCGTGTGTGTGTGTGTGTCTGTGGGAAAGGAGGAGGAGGACTCCTGCACGGGGACTCCAGAGTCCCTCCTACGCCCCCTGCCCCGACGCCCCCCAACCCTTGCCCGACCCCCCCAACCCCTGCCCGACCCCCTCTCCCACCCCCCTGCCCCGACCCCCCCAACCCCTGCCCGACCCCCCCAACCCCTGCCCGACCCCCTCTCCCACCCCCCAGCCCCCCCTGCCCCGACCCTCCCCCAACCCCTGCCCGACCCTCCCCCAACCCCTGCCCGACCCCCTCTCCCACCCCCTGCCCAGACCACCCCCCACCCCTACCCGACCCCCTCCCCGACCCCCCCTGCCCCATCTCCCACCCCACCCTTGCCCCGACCACCCCACCCCCTACCCGAACCCCCCCTGCCCAGACCACCCCCCCACCCCTGCCCGACCCCCTCCCCGACCCCCCTGCCCCCGACCACCCCACTCCACCCTTGCCCCGACCACCCCACCCCGTACCCGAAACCCCCCTGCCCCACACCCTCTCCGACCACTACGACAGCCCCCCAACCCCCCAAATCGTAAAAGAGAGAGAGAGAGAGAGGGAGATAGAGAGAGAGAGGGGGGGAGAGAGAGCATACCTTAGAGAGAGAGAGGGAGATCGCCGGTCGGAGAGAGGGAGATCGTCGGAGAGAGGGAGAGGGAAGAGAGAGAGTGTTTTGGGGGGGAATGAAAATTTCCCCCCCGTCGGTTCAATTTAAGTTAGGGTACATAAATTACCGACGGAGTAGCGACGGATTATTCCGTCGCTAAGTCGTCAGTAAATCTCGCGCCAATATTTTAGGCTTAGTAGCGACGGATTATTCCATCGTTAAGTCGTCAGTAAATCTCGCGCCAATATTTTAGTCTTTTTCCGCCAAAATATGCGACGTTCTAGCGACGGATATAAAACCGTCGCTACTTGGCCGACGACCTATCGACGGCGTAGCGACGGATATGGACATAAAAAAATAAAAAAATTGTCCACTGCTTTCCGTCGGTATTCCGTCACAAATCCGTCGGTGATCCGACGGTAATAGCGACGGAAAATTTCCGTCGCTAAATGGCCGTCGCTAAAATACTGTAATTTGGTAGTGGGAGCCTATCAACTCACAGAGCTAGACGGTCGAGTGGCAATGATGCCTATCAATGGCAAGTTCCTCAAAAAGTATTATGTATAAATGTACAAAACATTGCTTGTAATCATCAGACAAGTTCATAAATAAAATTCAATTTTATTTCATCTTGAATGATAATACATAATATCAAGGAAGGTCACTATCATCCTACTTAAAATTGGGACGCGGGCCACTACCGTCCTTATCAAAG
Source organism: Iris pallida (assembly GCA_029216955.1). Taxonomy (NCBI): domain Eukaryota; kingdom Viridiplantae; phylum Streptophyta; class Magnoliopsida; order Asparagales; family Iridaceae; genus Iris; species Iris pallida. Next base: position 11,843,991 of record JANAVB010024994.1, read on the forward strand.
ACATGATCAGCGAAAGAGCCGAAAACATTCTTGCTGGAACCCATCAGAAACTTGCAAGCAGCCATCCTCATGGCTTCTTCTTCTTCAGTCTTCCCTGGTTCAAGAAGGAAGTCCAAGATGTCCTTTGGCGGTTTAGGGGCAGACGAACCTTCGCTCACTGTTGTCTGCTTTAGTTGAGCCAGTTCGACTAGATGTTCCCCAGTACCCACTTCAACCTTCTGGGTGATCTCAGCATTCTTGGATGCATCTCCAGACGACATCTTTATGTTGAAAAGGAAAAGTGACTATCCCTTCTGATTTTCTGTTCTATTTATAGACAGAGATTCATACGATAACGAAACTTCATTTAATCCATCTGACGGTTTGTCCGTTCATCATATCCCTTTGACGGTTTGTCCGTTCATTATATTCATTCATCCGACGGTTTACTCGTTCACACATTCATCTGACGGTTCGCCCGTTCATCATCTGACGGTTCGTCCGTTTATTATGTTCATCATCTGACGGTTCGTCCGTTCATTATATTCATTCACCCGACGGTTCACCCGTTCACACATCCATCTGACAGTTCATTCGTTTATTATATTTATCTGACGGTTCGCCCGTTCATTCTAATTATCTAACGGTTCACCCATTCATTCCATTCATCTGACAGTCCATCCGTTCATTTAATTCGTTTGACGGTCCATCCGTTCATTCTGACGATTTATTTCGTTCACACATTTTTGACGAATCATCCATTTCGTTCATATCAGCAACTTGTCATCTTTGATTAAGTTGTCTATTGAAATAATGATATTCAATAAATTATATTTGGCATGTCCATATTACCTCTGAGCAGATATAATTGAATATGATTATTTTCCAAAATCAAAAAATATATCATGTCCTGCACCTCTGAATATATTTTCTATCGCTATTATTTATATCTGAATAAGATATGCAACAAATAATAGAGCCACCAAGAAAATGTCTTTTATTGATAAAAAATTGAAAGAAATTACAACATTACATATCACAAAAAGACTGAAAATACAAAAGTCTTTCTTATTCTGCTGGTGGAGTCATTAAGTTGGTCATCTGCTGCTTCAAAGATTGCAGCCGCTCCTCACGAGATTCTATCACCCGCTTCCTAGCTTCCTCCATCCCAGACTTGTCGTCGAAAGATGGCATAGTCAGTATTCTGTGAGAGATTTCTTCTCGATGAGTTACGACGTACTCATCTCTTTCCAGAGTCAGAGCATTCAGATGTTGAACTGCAGTCTGGTGTTGAGCGGCCTCGTCCTCCAGAGCAAGCTGGACAAGTCTCAGCTCTTCTTTAAGACGGGCAGATTCGGATTGTAGCTCAGCAACCTTCCTCTCCTTCTCGTCAGCAACAGATGCCACTGTTTCCACTTGGGCATTATACTCAACAGACTTGTTAGTGAAAGTATCCAAGAGAATTTGGAAATTAACTTTCTCAACCGTAGCCTTTTGAGACATCTTTTCAAATTCAGCCTACACCAAGGACTCTATCTCTCCCTTATTCAACTCTTTGTAAACTTTGACCGATTCCTCTAGCTCATCTAGTACATGTTTGAGAAAAATAGCTTGAGCTCCATCGCCTTGATGACGGATGGCATTGATCAAATAAGAGGTTGGATCCCTGACGGTGGAGAAACCAACCTCTTCTTTTTCTATCACCCTATCTACTAAGGGTTTCAAAGACTTAAAGAAAAGGTTACTGAAAGAGCTGATGATAAAATGGTTGGTAGCTAGAGCACCCGGAGTAGTAGCTACTCCCATAGATGTAGAAGCAGCAGCAGGTGTCTGTGATGACAGACGTCCGATTTCTTCTCTTTGAGTAGACGGCTCTTTAGCCAGAGGAGCTATCGTAGAGCTAGTTGCTCATCCCAGATGCTCTTCTGCAAAATCAAATGAACCTTATCATTGATTGTTGTTGTCATTAGCAACTAATTGAAAAGGATCAAAAGATCAAAGGCAATCTTACTATGACTTGCCCCAGCAACAAGCCTTTCGTCTATTGGTACAGATTCCAGAATAGCAGAGGTACCCTCAGACATTACTGCCTGGCTACTTTCGGTCTCAAAACCACCCGAGAAATGTCGGCTACCGCTAGCGATAGCCGTTACTGGCACTATGTCTGTGCACACGGGGAGAACCGGAGAAGATTCAAGTTCTGCATGATAAAAATATAAATGTCAGCTATTTGAATCCATGAAAAGAAGGTAGATAAAATCATTTAATACCTTTTGGAGCAGCAGAAGTAGTTTCAGTAGGTGCTACTTCTATATCTGTATTCCTTTCCGGAGACACGTATACCTCCACATCCGCTTCAGGATTCAGTGTGTCGTCTACAGCTTCGGAAGACATGTGGATATCAGTGCCTTCTTCGGGATTTAATGTATCATCAACATCTTCGGTCGATGTATCTTCATTGCTTATGCTATCCTCTGGAGCTTCCTCGCTGGCAGTTACGACAGTAGCTTGATCGATATCCTCTTGCAGACCAAATTCGCAATCATTTAAAGCTTCAATCATTAGACGATCTTCTTCTTCACGGAGCCCTCCTGGTGTAACAGGAATCTGGGTAGTTCTTACCGCAAGAGAAGGAGATCGCAAAATTTTATCATCTCTCTGCCCAGTTTTATCTCTCAGCTCAGCTTCAGCCCCTAGCTCAGCTTCATCTCTTTGTTCAACCTCATCCCTTGGCTCTGGGGAAGGAGTCTCCTGCCTAGGCTCGGAGGCAGGTGTAGGGGATGACATGGTTATTCCAGCTATATCACTGGCTACCACCGAAGACAAGATTTGTCTCGGAGGGGTGATCACCCTCTTTCTCCTTCTAGAGGCCAGTTTCTTTCTATGAAGAGGTCTTTCGGGACTCTCCACATCTACTACGTCGACTTGCTTTGGAAGAGAGGTCGGTGTGGTCGCTTCTTCTCGTGTCGACTCGGCCAGTTGTCGAGACTGCAACCTGGTAGTGACCTTCTCGGATAGGTCTAAGATAAGTTTCTTCTTTGCAACCGGAGAAGAAGGTTCATTAATCCTTCTCTTTCTCTCCTTGGTTGGAGATTTGGCCACTTTCAAAGAAACCTGCAGTGGTTCATTAACCTCCTCAGGGAAGTTAGCTTTCCTTGAGGCTTCCAAGGGATCATCTACTGGCTCATGTTGCTCATCATTTCCTGGAGCTAGCATAGCAGTTGCTCCTTTCTTCAAATGCGTCGTCGTCGCGAAGCTATCCACAAGATTGAAGTTCTCGATGAATGTATTTGCAGCTGTGTAAAAAAGTGAATATGTATATAACATTCGGGGGCCGTGATCATTCTTGGTTGGCATCGAGAACACTGTCCTTGTGTCTCGAGCGTTGTAATAGGCCCATGCTCTGGCATCATCAATCAGATACCCTTTTTTTTGTAGGCAAGTTATAGCATTGCCTACGTGGAACTGGTCGTAACCAAAGTGACGAGCGAAGCGGCTTGGCAAATATGGTTCCAAGAAACACTCATCTTCGAATCTATACACCAAGTGCGACGGCCTAATCGTCCTCAGCCAGTCAAATGCTGCCCGACCCAACGGCTGCCTCCCAAGGTCAACTAGATTTGTCGACATATGTTCATAACCGGTTGGAGGGACAACGTAGTAAAAATTCTGTCCCTTACCAAGGTTCAAGGCACGTCTGTAATCCTTCAGACTAGTGTATATCCACTTGCTCCTGGAGAATCTCCGCAGATAGCTACCGCCGACTGCTCCTATGTTGGGGTTCATCAATGACGGATAGTGTAGAAGTAACCATCCGAACAAATAGGTGTAAGGCAACTCCAGTCGAGGGAAGTTCCCCTTCTCACCCTTCCATTTGAGCATGGATTCCACATAAAGACGAAGACTTGCGTTCACTCTACAGGTCATCGCTGACAGCAAATCCATCCGGTAGCCAAAGACTAACCGGACAGCAGCAAAAAGCACACCGCGGTGGAAGCGGTCCACGGTACTCGCTCCGGGTACGACCAATATGTCAAGAAACTCGCCAGCTGGGCTTCTCTTGACATGGGCCTGTAGCCCATTCTCATAAAACTCTCAACAAAATCTCCGGTCTTGAGCGGAGGGTATTGAAGTTCGTCATTAACTTTGATATCCATTTTTTTGTTTTCTTCCATCAATCTTATTACTTCACTGTGGCTGAGGGGTTGGAAGAAAGTCGGGTTGCATGTATCATGATCCTTAGTCTTTTTCTCGATGATATGATTAAAGAAAAGATAAGGCAACCACTTTGATGAATAACAGGTGTCGGAAGAACCGCTCTTATAGTTCATGGAGCAAATTTTGTAGTGGCACAGTAGTTCTTCAAAAACTGCCACCATCTTTGCATTCTCTCGACGAAGTCAGTCTAACTCAGTTTGCTGGAACATACTCCTCATAAGGAAAGTCTCCCATTGGTAAGCACGAGATGTATTTCATCTCATAAAGGGCTAATCCAATTTCCCCGCAGGGTATCATGAATGTCCCTGTCCTATAATTGTACCTCTCTGCCAAGGCCAGAAACAGATGAGGGTTTGGGAGGAATCCATGTACGGTAGCGTATACCGCCTGATATAGCTCGATCTTTTTAAGCTTGTCTTCGAACTGAACCAATATCCAATTGGTTATGCAGTTCCACCTTTTGTTGTCTGGGTTCACCAGACCTGTCAACCGGATGTCCTGATCCGGGTATCTGCCCTCAACCTTTATATATTCATTAGCAAAGATTGGTGTCCTCACCGGTGTTTGCCATTAAATTGTTTGATTGAAAACTTTAATACAAACAGAACAGTATTACAATGTAGGACTTAGATGTAGTCCTAGGAGTACACTTTTGTTTAAGCTGGGTCCTTAGTGCCAATGGAGCGAGTGGTAACGCGTTGACTCCGTTGACCGGCTGACGACGGTTATCGGTTCTCTGAAGGTGTGGATTGCCCTGGGTGCTGGAGCTTGCTGAGAGGAGGAAGACGTTGAGTGTCTGTATCTACCTCTCTGATGATTCCTTGTATGTTCGTTGTAGATTCTGTCTGTATGTGTGAAGGAGAAGATCCCTCTATTTATAGTTTTGCAGGCTGGCTGCTCATGCGCGCATGTAGGATGCGCCGGTGTGTGGGGACGCCACGTGGAGGTTGCTGATGGAGGCGCGTAGATGATGCGCCCTGATTGAGGGGGAGAACTCTTCATACTGCTATTGTGAGCCGGCACGTAGCAGAGGAGAAGATCTTTCTGTTGCTGAAATCTTGGACGAGTTGAGTCAAAGGACACGTGTCATCGACCCATGGCTTGAAGATCTCGGATTTGGGGGGGTAGTGATCTGGTGAGCTGCGCCTTGGATCTGGGCGCAGGAGGAGACTGCGGCTCATAACCTTTAGGAGTTACAAACCATTTAGGGCGCATGGCTTTTAAGGCGCATACAGGTGACCTTCCTTCTGTCTTTCGGGATCAGAGATCAGTCTGGGGCGCATGGCTTTTGAGGCGCATGCAAAGCTTCAATTGGAGACTCTTCTTCTGTCTTTAGGGATCAGTGAAGGGTCTGAGGCACACAGCTTTTAAGGCACATGCTGGTTTGGATGCATGGCCGTAGAGGCACATGCGGATGGCCACGTGGCAGTAGCCGTCGGAATAGAGTCATGATGATGCTGACGTTGCCGACGCTTCGTTCTCTGAAAAAAGCTGTCAACTGTTCAGACTTTGGGAAGCGTACTGCCAACTCTGGTGTCAGTTCAGCATTTAATGTTTGTGACGTTCGATGGACAGCTGAGTGGGCACATTGGTTGGTTTTCCACTCGGCATGGAGATGTGAGGGGGGGCGCATCCTCTGTGATGCGCCGGGTACTGTAGGGCGCGTCTGTGTGATGCACCTGATGCTGGAGGGCACGTCCGTATGATGCGCTGTTTGGCTGGCGCATCCGACATGTCCTTTAATGACGCGGCTGTCTCGCTCCTCGAGTGCTATAAATAGCCGTTTGGCTGAATTCGAGGCGTCCGGTTCATCCATTTAATGCAAATTCATTGCACAGAATTTGGAGAGTCATCCACTTGGCGTATGGGTTTGATTTGCCCGGCCTATAAATAGTGGCATGGAGAGAAGGTTTACTCCTCGTTCCCTCACGTACTTCCAATATGAACTTGGATATGCGGGTGCATTCTGTTGACAAAGTGCTCCCGAGGGTGAAGATGAGACATCGTGCTGTCTTCGATGCACTTGAAGGTGACTGTTACATCCAAAAGACGGAGTCGAGGGCTTCTGAGGCAGGCGGAAGGTGCCAGTTGCATCCAAAGATAGGGATGTTCGGGCCTCGTCTCCGTTGTTCCGGAAGAGCCGTAGATCGGAATGGTGGTGCTAGGCTCTCTCTTCCTTCAAAGTGGGTACCGCCCACTTTGATTGTGTTGAAAGCTCCTTGTGCCATGATTTCGATCACGGTCTTCCTTGGTCTTTGGAGGCTCTTTCGAAGCCTCCCCTGGCCACAGCATTTGCGGTGCTCTTCCCTTCCTTGGTTCCAGCCAGAGGGTTAAATGCTTAGCTTGGCGAAGCACTTATCAGGTGAGCCTGGCTGGAAGAGCGGCACATAACTGGGCTCTGCTCGGTCAGGTGAGCCTGGTTGGAAGAGTTGCTCATAACTGAGCTGCTGAAGGGATGCACATAACTGAGCTGGATGCACATAACTGAGCTGCTGAAGAGATGGTAGGATGCGCCTGGCTGGAGGCGCATGACATCTGCTGCGCCTGGCTGACAGCGCATGGTGACTGCTGCGTCTATCGGAAGGCGCATGGTGGTTGCTGCGCCTATCTGGAAGGCGCATAGTGGTTGCTGCGCCTATCTGGAAGGCGCATGGTGGCTGTTGGCTGTAGATCTAGGATCCTTCCTTTGTAGAAATTCTCCTTTGTACAACCTTTTCTAGACATGTAATAGACTTTTATATATATAAATAAAAAGTCCTTCTTCGAATGTCTATGGCTTATTTGATTAGCTGTCTGAGTTCTGGCGCATATAATGCCTGGCGCATGGGCTTTCTGGTTGTGAAATTCCATGCTTCTACAAGACCCCCTTCAAAGTTTTCAAAACTTTTGAATAAGTTTTGGAATACTTTGAATAAGAAGCATGGAGGTCAGGGCGCATAATTTTTGGGCGCATGCTTGTTCGGGCGCATGCTCCTTTCAGTTGATGATGATGACACTTTGGTAACCCAAAAGATTAATGATGATCTTTTGGTTGTATTTGTTGTTATCTCCTCACGGAACCCAAAGCAACGGCTGAGATTACACGTCATCGGTTCATGCGTACGACCAAGCCCTATAAATAGGTAAGGGTTGGGAAGAGAGAGAGAGAGTTCATCTGCTCTGTGCCTTTGCTTTCTTTAGAGTTTTTTCTTCAAAACCCTAACTTTTTCTTCTCTGAGAGAATGGCTCCCAAGACTCCTCGCGGTGGTGCCGGCAAGGGGAAGGAGAAAGCGAAGGAGCCGGCGAAAGTTGTAACGGCTGACGTTCCTCGACGGCCTGTCGAAGTTCGGCCGAAGGTGGTTGGTAAGTCTCATTTTTTCGTACACCAACGCACATAGACCTTGGGTCTTTAATGATGTACCGCGGTCTTTGTTCGTCGACGCGCATGGGTTTAGACCCTGATGATGCGTCGAGGCTGCTGACGCGCATGGGCTTAAACCCTGATGATGCGCCGAGGCTGCTGACGCGCATGGGTTTAAACCCTGAATGCGCCGAAGCTCTTCTTTCCCTTGTTGCTTCTAATATTTTTCTGATCTTTGCTAGTGTCAGTAGCGATCCCGCCTTTGAATGAAGTGTTCTTGGAGGCTGTCTTCAACCAGATGGGAGTAGAGTATGATGAGGAAGTGATAAACCCCGCTCAAGAGGCTCTTATGCTGGATCAGCCTTCCGAGAGAATGACCCAAATCCGTGAGCAACAGTATGGGTTCCTCAAACGAATGATGGAACGTGGTGTTTTAAAATCTTCCACATCTGATAAATTGACCTTCTTGAAGCCTGAGTTCCTATTCGGAGACCGTCTCACTTCTACTGATGTGACGGTGTTGAAGGTCAAGGAGGACTGGTTCTTTACAGCGAATGGGGTGCATATGACTGTTAAGCAACTTGAACGTCAATGGCCTTTGACATCCTTCTGTCGCCTTGTTTCCCAGAGGAGGATGTCTTGGGATCTTACCCCTTCTCAGGGGGGAGCGGTGACTGGCATCATCCAAATTGATTCTACCTTCGACCAAAGGGATACTTTGACCGCCACACGGTCTGGGTCTTCTTTAACCTGGCGGACTCTACGCCCCGGGAGCCTCTACAGTGACGTACCCATTGATACGTTTGCTTATAGTGCTTCGACCTTTACACATCGTATGTTTTTGATGGAACGTTCATACCCGAACGGAGATTTTCGGGTAGAGGGTTGGTGCCATTACGTTTTCAAGTGGGATAAACTGACACTCTGGATCTTGTCACAGTTCCGGACCGAGCTTCGAGAGATTGGGTTGACTGCCACAATTCGTGCTACCCAGGCGGGTGTTGATCTCAACAGGCACATGTTTCTCGCACTACTGAAGATGTTTGATGTCCATACCGGGACCTTTTTTACTCCGGTGGGGGAATTAGGGTTCGCACTTCATGAGATGTACGAGGTGTCAAAACTCCCTTGGGGGTCAGAACCCTATGAAGAGTACTTTCCCACCAACGAGGAACTTCAAGTCCTGGGGGACAGGGCAGAGGAGATGACGGCTGTCTTCAAGGAAGTGGCGAGTCATCATTACTATATGCAGAGACGGGATAGGAATGGGACGCAGCCTCATGTGACCGCTTGGAGAGATTATGTCTTTAGACAAGACAAGAAGGATCCCTCACAATTTTCCACACCACCGGCGCTCTCTCGTAACGAAGTGCTGTCCGAAATGAGCAGGTTAGGGGAGAAAAATCCCTGAGGAAATGAGGACCAGCAGTCAGATGCACGCTCCTACAGCTGCTTCTGGCATCTTGCTTATCGGATGTCACCCAAGGCGGTGTTGGCGTCCTACCTGATGATATGGCTCCGGGATTGCGTGTTCGCGGGCGGATCCGGTGCCGTAGAGAGGGTAACCCGAAACTTAGTCCTGCCAGCCGTGAAGCTGGTCTTCGGGCGACGTTTGGCTCTTCTCCCCGCAATGGTATGTAACCTGCAGCAAGGTTTGAGAGAATTTGCTGGAAATATGATTCAAGACAGAGGCTAAAACAACAACTTCCCGCGCGCCGAACTGTCGTTTCACTATTTAATGGGATGGCTGATTTTGCATCATCCCAGTGTGATGAGTCCAGGCTCGGAAGAAGATTATAAGGCTGGAGATGCACTCCTTCGTCGTTTCAATCGGAGGAGCTGGTCACATACTGGTGTCCCTGTTTGTAGAAAGGTTTTATCCCGTCTTCAGGGTTGGGAAATTACCAAAGTTGGTCCAATCTACTTGGGCTTTGAGGCCAACGAAGATCTAAGGGATCTGGGCGAAGGTACCACCACTCTGCCTCAATGGGGATTCCGCTGGTTGTAGAGTATCCAGCCATCTCATCTGGTATACCGGAACAGGAATCAGTGCTATCTGGAACCATATTTGCCAAGCCGCTTTGCGCGGCAATTTGGTTATGCCCAGATGATGTTGGATAATCCCAGTATTTCTCTGGAGTATATTGGAAGTTTGTTGGATGGTGCACGAGCTTGGCATTACTATAATGCCGGATGTACCGGGGCTCGTTTTACGTTGCCCGCCCCAAATCCGCGGCCGCCCATTCTTTACTCAGCCGCCAAATTTTACTGTGCTATGGCTGCTGCGCCCTCCGGATATGACAGGGAGACCAGTCTTATTGCAGGCACCCAGTTAGCGATGACCGGGAACGTGCCGGTGAAGGCCCGATCGCATCGTCCGTCAGGGATAGGTCACCGGAGTGTCCCTTCCGCCTCTCAAGCAGAACCCTCGGGCGATCGATCAAAGCGATGTGCAGACGAAGGGATTGAATCTCCTGTACCGAAGAAGCGGAAGAAGGCGTCGTCACCGACGGCGTCATCGGATTCAGCGTCCGCAGAGGTAAGGGCATCCCACATAATCTAATTTTGGTTCCACTATTTACGAGGCTTCACCTTCTCTTATAGGAACCGTTAAAAAGAAAACCTCGTACTCCAAAGTCGGGTAGGAGCAGGCGAGAAGGGACGGCGGGCTCGTCTGAAGTGCGTATCCCGTCGACCATGATGTCTCCCATGGAGGAAGATCCGGAGGATGCTGTTGACATGGAGATTCGGGTATCCCCAGATTATGTCAGGAGGAAAACCTAGGGTGCAGCTGCTTCCGAGACGGCAAAGGCCAGAACGGAAGCTTCAAGTGCCGAAGGTCTAACAAGCACGCCATTTCCTGGTGGTGAAGAAGAATGGAGTTCGTCGTCTTCCGATGACGTTGCTCCAGAGCTGCAAGAGCCTATTGCGGAGGCCGTAGATGTAGTTGAGACAGAGAAGAGGGTTGAATCCCCTCCTTATCATGATGAGGGGAGGTCGGCTGCATCATTGCCGAGTCCTACCCCGGCTTCAACCGTGGAAGTTGAGGCGGCTACCACTCAGGAGGTAGCGACAGATTCTGTCCCTGTTGAGGGACTCGATGATGAGACCCGTCTGTCAGTCAAGACCGCTACGACGGGTCAAGAGACAAGTGATAATCTTCCTATTCTGCCAAGGGAGGTACCAACTGTTGATAGGACGTTGGGGGTAGAAGAGGTGGCCATTGACATCGGTGGTTCCTCCGGGCTTGAGAAGGGTAAGGGTGTAGAACACTGTGTCGCTCCTTCTACTTGGGGGACCATCTCGACGCCTGTGCCGGCCCCTTCTGTTGCTTCGGCTCCTCGGGCTAGTAGTCCAGCCCCTGTTGATGAAGAGCCCATTGATGCCGAGGTTCAAGCCTCGCTGATTGAGGTTGGCGGATCTTCTTCCGGTCTGCAAACTGTAGTAGCTCCTCCAACTCTCGCGATGACGCCGCAGGTCCTGGCGGATGCAGACGAGTATGTGAAATTCCTCGTCGAGGGGATGTACAAAATGTTGCAGAAGGGTGTATCTGCTGTGATGGATGCCAATGGGAGTTTTGCGATGGCAGAAGCTCTGGCAATGCCCTGCATCGAGCTGATTCGTATTCACCAAGGCTACGACCATATGGCCGAAATTCTGGAGGCTTCGATGATTGAGCTGGATGAGCGGCTCGCGGAACTTCAACGCATCCGGCGTAACGACCTCTCTATCCTGATAGATACGGAGAAGGGGAAGCTGATCGCCGAGATCGAGTCTTCATACCAGGCCACCGTGGGCATTTGGGAGCGCGAGGTGGCTGAGACTGAGGCTGCGATAGAGCAGTTGTCTCAGTCCATGAAGACGACGGTGGAAACTCGAGCTGCATTGGAAGATAATATTGCGGATATCGACACCCAGATGCGCCGCCTTGAAGACCAACAGGCCCAACTCCAGTTAGAGGTCGAGCGTGTCCGGGCTGAGCATGCAGCATTTAAGAAGGATGAAGCGACTTTTACTCAGCGGACTCTTGCCTTGGCGCAGCAACGACAACAGCTTGATGAGAAGCATGCAAGTGATACTTCCGCTGGGGCCGTTGAATTGATGCGCCAAGAAGCAGAGCGACGAGTCCTGGCGACGGTGGAGGCCCGCGCAGTCGACTTAAAGCTTCGAGTCAGGGAGCTCTCAGCCCATCCTGGGGAGATTCAGGGACCATAGCTTTTTCCCTTTTTCTTTTGTGTTCTTTTGCAACCCTTACTGGGGGATGATGTAGTTTCTTGTACTCCTTTTTCAGAAGAATAAAGAAGTCTACAACCTTTTTTGTGATGTGTTCATCTTTTGTTGTCATGAACTTGATGATTTGTGTGGACCTATTATCTTTTGCGCACCTTGGTTTTCAGGTACAGATAATAAGTTTGAAGGAACCATTATATTTGCTTAGAGGTAATGTGGACATGGCAATCATTGGGTTTGAAATGATAGAATCTCCCTACTCAGAGGTATTATGGACGTGGTAGGAATGATCTTGGGGGATACGCTGAACAACTCAGAGGTTATATGGACGTGGAAGTTCTGCAATAAATGTACAATAATGCAGGGGTTGTTTGTACAAGATGTTTACTCAGAGGTAATGTGGACGTGGTAAACATGAAGGGTAGCGTAGGCTTACGAAGTGTAAGATTCTGCTTTGTAGGGTGTAGAGACAACTCAGAGGTAATATGGACGTGGTTATCTTTCTACTGGAAGATGCCACGGAACAGCTGGGTTCCGGAGGCGTATGAGTTTGTAGAAAGAGGTTGTTTGAGGAAGTACATGTCTGGAGGATGTCAAGAATAGTACTTCTTTAGGAACTTGCTGTTGATGGGCATCATAAACAAGTCCCCATTGGGTTTGGCGAGGCGGTAAGCACCGTTTGAGTATACCGTCTCTATGATGAAAGGTCCTTCCCACTTGGGCTCGAACTTTCCTGGTGTCTTGTGGGTCAACACCATTGGTCTTCTGACTGCTAAAACCAGGTCGCCAACTTGGAAAGTCCTCTGTTTGACCTTCTTGTTGAAAGCCTGTGATATTCGGGCTTGGTAGAGCTCGATGCGTTGTTGAGCTAGGAGACGCTTTTCGTCAAGCGCCTCCAGTTCTCGCAGACGACGACGTTGATTGTCCTCTTCTGTGAGTTTGTGTTTGTGATTGCTACGCGGAGCGAAGGTATTTGTATCTCGAGAGGCAGTACTGCTTCGCTCCCGTAGACCAGGGAGAATGGAGTGTTGCCTGTTGGGGTCCGTACCGTTGTGCGGTAGGCCCAAAGGCATTCGCCAAGCTTTTCGTCCCAGTCGCATTTGTTGGATGACACGACCTTTTTGAGCAGCCTAACGATAGTTTTGTTGAATGCCTCAGCCAATCCGTTTGCTGCCGGATTGTAGGCGGTTGAGGCCACGTTCTGAATGCGATTCTTGTCACAGAACCTGCTGAAAATGTGGCTGATAAACTGAGGACCATTGTCATGGATGATCCGCCAGGGTACTCCGAAATGGTAAATGACATGGTGTTTGATAAAGCTGACCACCCTGGAGCTTTTTACTTCTGCTAGTGGAACTGCTTCCGCCCATTTGGAGAAGTAGTCGGTGATGGCCAGGATGAAACGGTGTCCTCTCGATGAAGGAGGGGTAATTGGCCCTACAATGTCCATACCCCAGGCTTCGAAGGGCCAGGAGGCGACTGTAGGATGTAGCGGCTCCGATGGTGTATGTATGAAGTCTGCATGAAGTTGGCATGCGTGGCACTTCTTAGCATATTCGACAGCGTCGGCAGCCATGGTTGGCCAGTAGTAGCCCATACGTCGTAGTCGATCTTGCAACTTAGGACCGGGTTGATGAGCTCCACAAGTTCCGTCATGAGCTTCTTGAAGAGATTCGGCTGCTTCTTCGTTGGACAGGCATCGAAGGAGGAGCCCATCGAAGGAGCGTCGGTACAGCGTTTTGGTAGCTGTATCGTAGTAGAATCGAAGAGAGCGTCTCCTGACTGAGACGGCTTCCTTCGGGTCCTCTGGAAGGATTCTGTAGACAGCGAAGTCGATGAACGGGAACCACCAGTCCCGGACATTAATCCCAGTGTTCGTCGGTATGACGTGGGCCACCCGCAAGCATAGGTTGTTTTTGGGACAAATCAGATCTCGTCCTGTTACCGTGATATAGTGTTGAGTCCCAAAGGGCGCTGCTAATGAGGCTGCGAGGCCGGCCAGAGCATCGGCCTCCAAGTTTTGTAAACGGGGGACATGTTCAATGAAGAACCCGATGAAGGTTGAAATGATGTTCAATGCTACTTCATGATAAGGGATTAAATCATCATGGCGAACTTCGTATTGTCCCCGAACCTGGTTTACGACGAGTTTTGAGTCGCCATAAGCTTCCAGATGGTCGACCCCCAGCTGTTGTGCGAGCTGGAGTCCCATGACGAGTGCGTTGTACTCGGCAACGTTGTTGGAGCACGGCTTCGAAAGAGAGTACGCACGCTAGATGACCAGCTGATCGGGGAAGACTAAGACTACCCCCACTCCTGCGATGATTTGGCCTTTGGGGCCTGTTCTCGAAGCGCCGTCGAAGAACATCCGCCAAACGGAGCTTCCTTCGGTGACGTTGGATTCTTGGATCTCATCCGGGATATCTTCATAGAGTTTTGAGGATTCTGGGATGGGGTGTGCAGCTAAAAAGTCAGCCAGAGCTTGACCCTTAACAGCTTTTTATGGCACAAACACCATATTGTACGGTGTTAGCAAGATCGCCCATGTAGCCAGCCGGGAGTTCAATGATCCTGGCTTCGTCATGAGGACTCTGAGCGGATTGACTCAGGAAATGACATGAATTGTCTGACCCGAGACATAATGACGAGTCTTCTGGATGGCAAACACCAAAGGCAAGCACTCCTTTTCGACGGGGTTGTACCGGTGTTCGGCCCCGATGAGTATTCGACTGAGGTAGTAGATTGCTTGCTCGAAGCCTGTATCGCTGTTTTGAGCCAGCAGAGTGCCAAGAGAATGATCCATGGCACGGACGTAGAGGAGAAATGGTTTGCCGGCGACTGGCGCTACCAGGACTGGTGGGCTTGTTAAGTAAGCCTTGATGTCGTCGAAAGCCTTTTGACACCCCTCTGTCCAGACGTAAGAGACTCCCTTCTTCATGAGCTGAGTAAAGGGTTGACATCTACCGGAGAGGTTTGCTATGAACCTCCGAATATATGCCAGACGTCCCTGTAGGCCCCGAAGTTCTCAAAGGTTCTTCGGAGGGTCCATGTTGAGGATGGCTTTGGTCTTCTCAGGATCAACATGAATGCCTTTCGCTGTGATGACAAAGCCCAAGAATTTGCCGCTAGAAACCCCCAGAAAGGATTTAGCGGGGTTTATTTTGAGTTGATGTGCCCGCATGAGATCGAAGACCGTCTTCAGGTCCTGTAGGTGATCTCCTTTGAGGCGGCTCTTGACTGCGATATCGTCAACATAGCATTCGACCGTCTTGCAAAGATGTTGACGGAAGATGGTGCTCATAGCTCGCTGGTATGTCGCACCGGTATTTTTCAAGCCGAAGGGCATTACTGTGTAGCAGAAAACACCCTTTGGAGTCCTGAATGACGTGTGTTTTGCGTCATCGAGGAACATCTTGATTTGATTGTAGCCTGAATACCCGTCCATGAAGGATATGCGCTCAAAGCCACATGTGTTGTCGATCATCACATCAGTGATTGGAAGCGAGAATTCGTCCTTCGGGCAAGCAGAGTTGAGATCCCTGAAGTCGATACAGACTCGTATCTTCCCGTTCTTCTTGGTAACAGGAACGACGTTGGCTACCCAATCCGGGTGTTGTTCCTCACGGATGAAGTCGCTGGTCAAGAGTTTGTCTACCTCCTGATCGATGGCATTCATGATGTCCGGACGGAAGCGTCGCTGTTGTTGTTTGATAGGTTTGGCATCAGGTAAGATGTTCAACCTATGCATTGCGATCTGTGGATCGAGTCCCGGCATGTCTTCATAGCTCCAGGCGAAGACGTCGATATACTCTTTAGCCAGTTGGATTAAAGATTCTCGATCTTCTCCTTCCAGGCTTTTACTGATGAAGATGGGTTTGGAAGAAGACCCCTCCCCGAGGTCGATCTGCTCGACTTCGTCTTCGGTGGGAGGTTCACGAAGCTCAAAACGAGATTCCCATTGTTCCCCTAGGCGTTGGGCCCAGGGTTCTTCTTCGAAGGGTTCTGGCGCTTGGTCTTCGCCTTCACCTTTTTGAGGTTGTGCTGATGTCATATTAGCTGACAGCACTTTCCTGAAGACTGACCCGATACTGGTATCGGAATCCCAAGTCGATGCTTCGGACGAGTGGGAATGTTCTATGTCTTCTGCATCTGAACTCTCTGGGGTTGATGGCGGCGTGACATAGCCTAACCCTCGTCCAGTCCGATTATAATAGTCCTGTGGCTTTCCATTGGGCATCGAAAGCCGGACAGGAAGATGCCGACCCTTGCCGTAGTTTAAGCCTTTGTTGCTTTTCAGGTCATAGCCCATCTTTTGGATGATGTGCTTTGCCGCATCCGTGTACCGATAGACTTGTACTCTGCCGGTATCAGGTTCGGGCTCGATTGACGGGAGGTCCCGATGACGCTCGACTTTGCCCGAGATGATGGTGCCTTGGTCTCGGCTCCGTGGAGGGACTATGAAGACTCCTTGAGACGGGACTATTCGATTATGGTAGATGGTCGTTATTTGTGTTTGCAACGACCGTAGAGCGTTGTCTAATGTATACATGGCATTCCAGTATGGAAGACAAGAATAATTAAAAGACACTCTATTATTGATAAAATACGAGATATTATCCCGTGAGATTACATTGTCAAAGGAGGGTGCCTCTACGTCAGCCAAGATATAATCACCAAGCTCCTCGTCTGTAAGAACTGGGGGTAGACTAGGAGAGTCCACCACAGCTTTGGGGTCTGAGAGGGTTATATGAGCCTTCTCTGACACATTGGATGACTGCGGCGGCTTGCCCTTGAGACGCACCTTGAGAGGTGCCTGGGCTGCGCCTCCGGTGAGTGGTGCCTTCCCTTGTAATTTTGCCACCTGGGGAGCCGATGTTTGAGGTGGCTTTCCCTTGAGGCGTATCTTCAGGGGTGCTTCGCGAGCCGGCGCTTTCCCTGATAGCTTGATGCTCATTGGAGGCGCCTTCTGGGGTGGTTTCCCCTTCAGTCGGATTTTCAAGGGGGCGTCGGGAGTCGTCTCAGGCTCCATGTCCGGTTCTGTTGCCGTCTCTGCCTCATCATCAGCGTCGTTGGCTTCCTCCTCGTCAATAGGCTTGTACAAGTCGAAATCGGTGAAGTAGGCTTCAATCCCTTTGAAAGGATCGATGTCTGCAAACTCCGTCCGGATGAAGCCATTGGTGGATACATACTTCATGCACTGGTGGAGCGTGGAGGGCACCACCATGTACTCATGCAGCCATGGTCGACCGAGCAGGATATTGTAGTTGACCTCGGCATCTACCACATAACAAGTCACCTCAGTTTTGAGGCTGCCAATGTGACACTTCAGTCGGATCTTGCCCAATGGCTCGCTCTTGCTAGCATTGAAGCCACTGATGGTTGTATTGGAGGGCGCCAGCCGGTACATCGGGATCCCCAGCTTAGATAGCAGCGTCTTCGGAATGATGCTTAGGGAAGACCCAGGATCGATCTGAATCCGGCTCACCTTGACCGAGCCAATGTACCCTGTATAATACAACGGTCAGTTATGTCGGTGATGCTTGAGCAGCATGTCTTGTTGGGTGAAAGTTATGTTTGGGATAACTTCATCCGCACAATGACAGTGCGCACAAGTAGTTGGGAGGTCTTCAGGCTGCTTGACCTGACCGAGAAAGGATTCAGCGTCCTTCAGAGCTTCGCAGAGAGCTTCTCGGGAATCTTTAGAAAGACGCAGGAGCTCGAACAAAGACAGGCGCGCAGATGTACTGGCTAATTGTGCCAGAATGTCGAAGTTGTGAGGCTTGGACAGCCCCGAAGCATTCTCCTTCCGTAGAGGTCTGTCAAAACGGGCCTCCACCTGCTTCTGCTTGTTGGCTGCTGAGGGCTTAGATGGACCCTCCTCAGGGATGGTGCTAGGAGGCACCACTTCGACGGCGGCTTCGCCGGATTGGGAGCTTAGTTGTGCACGTATTTGCACTGGAAGTGCCTCTTTTGTTGAAGAAGAGACTGTACGGCAAGACTTGATCTTCCTGCCTTTTGATTTGGAGGTAGGGCGTACCTCCGATTGAGTCACCTCGGAGACGAGGTCGGGGTGAACCCAGAGGACCTCTCCTCGAGATGTGGTGAGCGGGGTGAGTCTACTCACATTGTCACGAGTAGGTGGTAAGTTTACCACCTCCATTGTCGCCTTAGGGATGGGGACGACGCCATCTTGTGTGGTAGTTGGCGGCAAGGTGCCGAACTGAAGCGAAACCACATTGGCCGACACCGTCTTCTCTTCATAGTCGACGGAGATTACATCCGCATTGATTATGCGCTGGATGTAATTCTTGAGGACGTAGCAGTCCTTGGTCGGGTGTCCGACAAACCGATGGTAATGACAGTACCTCGGGTTATCCACTTTCCCAACTTCATCGGGCCGCTTTGGGTCCGATAGCTTGATCTTGTCACCCTGCTTCAGTATCTCAAAAAGTTGCAGGGTGTCGTCATCATTGAATGAATAAACCTCCTTGGGTCTCGGTGCCAATGGAGGCTTCTGAGTAGGCACAGATGCGCCTTTTGAGGCATTAACAGTCAATGCCTGTTTCCCCTTTGCTTCTCGTCCGGAGCTGTTAGCTGCGGACTTTTTCCCCTTATCGTCAAAGGCGGGGAAGCTGACACCCAGAAGACGTGCATTGGCCGCCTTCTTTTCTGTAGCTTCAGCTTCGATGATCAGGGAGCTCCAGTCAGGAGGGGGAGTAGAGTTGAGCCAGAGCTTTACTGCAGGCAACATGTTCATGCTGCAAGCGGAGAGGAGCGCATGTTCTGGCATGCCTGGAGGTAGCCTGAAGCAAGCCTGTCGGAAGCGTTCGATGAACGCCCGAACCGTTTTCTTCTCCTTCTGACGTATCTCTATGAGAGACGCCATCGTCATGTCCTTCCCGCCGTCGTAGAAGCGGTCGAGGAAGAGGCACGTCAGGTCGTCGAAGGACGATATGGAATTGTCGGGGAGGCTGCAGTACCAGTCATACGCAACTCCTTTCAGGGCCCCGACAAAGATACTGGTGAGGAGCGCGTCCTCCTTCGGAAGATGCCCTGTCTGTGACTGGAAGTACGTCAGGTACCATCGCGGAGAGTCCTTCCCGTCGTATAGGATGAGTGTTTGTGGTTTATACTTTGGGGGATAAACCACCTTGTTCCACTCGAGGGAATAATGCTGGGGAATGCCCATCTTCTGGCGTTCCTCTTGCCTGTTCTTGGACTCGAAGCGCTTCCGCAGGTCTTTGATCATTTCGACCACATCCTCCGTAGAGCTAGGAGTCAGGAAAGGAGGTACCATCTGGATTGGAGCGTTCGAGGGCTCCGAGGTCCGAGGTGCTTCTGTATCCGAGGGCGCCCGTTGGAGGGGCACACTCGACTCCCCATTAGCTCCTGGGTCAGGACCAGTTGAAGGTGTCCTAATCAAGGCCGACCGCATCTCAAACACCGCTTGAGTCAGTGCTTGCATAGAGGCAGAGAGGGTTTTGAGACCTCCCTCTAATGAGTCTATGCGCTGGACTATGTCCTGTGACGGTGCATCAGACTCGACATCATCCCCAGCCATGTATACTGTCCTGACACGGCCAGGAGTGGATGGATTGGTTGAGGCTTCGCTTTCGGTCTCACTCTCATGCGGAGGGGTTACTTCTCCTAGTGTTTGGCCACCCCCAGCCACATTCTGGAGTTCATCTTCAATAGGCGCATCTGCAAGGGTCTGATTGCCCTCAGCTCTATCTTGAAGGACCTCTTCGTTTCCAGAACTACCCCCGGCGGTGTCCTGGAGGACATCCTCATTTTGAGGGGCTTCAGGGAGAGTAATCTCGCCTTGATGATGAAGATCCGCCGCAGCTGTGCTTTGGACATCTTCGTCTTCGGAAGGAGGCTCAACAAGGGTCTGGCTACCCCCAGCTTCCTCCAAGGACTTCTTCCTCGACCGAGTGCCTTCAAACACTCCAGAGGTCGAGACAGCTGCCTTGGTTTTCCTCGGCTGGCTTTTGAATGAAGATGAGGAATTGGCATTCGTCTTCCGGATTGATGAGGAGTTGGAGACCACGTTGCATGAAGCAACCTTTGGCTCCTCTTCAGCTGACACCTTTGTCCCAAGGCAACGTCGGAGAGGTGTCGATGATTGCAGTCGTTGGAAGACCGACTGTCTTGGTGGAGCTGCCACCTTGCAACAGCAGTTGATGGTGACCACCGCACAAGTATGCCCCGTGAGAGGCGCATCGTGCTTGTTGGTCGACTCTCCTGACCGGCGCTTGTGAGTGATCACGTTGCGCAGGTCATTGGAGGAGAGTGGTGCCTTCACACCCCCTTCAGACGTATGGCAAGGCAAAACGCCGGAGTGGTCAGGTGAGTGCTGCGCCCCCTGATCTAATACCAAGCAGGCATCACGATCAGTAGTGGGGGAACCACAATATTTGAAGTGACTTGAACGGACCTCAAACGCACAACCAGAGGAGGCGCGGGAGTTCAAGACCACTGAGTTTGTCTCTCTCGACTTGGTTGTGCACGCAGTAGATGCGCCCAAGCGAGATGAGGACTTTGAAGATCGACTCGTTGCTGGTGCAAAAGTACTTGAGTCAACCTTGTACAGCTTGCCATCGGCAGCGCGCGTGATGACGAGCGCGTGCCTCTGGCCGGCTGCTGGCATAGCACGTTTGTGGCACATGGCCCGTGCCGCCTTAGATTTCTTCGTACCAGCCCGCTGGGGCGTATAGTACTCAGCATCCAAATTCTCCTCGCCATTACAGCGAGTGAGTCTGTCAAAGACAGAGGCTTTTTGTGACGCATCAGAGGTGATGCGCGGGGCATTGGCTGCGCCCCTGCTCCGTCGACGTATCTTCTTCGCCTGAGAGGGAGATAGCTGGGGAACGTAGTCAGCCGCACATTTCCCCAAGAGATGCGCTATATCGGCGGGCGCACCTTGTTTGCTGAGAACGTCAGCAGGAAGGGAAGGCTGGATTGCTGCATCCCCTTCAGTGGTGGTGCCCGAGGCGTCGACCTTGCGCACCCAGGCCGTGCAGATCTTCTTCGGCTTTGGTAGCCGCTTCGAAGGACTCGCACTTCCTTCAGAAATGAACTCCTCGTACGCCTGTTGATTGAGGCGCACGACCATCGTCTTGTGGGAGGAGCCCACCTTCACGTCGTCGGCCTGTGACACGACTTTCTCGGAAGAGGAGAAAGAAGTCCCCAGCAGAGTCGCCAGCTTGTTTGCCATTAAATTGTTTGATTGAAAACTTTAATACAAACAGAACAGTGTTACAATGTAGGACTTAGATGTAGTCCTAGGAGTACACTTTTGTTTAAGCTGGGTCCTTAGTGCCAATGGAGCGAGTGGTAATGCGTTGACTCCGTTGACCGGCTGACGACGGTTATCGGTTCTCTGAAGGTGTGGATTGCCCTGGGTGCTGGAGCTTGCTGAGAGGAGAAAGACGTTGAGTGTCTGTATCTGTCTCTCTGATGATTCCTTGTATGTTCGTTGTGGATTCTGTCTGTGTGTGTGAAGGAGAAGATCCCTCTATTTATAGTTTTGCAGGCTGGCTGCTCATGCGCGCATGTAGGATGCGCCGGTGTGTGGGGACGCCATGTGGAGGTTGCTGATGGAGGCGCGTAGATGATGCACCCTGATTGAGGGGGAGAACTCTTTATACTGCTATTGTGAGCCGGCACGTAGCAGAGGAGAAGATCTTTCTGTTGCTGAAATCTTGGACGAGTTGAGTCAAAGGACACGTGTCATCGACCAATGGCTTGAAGATCTCGGATTTGGGGGGTAGTGATCTGGTGAGCTGCGTCTTGGATCTGGGCACAGGAGGAGGCTGCGGCTCATAACCTTTAGGAGTTACAAACCATTTAGGGCGCATGGCTTTTAAGGTGCATGCAGGTGACCTTCCTTCTATCTTTCGGGATCAGAGATCAGTCTGGGGCGAATGGCTTTTGAGGCGCATGCAAAGATTCAACTGGAGACTCTTCTTCTGTCTTTAGGGATCAGTGAAGGGTCTGAGGCACACGGCTTTTGAGGCGCATGCTGGTTTGGACGTAACAGTCACCTTCAAGATTTGTCCCATGAGACGTCGTGCTGTCTTCGATGCACTTGAAGGTGACTGTTACATCCAAAAGATGGAGTCGAGGGCTTCTGAGGCAGGCGGAAGGTGCCTGTTGCATCCAAAGATAGGGATGTTCGGGCCTCGTCTCCGTTGTTCCGGAAGAGCCGTAGATCGGAATGGTGGTGCTAGGCTCTCTCTTCCTTCAAAGTGGGTGCCGCCCACTTTGATTGTGTTGAAAGCTCCTTGTGCCATGATTTCGATCACGGTCTTCCTTGGTCTTTAGAGGCTCTTTCGAAGCCTCCCCTGGCCACAGTATTTGCGGTGCTCTTCCCTTCCTTGGTTCCAGCCAGAGGGTTAAATGCTTTGCTTGGCGAAGCACTTATCAGGTGAGCCTGGCTGGAAGAGCGGCACATAACTGGGCTCTGCTCGGCCAGGTGAGCCTGGTTGGAAGAGTTGCTCATAACTGAGCTGCTGAAAGGATGCACATAACTGAGCTGGATGCACATAACTGAGCTGCTGAAGAGATGGTAGGATGCGCCTGGCTGGAGGCGCATGACATCTGCTGCGCCTGGCTGACAGCGCATGGTGACTGCTGCGCCTATCTGGAAGGCGCATGGTGGCTGTTGGCTGTAGATCTAGGATCCTTCCTTTGTAGAAATTCTCCTTTGTACAACCTTTTCTAGACATGTAATAGACTTTTATATATATAAATAAAAAGTCCTTCTTCGAATGTCTATGGCTTATTTGATTAGCTGTCTGAGTTCTGGCGCATATAATGCCTGGCGCATGGGCTTTCTGGTTGTAAAATTCCATGCTTCTACAACCGGCAGCAGCAAGGAAGAGTTCTCTGGAGGGATGCAGCCTGGCTTCAACCCTCTGAGCAAAGTGCTATGATGCTCAGAGGAGCTATAGAACATATCTCTGTTGTTGGGGCCTTTCTTTACACAAATATTCCCTGTCCTTGCTTGCTGGAGGGGGGTAATATCCCAGTCCATCCTTCTGGGATGGCTTGCATGGGCATAGCGGGCTAGAGGAAGACATCTGGAAATGTCCGGTAATAGGATTATTTTTTCCTTTCTCTGGAAGAGTCTCTGCTCAACACGGGGTCTCGGCTGAGAACTCTTGTCAATAGCTTCGCCAAATAAGAACAGGAGTTTCTTATGGGTAATGGCATCGGCAGTCTGCAGAGGCTGCCCATTCATCAGACTTAATAAAGTTTCATTGTCCTGAGCTACCAAGATGGCTTGGCGGGAGGATGGCAGAGCATATTGGGGAAATAGCACATGGGACAAATCTTCTTTAAACTCTGGTTCAGCAAGAGACCCTGCAAAGATTTCATACTTTGGGTCCTCTTTGATGTTAACTGCATCAAAGCAGAAAGACAGAATTCAGTACAAAGTAAAATCAAATATTCTGTCCAAAAAAATAAGCAAATTGCACAAGCATCAGATTGCGCTGTCTAGCATCAGATTGTGCAACAACAGCTTCTATGCGCAAACTGTCTAGTTGCGCCAACTCATCCACTTGTGCAAGCCATCAGATTGCGCTGAATAACTTGCGCAAAGCATCAGTTTGCGCTAGACAGCCTTACGTAAATCAGCAGATTGCGCTGACTTTTGCCAGTGTATTCTAACCGATTGTGCAAGAAAATAGTCTTCATAAAAATAAAAACTATGGGATTTGTGCAACCGAAACCCTAAACAGGGCAGCACAGTATAACCAAATCTCTAAAAAAAGATAGGTTTGAGGGATTCAATCAAGTCGAAGAACCCTAAAAAGGTTTTTCGAATGACTACCTTGCAAAGCTGGGTGACCAACTTCATGTCGTAAAATACGCGGCACAGCATGAGTCGAAGACTCGGCGGGGGCCTTGCCCTTGTCGACGATGGAACGCTTCGGGGCCATCTGAAGTCGACGGAGAAGAAGAAAGAAAGTCGGAGGAGGCTCGAGAATTTTTCTCTCTTAAGCAAAGTGAAAACAAGTAAAGAATGACAAGAAGAACAAAGAGAACTATTTATAGTTTTTTGAGAGCAACGGTCGCCTCAGATTGTGCCGAAGAAATGGGAACTGACTCCTCTAATTGCGCAGACAAGTCATTACTTGCGCAACTTGATTTTTCAATCAAAATTCAAAGTATTTCGAAGCTTTGACTATCTTCAAACTTTGAAAACTTTGAAGGGGGTCTTGTAGGTCCTAAAAATCAAGTTGCACCCATCAAAAAGTCATAAAAATCAAATTAGGCATCCTTCAAGTGAACTGCGCAGGAGACAGATTGTGCACCAACTCGATTGCGCAGGCTGAACTGCGCACTCATCCAAGTACACAAGCTGACGTGGCCTTGTCATCATTACCTGACAGAGAATCAGATCTTCTGATAACTGACAGCACGAAGGACGAGAAAACTGTTCGTTTATCGTACAGCACAGTACTCGAGGACAGCTGTACATGCAGCACAATTGGCCAGACTCTTTACAGTGCGGTCCATCTCAGCACAACCTGAAGCCAGCTCAATTCAGGTGGCGCACTTCATCAAGACAACTAACAAAGAACATGTGGCGTTCATGCCATCAATGACTCACTACGTGGTAACTGTCTGTGCACGATCATACACATTTCAATCAAATAATGCCATGTGTCTAATACAGTTGGCCCACGATCAAATAACTGCCAGCGCAGTCTGATGTCTGCACGATCCAATGCATGCGCAATCCATCTTGCGCAGTCCAGAATAACTAAAAAGTAGTTATTTCTAGAACTCTATAAATAGAGTTTCAAGTCCTTCCTAGGGGGATCACACATAGACATCAAAAATCATCACCAGAGATCAGGAGTTCTTGCCAAAGTGCTGCTGCAATCTTCAGAGGCTACCGTCTTCAAAGTTCACATCGTCCAAGGGATAAAGCGATCTTCATTCAGATCGGATTCCTATAGTTGTACTTTTCCAGAATTCTTGTAATCTTCTTACAAAGTTTGTTGAAATAAAGATCAACTTTTGTTTTTGCAAACAATAAGTAGCACATTGAATCGGTCGATTTCCTTGTACTAGGAGTCCTACTTGTACTAATTGTATTGTACCGATCAACACCATAAAATCTGTACATATCTTCATCATTGTCGTCATTGTAGTACAATATGCATCCATTGTGACATGCATCAATTTTATCATATCCTATCCAGAGCGATCTCACCATTCTCTTAGATCGGTAGAAGATTATAGTAACTTGTCACCATCCGGCAAGATCTCCATAATCAACTCGATGATTCAATTTTACCATTCTTGAGACATATTGAAATTGGACTTGATGCTCAGCAGTCTTGTAACCACCTCCAACGGTGAATGATCCTGACAACCAGGATACAAAAGAGTCATTGCATTCTCCAACAACTCCATGAACTTCGTAGCATCGGTATTCGATGCCTCCTCAGCCGCCTCATGATTGTCTGGATCGAAACTAGACCATGCAGCATCGAAAACCATGTTCACCCACCATTCGTTGTAATTAGCTTGGTCGTGGAAATTTATATACGACTCCACATAAGGCTCCAGCTCCGATGCTAAAGGCATAAGTTCTTTGTGTGAGGTCTACTGATAGTAATTCGGCATGAAATCCTTCGAGTACAAATGATATGTCACGTCCACTTCTGGTTGATATTTTAAGTTGTGACATCTCCCATATAGACACTTAATTTTAGTGCCGTCCATGTACTAAGAAAATGCCTTGACGAACTACAGGAACTGCTCTACCCCTGTATAAATTCATCCTGCATATCGCACATTTCATCAGGATGATGATTGTACATCCATGAATGATACCGCAAATAGTAATTCATTTCCATTTGAAGCTAACTATGCAAAGATCCATACACATTATTCGAGTATATTATCTAAATAGATGCATAGATGGGTACACATATTCATCAAAAGTAACAACTCTTACTGATGCGTGAGTATCCGAGTTATGATACGTGAGTATCCTTATCCTGATTCGTGAGTATTCATTTATAATTTGTGACTATCCGAAAACTGGTAGACATGTGGACAACTCTGATTTCACTATTAAATAAGTGTCGTCACGTGTTCAATGTCAGCCCTTCTCTTCAAATTAAAATTACTTCTGCAAGCCTTTTAAGGCTTTCAGAGTTCTACAAATTTTTTAAAAAATAATAGAAAATGCTAAGTATTATAAAAAAAATTCTAGGATTTTTCGTTCTTTGTTTTTTTAATGCCTTTTGTTCTTTGTCTTTTCTCCTATTTTTCGAAAATTTATAGAACTCAAAAAGCCTCAATAAGGCTTACATATATAAATTTATTTTTTCAGAGAAGGGCTGACATGGACACTTGACTTCGGGCTGACACGCATACTTAACATAAGAGATACTGATATCTCTATCGTCATTTGTGAGCCCACAAGGAACACTTGACCTCAGAGTGTTTAATATCCTAGTATCTTGACTCAACACTTGGTACCTAGTATCTTGACTCATGCACTATCCTTACCTTCATATCCTAGTATAACCTCACCTATGGGTATACTAAAATATAACTTGACATTACGATACCCACTACTCATTAACATTACCTAAGTATCTGAGATACTAACTCCTTCCCAGAACTAACCTTCAAGTATACTCTTAGTGATACCTAGCTAGCACTTACCTACATATTACCTTAACTATAGATATTTGTGCATCATATGGATATCATGTACCATGGTACACAATATCACATTTAGGGCCGGACTTAGTATGAGGCCCATGAGGTAGTAGCCTCAGGCCCAAAATTTTAGAGGGCACAATTTTTTTAGTATATATCGCCAGCCCACTACAGATGGAAAAATCTATTCATTGGCCCGCCTATTGCAGAGCAGAGTAGAAAAATACCCAACCGACCAACCAGATCCGCTTCTTTTATGCAAGGAATAGTTTTTTAAGTTATTTAGGATTTTTAGAAGCGGAACTCTTGTGGCCTGGATTGTAGTTCTAATTTTCCCCCTAATATTTTAAAGAGCTCTTGAGTCTTACCTAGTGCCTCCTGGAGTTCCTTTTTAGAAGCAAGAATCAACCCTTCCTTTCCTCCATAGATGAGTCTTTCATTTATTTATTTTTGTATATAGTAAGTTTTATAATTTATTGATATATTTTTTCGGATGTTGACGCTCCAGGCTGTTCTAATTATATTTTTTGTAATTTTTTCCCACGTGTGTGTCCTAATTGTATATATATTTTTTTGTAGGTTTTTTTATAGAAAGAACTCATGTGGCCGGTTCTTGGAGTTCCTAAAATACCTACAGGAATCAGTTCATTTTCATTATCTGAGTTTTGTAATTTATTAATATATTTTGTATAAATTGTTGATAATTATATTTATTTGCAAATTATTAAAAAAATATTTTTGCCATTTTATTATATAGTTATTCATATTAAAATTGAAATCAACTAAAAAGAAATATTTTTGTATTTATTGTTAATTGTTAATTATTTATATGTCGTTAGTTACTATTATTTGTTAGAAAATTATGATAATGAAATTTGATTGTATAGTATTTGTATCTAGATTATCCATTTGAAAAGTCATGTAATATATTGTTGTAATAAGTTTTATTTAATTACTATTGTTATGCACTAATGAAGTGTTTGATGGCCTAAGTTCTTTATTACTACTAGTACCATTATGAACTACCTTAAACATAGTTTAGCTTCTTTTTTTTGTCTGGAACATCAGTTTTATTTTTGGATTTGTAATATATTCAACTTTGTTAGTATTTCATATAACATTTTTTTTTTTGATATTAAATTTACTTATTGTATTATTTCTTGAATTTTGACTTGAAAATACTATTTATCATTATCAATGAAAAATAATATAATAACATTAAGCTGTGAGGGCACCACTTTTAGAATTCGTCTTAGGTCATAAAATCTAAAGTCCAGCACTGAACACATTGGTACTCTCTTGTATCTTGACACTAGGATACAGTTTTAAATACACATAACACTAACTATACTCGACACTAGGATAAAGTTTCAAATACACATTGATACTTTCGTGTATCTTGACGGATGCCAGTTTAAAATACCCTTAAAAACTTTTCAAATTAAAAGGCACAAAACTTAAACACTTTCAATTTAAAATACACCTAAGACAAATTTCTTTCTTCACATAGGTATTGACACTCTTCAATCAACACATATCCAATTTGACACATATGAACTAACTTTCAATGATACCAATACTCAATTCTATACTACTAGGCCAATTATATGATACTTAACACCATATGTTACTAAATTCAAAATAAAAATTCTATCAAACTACTATATAGCATAGTGATAATCAAATAGAGAATATAATTTGATAATCTTGATCCATGTGTGTGTCTGTCCATGTGTGTGTGTCCATAATAAATAGAGAATATATAGAATTCCATTTCAAAAAAATTCTAAAAACTTTACGTCATGTGTGAGTGTGTCTCGGCTGCCGCGAAGGTAGCAGCACCAAACTATCCTCGACAGCCCCAAACTATCCCGGACAACCCAAAAGGATCGGTTACCAAACTATTCCGGCAGCCCCAACCTTCGTCGCGAAGGCAGCAACACCGTTCCTGTCATGCGTGTGTCCTTTGTGTGTGTGTCATGATCGTGTCCGGGTTAGGGTTTGTCGAGCATTTTCTGTGTCTCCGAGGGTCGTCGAAGGAGGACGGTGTCACCCCCCGATTTCACAGAGTCATTCATCCTCGTATTTATATCTGGAAACCTATTGTCTTCGCTTGGGCGTGATACCGTACAAGTCTGGTGTTGCACTTGTACAAGGCAAAGTCAGTGCATAAGTGGTAACCTTCAAATAGGAACCATCGTAGCGGTGCAATCATACAAATTAAAGATATTAAGGACATATTTCTTTCTATTGAAAGGAATACCTTATTAATTCATAATAGTGGAAATGAGTACACAACTTGAAGTCAAACAGAGATATATAGAAATAAGCTCTCTTTATTGATAATTGAATTAAAATACATGGCTTGCAGTAAAATTCAAAGCTTACAACACAACTGAAACTCACGCCGTACATTGGTAGCCAACCGAAACTCACGCCGTACATTGGATACATGATACACTGAATTACATTGGTAGCCAACTGAAACTCATGCCGTACATTGGATACATGATACACTGAATTACAACTGATATGTCGACTTGGCTTACAACTCACTAGTACAATAGATATATAATGTTCTATACATTATATCTTTTATAAACAGAAAACATCATCTTTTACAAAGAGAGCTTCTGCATGTTTAACAAATCTTCTATGCCGCAGGACTGATCAAATGTCAATCTTCATGTACTGAGCTTCCTAAGCACGAGCACCTAAAAAGAGTGTCCACAATATCGGTCAGTACATTATCTATGTACTAGCGAGCAGAACCAGCCCACCCGCCTAAACCAATACTAAGTAGTCATCTGAGCAATCATTTATTAATAATGATCTTTCTATTTGGGGCCTAGCATCATTTTACAGTTCATGAGCAGTATTCATTGAAAATACATGTACATATATAGTAGTATTATTCATGTGAAAGCAGCAGTAAATCATGACTATGTATTCTCATATTTTACTTCTATAGCAACAGCTTAGCATGCATGTCATGATTAGGCAGTGTTCATAATATGGCATAATTATAGCATACTTGTTGTTATCATGTTAAGTATGTTATGGCAATATTTATGGAAAGACAACATTAGCAGTATCATTTCATTTAGCATGTTAAGCAGGCAAGTTGAACTAACAAGTATGATAATCATATCACATTTATGTGATTTATTACCGATAGCCGACTCTCTCGTACCTGCATCAAATACAAGTTATATTTTGCACTTACTCTGCCTGCACAAAACATTCATTTGCATGCATCCTCACTACATGGTCAATGGCGTGGTTATACCATACAGACGTTTGCCATATATGACTTCAAGGTAATGCGATGACTCCAAAATAGGTAGCTAACCTCTAAGGATGTCTTGTAAGACTCGTTCTCCCAAAGCACGCCAATGTTTCCTCCTAGGCCGAATCGGTCCCCAACGCCCCGGGTACTGTTTGAGAAAAAAATATATCTTTAAATCTTGTGCACAAGTTATCCATGACCATGCGAGTGCGTGTCAGGATCGATTGTGAACATAAACGCATGGTAAAATAATAAAAAAATAAAGGCAATAGTGCATCATCTCATCTAAGTCATGTTCAATTCCATCTTTACCATAATTTTACTTGGTGATCTCAGCTAAACCAAGCCTCATCATTTCTTATTGCATCAATTCATTCATTTCTTATTACATTATCTTAAATACATTGAACATTATCCCATCATTCAGTTCTCAAGGGACAGGTAGCATTTCATTCATCATTGATAGGGACAATATCTTTCATTCCATTGATTATAAGAAAACAAGCATCGTCTCATATCTTTGTAACAGTTACACTGAGTGTACATGATTTAAGTGTTTTATTCATATCTTTGTGTCAATAACATAGTCAGTTCATTTCTCTGGTATCAATTGCCTAAGAATGCATTATTCAGTGTTTTATTTGTTCAACAATGTTAAGCATAAGGAAGATTATCGATTTCATTTTATGGCATCAATTCACATTAGAAGTTTAATGTTCAAGTGTTATCATTTAGCAGTATTCAATTAGAACATCTCTTTAATTCAATAACTAAAATATGGGACATTTAGGAACATTCTATATCAACATAGTACTTCATTTTATTAAGCATGAAGGAGTATAGGAGAAGGGACAGTTCCACTCACGTGCATAAAGGGTCTTTCTGTTTCGATCACACACATTCTCACTTAGACATAGCCCCACCAGCGAGTCATGTTCCGATACTCATTCCATCCGGCCAGCTAAGAGAGACTACATCAGTCTCAAATCTCTTGATTTTTATCACAAGTCTCGATCCAATATTTTGATCGCATCCAACAAGCCAACCAAATGCCTCGTGCGGAGCGAAGAATTACATAATACACCACTCAGAAAAAGTTTCGTTCTTGAAACGTAGGAGAATAACTCATTCTACTAGTTCACTTAGTCATAATAAGTTCCTCATTCCGCTTCAATTCCATATACATTCTAGTTCACTCGACCATCTCGAGATTGTTATCCAACTGTAACATTTAATCCATTAATGATTCAATCCGTCTTTCTCTTTTCCAAAATACTTGCACTCTTCATTGATTCACCAACATTCTTCATTTAGCTCTATCTTGGTCGCAGCCTACCACTTCGTTTGTATTCATACACATACTTTAGGCATCCCAAAATATATGCATTTCATATAAAGTCTGTGCTAGTATAATTCAATAAGCTCCCCCTATATTTTTATCTCGGTCGCAATCTCTCACTTTGTTTGGTTCCATACACATACCTTAGACGTTCCCAAAATATATGTATTTTAGCCAACTTTCGTGATAGTGCGATTCGATAAGCCACATGTGCAACTCTCTTTCCCAAATCTATCTTAGCATCCTTCAATTGACTTATTACTTCATTCGCTTCGTCACAGTCGCTACCTTCAAACCACAAACATTTAACATCAGAGACAACTCAGATAAGATAGTTATCCAAGCAGAATATTTTTAATATTCGGGCCAAGAGTCTAACTTGAAACCAACCATACTAAGAGTTCACAAATCAAGATGCATTTCTATTCCTTCCCGAGTCCACAATGTTTTCCACCGAGGCAATTTGTCTTTTCTAAAAGATACCATCTGAAATCACTCATTATCAATTATCGAGCCAATGGTACAATTCTATGAAACATTCTTTGTTAATCTAGCTAACCGACTTTAGATACTGGTCCATCATTCATGTCATGATCAGTCTATTTCATCTCATGGAATAATTCACTGCTTGATACACACAACTCAAGTCTTACCCCACGATTGCAACTCCCACTTAAGGCTGACATATTACTTCACTAGTGCCAAACATCTATGAGGCTCCCATTGTAGCATAGACCTTCTTAGGTCGTACTCATCACCATCTCTCGTTCAATACCAAAAGGGTCCTCCTATGGGCCGCCAACGGTCACCATAGTTCTCGGTTAAGTCTCTAAGGCTAGCTATACCAACAGCTAATGTTACGACCCGCACCCAGTGTAAGGGCACGAGACCGTAGGTACGTCCAGCCTACGTCGCAGTATCGACGGTAGAATATTGTCCTAAGTCTTAACAATAACTAAACATGATATAAAGTACATGTCAAGTATATACTCTCCATACGGAGGACAATCTCAGAAGATACAACTCAATCACAAAAGCTAAAGAGGAAATTATAACACGATATAGATTAGATAGAAAGACAAAGTACAATATAACCCAAAAGAGATAATTATAAGTGTCAACAGAGTATCTCAAAGTATACATAAATTAATATAAAATCTCAGAAATAACTGGAGACAAATTCCAGACAAAAGTCCTAACAGTCTAATCTAGACACTACTGGTGTCTCCTCTATGCTAGTTGGATCCTCCTGGCGATCCAAGTAATCCTTCAAGTTCTCTGTAAAATTTTGTCAATATATCCAATCAGGATTGGAATGAAGTATATAAATCTGAAAGCAGTTCCAATGCATGGTAGGAAATATAGAACAAGCAATAGAATAATATACATGACATGTTGTAAAGAAAGTACAGGAATACAGAAAATATGAATAAGAAAACTGAATACATAAATAAAATAGAGAATCTATGAACTATAATAAATATAAGTGATTCAGAGCATAAGACAGTTATGTGATTGGTTTAGGTTGTACATGAGTATTCTACGGTAACTCCATTATACGTGAAGGTATAATCGACATATACAAGAGTACACTAGAGGGATTTAATAACATAACCACTTTTACTTCCCCTACCCCAATCAATACACAAGGATCCGATCAAGTTACGTTACGTACATAATTGTTAGTTTGAACATAAAACACATGTAAGAACATAAGAATACATGAAAGCACATGAGAGTATATGAATAATGCGAATACAAGGAGTACAAGATGTACATGAACATGAAATACTCGATGTACCCGATAAGGGGATAACATCGTATGACACGATCCATATAGTACCAATCCATGTTAACAATGTGTCAGCATCAAGTAAAGTAGTATAGAGCAGGCAATATAGATACTATCATGATGAAAACAAACAAAGAATATACTCGCCTGAAATGATTGGAGTCGACGTGCATGACACGAACGTGTTGACACAGCTAGGTACGACTTTATGCTCTATAAGATGGTCCCAAACGATGGTACAGACGATCCCATCGGGTCCAGAATAGTCCAAATAGCCTAGTTTGGTATATAGAAGCACAAGATCAGAGTATGGTACGATAATCGGATCAAGGAATAGAAACGACTATAAAAGTCACGATTAAGGGGCGATTGATTTTAAGAAAATTAAATACCAAGCTAAGAATGTATATGCTGCTTATATATATACATATGAATTTATTTTAAAAGTATTTATTTATAACCTCTTATAGGAAATATATTTATATCCTTGTATATATATATATTTTTTTCCTTGTATATATATATATATATATATATATATATATATATATATATATATATATATATATATATATATATATATATATATATATATATATATAATGAAAACCCATTAGCATATAAACCTAATCAATGAAATCAAAACTAATTATTTTATTTCATTTAAATCCAAAAATAGTATGTTGGGCTCAAGGCCCGATCTGTAAAACGTCATATAAGCTCAAGCCTAATTAATCAGGAATGTAATAATATAAGTTCAATGGTTAACCTCATATGTAGGCACAAGGCCATAATATAAATGATGATAATAACACTAGTATCATACAAAAATATTATAAAAATATATAAACATATGGCTTAAGGCCTATTCAATCTTAAAACCAATAATCCAATTAACTATATAACCTAATAAAACTTTTAGTGGGCTTAAGGCCCAATACTAATTATTCATTAAAAACCAATTCTAATATATATGTCAAAAGCCTAATTGAAAAACCATTATTTATTCGAATATCGGGCTTAAAACCCAAACCCAATCGCTCAACAATTCTATTATGAAAATAAAATGAAATGCCAGGTCCACAAATAAGCCTTAAATCCTATTATAGCAATTAATGTTTAATCTTAATCACACATTAATCCCAAATCTTAGTAAATAATGATAACATAAATATTAAAAGACAACTCAAAGGAGGGCTCGGTTCACAACAACTACTTGCTAGAAGGAAAGGAAAGGGGTTCACATCACAAATCTTAGTAAAGAAAACTGCTGGCCACAAACTACTAAATCAAACATTAAAGGGAAACCCAAGACTTAAGGTATATTCAAATTAAAATGCAGTCTCAAAGTCAAATACTCTCCACCCAATTAATGTTCACACCCTAACCTTAGTATAATATTAATAATATTGCTATTATTACCAACTACAAGCTATTAGACCATCTCTAATGGTGATTTCTAAAATTGAGTTCTTATTTTACTTGGCATTGTACTTTAAGGAGATTTCTATCCTAGTTGGAAGAGTTTCTACATAAAAATTGTAGACATACAAAAATGCTCTCCAATGGTTCTCCATTTCTATCCTATGTGTCATATAGTAAAATGACCAATTTAATGGTGTGGGGTCCAATAATAATTATCATGAGAGATAGGAATGGTTCTTCATTCCTGTGTGTCACATAGTAAAAGGACCAATTAAATGGTGTGGGGTCCAATAATAATTGTCATGAGAGATAGAAGAATTTCTATGAGAGTTTCTACATGTAAAAACTCTCCTAGAAAGTTTTTATTCTACATCATTGCCACCTAGGATAGAAATGGTGATAGAAATCACTATTGGGAGAAGTTTTTTCTAAAATAGATTTCTTCCATAGAAATTGAGAAGATAGAAACCCCCATTGGAGATGGTCTTAGTAAGAGAGGGGCAAACGTTGTTGTCATGTTCTTCATCCCTAAATTCTAATTTCCACAGAGAGAGACCACACAAAAATTAGAAAGGGGAAGGGAAACTCACAGTGGCATTCTCGACCGGGGGCTCCGACACTCGACGCACAGAGAGAGGTGGAGCCGAGGTTGATGGCACGTGGTGGCAGCTCCGAGCGGGTGACTGATCAGGTTGGGCACGGTCGGCGGTCAGCTCCTGGGATGCGGAGTGGCAGAGCCCGCCTGGGCGAGGGCGAGACAGGGCGGCATGGCTGGGTCGACGGAGGTCTTGGCCAGATCTGTCATAACCTATATATTTTTTTAATTATTTATATATATATATAATAATTAAATTTTATGCCTTTTTAAAATTTGCTTATATTAATTTTTTATGTAAATAAAAAATTTCCCACTTGGTTCTCATGCAAATTCAACTTTTGCACTTTTACATAAAAAGATTATGTGGCTTGCATGCATGGAAGAGTGCCAAATGGCATTCATGCCTCATAAAAAATCCTAAGGGGTATTTTAGGCATTTCCAAATTACTAATATCTTTTATATACCAAGAGAAGAGAGAGTGAGAAATTCAATTTTCATTTCCTCTCTACTAGGTACTTTCTCTCTCTTCTCCTTTCTTCTTCTTCTTCTTCTTCTTCTTCTTCTTCCATTCTTCTTCTTCCTTCTCCTCTTCCTTTCATTTTACTAATGCTGCTGCTGCATTTAACTGCTGCTACTGTTGCATTTGCTGCGGTTGTCGTTGCTGCTGCTGCGGCGGCTGCTGCCGCGGGCCGTGCTGGCGCCGGTGACGCCGGCCGTCGGCCGCCGGGCGACCACCCCCTCCTCTCTCAACCCCTCTTCACCTTTTTCTCTTCCTCTTCATTCTTTATTTCAAATTTCTTTTCCTCTTTTCTTCCCATTTCATTTCAAAAATTATTTTTTGGGTTTGTGATTAACCCTTTTTTTTTTTAATTTTCATGCCCTAGGTTCTGATTTGGGCTTAAGAAGGAATTTCTCATAGGTAAAGTAACCAAGGAGCAAGGCAAGCTCTCTCCTTCCTCCTCTTGAATCTCCTCATGTTAGTATTAATAATTATTGTTTTGCATGATAACTATATATATATATATATATATATATATATATATATATATATATATATATATATATATATATATATATATATATTCTGAATTTATGTTTTTAATCTAATTATTATGATATGGGTGATGATGGATTTTAGGAATAACTTCGTAGCATGTGTTCATGAATGTGTATACACAATTAGTATGAATTCGGACAAATGTTGGACACTTCTACATAAGACTTTTACTAAATATACGAATATATTGAAATGTGGCAATAACTTCTTGCTTAACGTTAAATATTTAATTAACCATCCTACAAGTCACATTATAGATAGATTGCATGTGTTATGGGCTAATCCACTATTAGCATGAATTCAAGTATACTTAGGGATGTCTTAAATTGACTTTGT
This sequence comes from Iris pallida, assembly GCA_029216955.1. Lineage (NCBI taxonomy): Eukaryota > Viridiplantae > Streptophyta > Magnoliopsida > Asparagales > Iridaceae > Iris > Iris pallida. The sequence goes on from JANAVB010024994.1 coordinate 11,880,292, forward strand.
GATAGGAATGATTGTTACTTATTATTAGCGAAATGTTCAATTATGTCCAAAATTTTAATTAGGCTTAAAAATACCCTTTTGTCATGAAAATATGGTTTAACTTGATAATTTTTGTATACCGGTTTACTAGGGTAGTGTAAAACCCCTAAATTTTTACTATATTTTAATCAATTTTGGTACTGATTTTAAAATTTTTTGTATTGTACGTCGCGTAGTCGTATTCTACATTGTGCACAAACGGCGTATTTTGTAAATTGCTCGTCGAGTGCGAATATGTGCGAGGTACATATTTTTGTAAAACATTTTTTTAGAAGCTTGGTTTTTCAAATAATAAATGATAAATATTTTTGATTATTTAAAGTTGTAAAATACGTCATGTTGGAATTTCCAACTCTTTATTTTACATTATGAAAGGTTTTATAAATAGTAATTTTGAAAACGAGGTATTATACAAATATTCATTTCATACAAGGTACATAAATTTAAAATTTATATATATAATTCCATTTTTTCGAATTTATTGAAATTAATATTTTATTATTCAAAAAGATATTTAAAAATATTTATTATTTTCAAAATTATTATTATTGGTATTTTTGGAAAATATATTTGAAAATTATTGTGGCCATTTTAAATCTTGATTTAATTTTATGGTTTTAATTTAAAAAGTTTAAAGGTAGAATTTATAATTTATTTGAGTTTAGATTATCTAAGTTTAAATTGGATTTTAATTTAGATTTGATTTTTTTGAATTATCAAAATGGGATTTAAATAAATCCTAATCCTTATCCAACTGGGTCCTCCACCTCCTATATAAGGAGACCCCATTGTTATTCTCCATAACAATTTCACAATCCAAATATTCCTCCACCCCATTGTGCATCGTGTCTGTGTCCATCCAGAATCTTATTCCAGTTATTACAAATACATCATCCCCGTACCCATATCCCGGGTACGACGCCCAAACCCCTAACCCTAATCCTAAATTCTCTAAACCTCCACCCATAGCCTCCGAGCTTGTCCCTGCTCTGACCCGTCGTCTCGACCATACCTCTACCGTCCCCACACACGAGCCATGCCGATGTCGATCTACCACCAACTCATGCGCGTCCTGGCTATCATCGTCTCCATCACCGTAACTTCTTCTCCTCCGAACATCACCCGAACCCATCACCACCATCGCCCGGGGCCGCCACCAACAAAAATCTCACTTCAGCCCAAACCATTGTCATTGACCAACATCACCATCATCATCATCACCGTTCTCCACCAACATACCCTACCGTCCTGGCTGACCCACCGACACCACTACACACCACACCACCAGAGAAATCACCTTCATCATCACCACCCTACACCTCCAGACCCATGACCACCCTACTGTCCTCTACCGCAGCGACGTCACCACGCTGTTGGTCATCACCTCCACTCTCTGTTAAACCCCAATGACTCCTCATCATCATCAACCAGAGAGAAAACCCCAAATCAAAGAAATTAAAACCCTAACCCTAGACTCACATCTGATCCGCCATCGCCGTCGAAGCCATTTACCGACCGCCTCGCCTCCGGCTTCCTCCGCCTTGGCCGCTTCCGCCGTCGTGCATCCGCCGACGCTCCTCCTCTTTGGAGGCCGTCGCTCCTCGTCGGAGGCCATCGCCATCCTCCGCCCTCGGCGCCGACAACACCGTCGCAGCCATATGTGCCACCATGCGCAGGGATGGCCGCCTCTCGACCTCCTCCGGCAGCGGATCGCCGCGCCACCACTGACGCCTCCTCCTAGCCGGACCCCGCGCGCCGTAGCCTACTGCGGTAAGCCCTCCTTCTCCTCCTTCTCCCACTCTCTCTCTTCCCCTCTCTCTCCCATAGTCTTTCTTCCCGCTCTGTACGTTCTCTCTCCCTCTCTCATGTCAAAATTTGGGAAGGGGGAGAGGAATGAAATAAGCTGATAGTTGTGATTAGGTTTATAATTATTATTATTAGTTTTATTATTATTATTATTATGGTTATTATTATTAATATTATTACTATTAGTATATTATTACTGATATTGTTATTATTATTATTATTATTATTATTATTATTTATTATTATTATTGTTATTATTATTATTATTATTTTTTTATTAAGAATATTATTTTTTTATTTAATAGAAACTAGAAATGAATAGGTATAAATATTTACTAATATGTATAAAAATATAGGTTATCATTTTTTAGTATTTAATTTCTAATACAAATTTTGTTGACTAAAATATATAGTAGCTTTCAAAATTATAAAATGTATTCTAGTATTCTTAATTATCAAATAAACAAAAATATGATTATTCTATTTTTATAAACAGAGAATTTTGCCTAAAACGGTTTTTGGATTTCAAGTATTTACCGAAATTATTTTTACTAGCAAATATGGTTTCTAAAGTATTACAAATATCACTTTCTAAAAATAGGGTAATTATTCGTTTACTCCCAAACTCCCTTTCATTATCGTCATTGACCACGACTTCTGACACGTTTCTATTTTCTCGCGTATTTAGGCCATGTTTGCATGGACATCGGCTATTGGACAGAACATGACAACTCGAACATCGCACCACCGAACGACACACCAGGCAAGACTCCTTGCCTTTACTGTTTAAATTCTTTCTCAATATCATGCATGCTTTTTCTTTATGTTGTTCTTTCAAAACCCTATGTAGTTACAAATTATTATACTTTATGCAATTGACTTAGAGTTAAGGGACCACCGTATGTTTAGTGCATCTCATAAACTGTCACGATGTTCCACGGATTGTGTGTGAGTTGTGAGTCGCATATAGATGCGGACTTGCATGCTGACTGATCATTGGTGCGTACAGGCCGTGCATTAGAATATAACTACCAATAGATTGTGTAGAAGACTTGGCAGTTATTAAGGATTAAACAGTATCGTGGAGTCGACACATGTGTAGTATCATTGGAGGGACGGGACAACTATTAGCGTAGGGGCTACATTTATTTTTACACACATTTTGGGCCGAGGGTGACTCTTATGAGCACTACCTTCTGCCCAGGGCTGATAGTGACTCGGATGAGCACTACTTACTGCAACTCTTTATTACTCTGCTGATCCTACAGCCCCTGCGTAGAACGTTGTCCTCAAAGTGCATATCACATAGAATGGTTAGGAACCTTTACTCATGCATACTTTTCTATTGAGCTTTATTATTCAATTTATCGGCATGATATTATGTGTCTTGTTACGTCCCTCTGAGGACCTGGTGATCTCTCCAGGTGTGTGTTTCGTGGTTCTTACAGGTGCTCTAGCTAAGGCCATGTCCTTCCATTCCTTCGAAGATGATCGCTCTTGGTTTGTCTCAATATTTTCGTGGGTCATTTCCTTGTATACTTTCTCTCATTTTGAAAGTTGGTAGTGGACTTTGTCTCCGCCTAATAATTGTACTAAAAATATTCAAGTTGATTTTATACTATTATTCTTTTCATTGTGGATGAGATTTAGTTTGTCTTGGAATACTATATTATACAGCTTATGTATACATACGAGTCTTCATATATTGGAGTAGACTTCGTATGTATATAGCTGGCATGATACGTATCTAGTCCCAAGTATTTTGGGACTGGGGCGTTATATATTTTTGTGGTGGCCCATGCAGGTCAAGTTTGCCGTTTCGGTTACATGACTGTACCGAGCGGACCTGCAATATAGGATTAGAATCTAGGAATCTCATCCACATACTTGATCACCTTCCTTGACCTTCCTTGATTTCCATATTCCGACTCCCGTGGCTTCCCTTGATTTTTGCATCTTGCTTGAACTCCTTCTACCAACACCCTATCACCTCGTGCTAAACATGGTTAGAAAAATGACTACACTACTATATACATATTGGTCAACCCTATGGCTAGAAGGATTATATTGACAAATAATATCCATTGAGGTTATATTTGAGTATAAAGGCATTTATATTTCCTAGAGATATGATCTTAAGGATTAGTTAATTTCAAGTTGGGTAGTAGCATATTATCGCCTTCAAAGGATAGTTATAATTTATTTATTACAAGGTGGTATACACAAGAGGATAGCTAGATCGAGAAAACAAATTTTTGATTTACGATTTTTTTGAAATGGTGAAATAGTTATGATTTATTAGGGATATAAAATCGATTGAGAAATAACTTAAGTTTTATATTGTGACGCATAATTTACGGTTAACTTTAAAAGTTGGATTGTAATATTATAAAGTTTATTTTGAGATTATTTAAGAAGTTTTGGATTATGATTTTTAGACAACTAGAGAAGATGAAAGTTTAGTTTGAAAGAGCTTGAGGTTTAAAATTTAGTCGTACGATTTATAAGTTTATTTAATTTTGAGTTGAAGAAATGATGGTAAAATTTTGTTTAAATACTTGGAGGATATGAAAGCGACTTTGAAGGAGAAATTTAAATTTTAAATTGTGTCATAAGATCTATGATTTAAAAAGTTAATTAGATTTCAAGTTTAAAGCCATGATTATGGATATTTAAATTTTGGTAAAAAAAAGAGATTTAATTTGAGTTACATGACTTGCGATTGATGAAACGGGCTAAGAGTTTATCGCGAGTATATTGAGAATTGGAAATTTTAAAAGTGATGGCTTATTATAAAAATTTAGTTATGCCGCATTAGATATGATGAAGGATTTTTTTAAGGAAATTAAACTTTAAGTTATGATTAAATACTTGATGGAGTATCTTGATATTTTATTTCGAAACTGTTAAGGAACTTAAAATTTTAGATTTGATCATATATTGGTAGAGGACCAAGACGCAAGCAAGTCACCCTAATGGGATACAAGTATTCCTCATTAATTGCCATGATAGTTGTATATACTCAAGTGTAGTTAAGTCATCTGCCAAACTTTGTGAAGATATCTCAATCTTGACTCACTCGACATTTCCTCAAATCTAGATTTTAATCGTGACCTTCTAACCATTTGAAACTTGAGAAAAGTGATTAAATTGTTCCTTGATCATACTCCATCTAAGGGACTATTATATCTCTAGGAACTGTATTTCTAACTTATTTTACCTTGATTTACTCAAATCTGAATTATTATTATTTCATGCCTTAGCTTGGTCATTTATTTTTGTGCATTGATTATTATCTCATGAAATCCCACTTTCTATTTTAAATTCTTTTGTGTCCTTTACCGTGACTTGGGTATTTAGAGCCCAATACTAGACTTCTCCATCCAACAAATTCCATATGTAAGACCTAGGCAAGCCCACCTTCATGTAGGTATACCACGTGCCACTAAAACACTTCTCCTTGTATTCTATTTTCATGATATGACTTTGGGTCATAAGAGACTAAACTGTAACCTTTACCATGATACCAATATATTTATCGACCATGAACCACGACTCAATTCCTTCAAACCGATATATGATTGTGACCTGCATAATTCCTTATTATGCATCAAACTTTGTGTGTTAACTTGATTGCTTGACCTTGCCATTTTATTTTCATGCCTTATCTTGATTTACTTACGCATAACACCCTTCTACTCCCCATGCAATATTAACAACCCTTATTTTTCTTCCTTCCAATTAAATTTCTTCACCCATATTTCACTATGATTCCTCCGTAGTGTAGGTAACCTTGTTCCTTGTATGATTCTTTGCTCGAAGAATAGAAATTGGTCATGACGCTCTTCAGTTATACATGTCCAGATTAGAAAAATCCATAAAGGAGATTAATGGATAGATTATATCGAGAAATATGTAGATTGGTCAATAAATTAAAATACATGGTCAACCCTACTAGATAAATGGAGGGATGTAATGCGGAGCAAAGGTAAATAGACACCAAGGTTGGCAATAATTAGTTAGTCAAACCTTGAGTGCGAGTACTTTTAAATTGATGTTTAAGGAATCCGTTCAAGGATGGTTATTGATATGAATGGAAGATGAGTCATTTTGCCATCATAAATTAAGATTTTTTAAGACACTAATAAATATAGGATTGAAGAAAAATAACATTTTATGATAAAAGATTGTGTTAGGACGATATGATCAAAGAAGAGTAGGCACCTCGATTGACAAATTGATTCTTCATTGTTGAGAAATTTTGAGATGATAAATAAGGTGTTTAATATTATTAGATTTCAAGCTCACTTCAAGGTGATTTGAAAATTCTGATACTATGAGGATAAAATTTCTTTTTATGATAGTTACGAATATGAATTGATGAAATAAATCGAAGATGTATTGGAATTAAATTTCAAAAGAGATTATGGAAGATGAATTTAGTTGGAAAAAAAAAATTTGGAAGGAGAGGATTTGATATTTATTGAATTGAAATTTTATCATGAGATAATGGATTCAATTATTATTTTTTTCTGCGAGTTTTTCTTTTGAGTAGATCTCAAATATAGAAAAAGTAAACATGTACAAGGAAATTTTTTATGGAATATGAAATCAAAGGGTAATAGATGAAGAGTGGAGTATCGAAAGACATTGACGATTTTTGATAAATCACAAACCTAAAAGATCGTGACGACATGAATGTGGGTTTCGAAGGATGGAGATATTTATAGGTCGAGGAAGTTATTACCTATTTTTAGATTACACATTATATGATATTTGATGGTGGTGTGATTTGGATACTGATGGGTTGTCATATGATCATCTTCTAAACTAAATCCAAATTCTATTTGTCTAGTTATCTAAATAGCCGTTATTCAAATTGCTTGATTTTGGTTTTCATTTTCAAATCATTGCTTAAATTTTGATCCATAAACTCCTCAACCCTACCAATCCTAACTATTCCTAAATTTCGAGGACAAAATTCTTTTAAGTTGGGTAGGATATAAAATCCCTAAATTTTTACTATATTTTTATCAATTTTGGTACTGATTTTAAATTTTTTTTATTGTACGTCGCGTAGTCGTATACTACGTTGTGCGCAAACGGCGTATTTCGTAAATTGCTCGTCGAGTGCGAATATGTGCGAGGTACATATTTTTGTAAAACATTTTTTTTAGAAGCTTGGTTTTTCAAAAATAAATGATAAATATTTTCGATTATTTAAAGTTGTAAAATACGTCATATTAGAATTTCCAACTCTTTATTTTACATTATGAAAGATTTTATAAATAGTAATTTTGAAAACGAGGTATTATACAAATATTTATTTCATACAAGGTACATAAATTTAAAATTTATATGTATAATTCCATTTTTTTGAATTTATTAAAATTAATATTTTATTATTCAAAAAGATATTTAAAAATATTTATTATTTTTGAAATTATTATTATTGGTATTTTTGGAAAATATATTTGAAAATTATTGTGGCCATTTTAAATCTTGATTTAATTTTATGGTTTTAATTTAAAAAGTTTGAAGGTAGAATTTATAATTTATTTGAGTTTAGACTATCTAAGTTTAAATTGGATTTTAATTTAGATTTGATTTTTTTTGAATTATCTAAATGGGGTTTAAATAAATCCTAATCCTTATCCAACTGGGTCCTCCACCTCTTATATAAGGAGACCCCATTGTTATTCTCCATAACAATTTCACAATCCAAATATTCCTCCACCCCATTGTGCATCGTGTCTGTGTCCATCCAGAATCTTGTTCCAGTTATTACAAATACATCATCCCCGTACCCACATCTCGGGTACGACACCCAAACCCCTAAGCCTAATCCTAAATTCTCTAAACCTCCACCCATAGTCGTCGAGCTTGTCCCTGCTTTAACCCGTCGTCCCGACCAGACCCCCACCGTCCCAACACATGAGCCATGCCAATGTCGATCTACCACCAACTCCTACTCGTCCTGGCTATCATCGTCTCCATCACCGTAACTTCTTCTCCTCCGAACATCAACCGAACCCATCACCACCATCACCCGGGGCCGCCACCAACAAAAATCTCACTTCAGCTCAAACCATTGTCGTTGAGCAACATCACCATCATCATCACCGTTCTCCACCACCACACCCAACCGTCCTGGCCGACCCACCCGACACCACTACACACCGTACCACCAGATAAATCACCTTCATCATCACCACCCTACACCTCCAGACCTACGACCACCCTACTGTCCTCTACCGCAGTGACGTCACCACGCTGCTGGTCATCACCTCCACTCTCTGTTAAACCCCCATGACTCCTCATCATCATTAACCAGAGAGAAAACCCCAAATCAAAGAAATTAAAACCCTAACCCTAGACTTACCTCTGATCAACCATCGCCGTCGAAGCCATTTGCCGACCGCCTCGCCTCCGGCTTCCTCCGCCTTGGCCGCTTCCGCCGCCGCGCGTCCGCCGACGCTCCTCGTCGGAGGCCGTCGCCATCCTCCGCCCTCGGCGCCGACCACACCGTCGCAGCCATGTGCGCCATCGCGCACAGGGATGGCCGCCTCTCGACCTCCTCCGGCCGCGGATCGTCGCGCCACCACCGGCGCCTCCTCCCAGCCGGATCCCGCGCGCCGTAGCCTCCTACGGTAAGCCCTCCTTCTCCCACTCTCTCTCTTCCCCTCTCTCTCCCATAGTCTCTCTCCCTGCTCTGTACGTTCTCTCTCCCTCTCTCATGTCGAAATTTGGGGGGGGGGAGAGGAATGAAATAAGCTGATAGTTGTGATTAGGTTTATAATTATTATTATTAGTTTTATTACTATGATTATTGTTATGGTTATTATTATTAATATTATTACTATTAGTAAATTATTACTGATATTGTTATTATTATTATTATTATTATCATTATCATTATCATTATTATTATTATTGTTATTATTATTATTATTTTTTATTAAGGATATTATTTTTCTTATTTAATAAAAACTAGAAATGAATAGGTATAAATATTTACTAATATGTATAAAAATATGGGTTATCATTTTTTAGTATTTAATTTCTTATACAAATTTTGTTGACTATAATATATAGTAGCTTTCAAATTTATAAAAATCTTTTCTAGTATTCTTAATTATCAAATAAACAAAAATATGATTATTTTATTTTTGTAAACAGAGAATTTTGCCTAAAACGGTTTTTGGATTTCAAGTATTTACCAAAATTATTTTTACTAGCAAATATGGTTTCTAAAGTATTACAAATATCACTTTCTAAAAATAGGGTAATTATTCGTTTACTCCCAAACTCCCTTTCATTATCGTCATTGACCACGACTACTCATACGTTTTATTTTCTCGCGAATTTAGGCCATGTTCGCATGGACCTCGGCTATTGGACAGAACATGAGAACTCGAACATCGTACCACCGAACGACACACCAGGCAAGACATCTTGCCTTTACTGTTTAAATTCTTGCTCAATATCATGCATGTTTTTTCTTTATGTTGTTCTTTCAAAACCCTATGTAGTTGTAAATTATTATACTTTATGCAATTGACTTAGAGTTAAGGGACCACCGTATGTTTAGTGCATCTCATAAACTATCACGATGTGCCACGGATTGTGTGTGAGTTGTGAGTCGCATATAGATGCGGACTTGCGTGCTGACTGATCATTGGTGAGTACAGGCCGTGCGTTAGGATATAACTACCAAGAGATTGTGTAGAAGACTTGGCAGTTATTAAGGATTAAACAGTGTCGTGGAGTCGACACATGTATAGTATCATTGGGGGGAGGGGACAACTATTAGCGTAGGAGCTACATTTATTTTTACACACATTTTGGGCCGAGGGTAACTCTTATGAGCACTACCTTCTGTCCAGGGCCGATAGTGACTCGGATGAGCGCTACTTACTGCCACTCTTTATTACTCTGCTGATCCTGCAGCCCCTGCGTAGAACGTTGTCCTCAAAGTGCATATCACATAGAATGGTTAGGAACCTTTACTCATGCATACTTTTCTATTAAGCTTTATTATTCAGTTTATTGGCATGATATTATATGTTTTGTTACGTCCCTCTGAGGACCTGGTGATCTCTCCAGGTGTGTGTTTCGTGGGTTCTTGCAGGTGCTCTAGCTAAGGCCATGTCCTTCCATTCCTTCGAAGATGATCGCTCTTGGTTTGTCTCGATATTTTCGTGGGTCATTTCCTTGTATACTTTCTCTCATTTTGAAAGTTGGTAGTGGACTTTGTCTCCGTCCAACGATTGTACTAAAAATATTCAAGTTGATTTTATACTATTATTCTTTTCATTGTGGATGAGATTTAGTTTGTCTTGGAATACTACATTGTACAGCTTATGTATACATACGAGTCTTCATATATTGGAGTAGACTTCGTATGTATACAGCTGGCATGATATTTATCTAGTCCCAAGTATTTTGGGACTGGGGCGTTACAGGTAGCTACGTGCTAAATTTACATGTCTTAAATTACTTTTTCGTATATCATTGATAAGCTAAATGCGGTACATAGTCAATAATAGTTTCCTAGAATTATTATATTAATAATAACCATAGTCTTTGACTTGCTTAGCGTTTTAGATAAAGCCTTGCAAACTAAGATTAATTGCACGCTTGCTTGCTCAATATGGTAAGAAAGCTTTTATCTTGTAAACCCATTTCCCAAAAATAATTCAATACAATATTTTGAAATAAATATATGCAATAAATTTAGTTTGGTCTAATAATATTTTATGAATTGATTTGTTTTTTTAAAAAAAAACCACTACTGTGTTAACTTTTATGTGGACTGGGTCTCCATGGTCGGGCCCATAGGATTGTTCAAGCTCGGTTTGAATTTCCTTATATTAGGAGTAGCAGTAATTTTAATTCACTATTTCCCTATATAATTTCCCTCCAAAAAAAAACTTTTACTCATTTCAAATTTCCCTAACGGCCTATTTAAACTCGACTGAGGCTCACTCAGTCATCACTTTCTGTTACACCTTCTTCTCCAATTCTCTTCCTCTGGAGTTTGATACTCATCTCACCAGCGCAAACAACCACGAAGAGGAGGAGCCACTCCAAGTACAGCGTCGACGAGATCCTTGGCTGACTCTGGCCATGGCGATTACTCCGGCGGATGATGAGGCGGCGCGACGACCTTGCTCCGACAACAAATCTTCAGTTCTCGACAATCCTTCTCATTAAACTCCTTGATCTCGTCTGTGCTTCCATTCAGGTGAGTGCTCAAACTCTTGTAGAAAATTCATTCGCATTCTTGATTCTCTCTGTTTTTTTAGATCTGATTTTGAATCCAGAGAGAGCCTGTGAATCATTGAAATTCCCCGCTTAGTGGTTGATCTTGTCGATTGTTGATCTGGAGTGTCCAATTAGCAGTTGAGTGATCGACCAATTCTCTAATCCGACCTAGATCACGAACTCTGGTAAGTGACATCATTCATCTACTCTAATACTCCTGTTGTGGATTTAGACTTTTGGTTTCAATTCTTTGATCTTGATTGATAGTTGTTGGGATGACGAAGGGGATCGGATCGGTTATGAATAACCAGTTGTTTGGATCATATTCGTATTGTGAGTATACGATTGAGGTTTTCGAATTCTTTTGTTATTTTCTGATGCAAGAATTTTCATATTTGTTTGAGTTACTGTTTGATTTTTGACGATCGGTACCTGTTCGACAAAATGCTTCGCAGAGTATACGATTTTGCTGAGGGAGACTTAGGATACGTGGTCGACTCTTTAGGGAAGCTTAGTCGTTGAGGATTAATCTTACATTCTCAGCTATTATGTTGTCCTTGTATCTTATGGACTCGTTCTCTACATAGTGATCTATAGTGTGTGTCTCGACCAGGGAAGGGTTGCAATTCAACTAGGGATGAACAATTTCTAGTTGATTAGCAAGTTGGTTTAGTTTAATGAACCGGAGATTACATATGCAGTGCTTGGTTCAGTTGATGAACCTAAGACTGCATATACAGTGATTGATGCAGATTGATGAATTTGAGACTGCATATGCAGTATTTTGTTCAGAATGATGAACCTGATATTTTATATCAGTCTTAATGTTTCATAATTCATATCGGTAGTCTAAAATAGTATTTTTTTAGTTCACTGATTTATTAGTTTTCCTTCCTTATTTCAGAGCTTAGTCTTATTTTATTCTGAATTCTCTGTTCCAGAACTGAGTAAGGGGTTTGGATTGATGAAGTTGGTTTAGGACCATTCATGGTTGGCAGTTGACCATTAACTTCCTGTTTAACTATAGACCAGAAATTGAGTTTTGCTCAAACCCTTGTCTGAGTCAGTTTTATTCCTGTTAGTCAATTAGAATGTTGGTTCAATAATATTACTGCTGTTCCTGCATTTTAGCTGCAATCAATTCGGTAGGCTTATGATGCAAACAATGTAGTATTCCTTAGTTTACTGTCAGTAGGATGTGGCCAAGCCTTTAGTCTTTTGGCTCAACTCATTTGGTTTGACCCTGGTAGCAGGGGATGGGTACAATATGCTGAAACCTGAGATGGGATTGAATATTGTCCTACTGTGGGACTAAGAGTTAAGACTGGTATTTAGCTTTCTATTGGACTGAACTTGTTAGATAACCCTGTTAGGACAGATTGCAGTATCCTATTTAAAGACTGGACTATGATTGAAATGAATTCAGTCTCATATGTATTACTAACTGTGGTGTTACCTGAGAACCACATCAGCCTTTGACTCATTTATGGAACCTGAGTATTCATGGAATATACATCACTGACCTGAGATGTTATTCTCAGTACAAAACTGAGAATTACATATGAACTGCTTAGTATTGTTGAAATTGAGACCCATATCAGGCTCTGACTTGTGTATTAAATCTGAGATTCAAACCAGGTTGGTTCAATCAACGAACCGGGATTCATATTAATGCTGAATTCATCTAGGTAGTTATAGGACATCTTAATATATTACAGCCAGGAGCTTGTTTTGAGGATTGAACTGATTCCTGTATCAAGTTCTTTGATTAACTCACTGAGAATCAATTACCAGGTTCCTTTGTGAACACCTGGTTGACTTTGGGCTCAACTAAAAGCTCAGCTCCCAGGAAGCCTAGAGTTGACTATACTTCTATTTCTCTTTTATCAGTTATGATAAACATTAGTAAGCCAATTTAGATTGTACCTTAAAACTAGGCATTCCTATGTTCAAGTTGAAACCTGAGAATGGGTAGGAGACTCTTCATTAGAAACTTTTAGTTCACACAAAATCCTATTGTAACAAACAACATATTAGGACTGAATATTTTTAACCTATCTCAAGGTTAGGTAGTGGCATAACTGTCAATATAGGTTTCTATTTAATCAATGTTAGTTAACTTTGCTTTTTAAACTATTAGTTAACTAGTGGTTATAAGAGAATACTTGTAGGAAGTTAATGATGAATAATTAGTAAGGGTTTAACCTAATAACATAGCTGGTAGTTAGACATGTTTAGAATTGCAAAATACCAATTTAGAGCTTGTTTAGTTATTAATCAACTTGTACTCAATAAACCAGGAGGATATCCAGCTTTCTTGATTACCAGGACTTTTCCAGAGCAAGGCAAGTACTTTTCTACGGTTTTTTGCATTTACATTCTTGTACTCTTTCTTGTAACACGTCATGAGATGATATCATGTACCCCTGTACTATCTTGTTCTTGTACTTACTTGTATCGGGCGGAGAAATACACTAGCCATGTAACCAAACCCCGGTTACTATATTAATATAGATAGCTTCGGCCTCCTATCGTGCATGCGAGCCCTAAGCCGTACCATATTCATGTACTCTTGTGCATGCTCTTGTACTCACCCCAGCCGGTCACATGCACTAGATGTATTTCAAATACTATGCACTTATCATGTCTGGTACTTCAGGATTATAGTTTCATTCCTGTACTTTACATGTTTCTATACTTTACATTCCTGTACTATAGTTCCTGTTCTTATTTTCTGTACTACTTTCCTGTACTTTCCTATTCATTTCTATATTTTATTTTCCTATACTCCTGTACTCAGTTCATATCATGTTCATATTTTATTACCTAGAACTGTACTTTGCTCCGCTCCTGAATAGGATATGTTGCAGGTGAGTTGGAGGCCCTTTGCGACACATATTATGGCCGAGAGCTAGTAGATGCAGGAGAGCCAGCTGGAGTTGCTCTTGACTTAGAGGCTGCAGAAGCCTAGAGATTTACCATTAGCACTTTACATTTTCTATGTATTTTGAGACTAGTAGACTCTATCTTTCATTTGCTGGAATGTAATAAATTCTGAGGCTTGTACTTTACTCTGGATTTGGGATACATTTATAGATGCTGTGATTTCATACTTTCTCATGATTATCTGGTTAGATTTCTTTAGATTGGTACAACTTACTTCCTCGTGTCCAACGATAAAGGCTGGGCATGTCCGACTCGTGTCCGATTATTCGGAAACGGGTCGTGACATGTTTTTAGTGGTGGCCCATGCAGGTCTATCCTAATAGTTCCTAGGCATTAGAGTACTATTAGGGGACTTGATTTACACTAGGAAAACTTGACTCATAGCATAGGAAATCGGGTACATCGGGTATATATGGATATTTTTATAAATATTTACATTTTCTGGCAGGTTAGGTTTTTATCAATCACGAAGTTTTCTTTCTATTACAGGATGGTCACTACGAGGAAGACCGCAGAGCAGCCCGGAGTTGCAGGCAGTTTAGATCAGGCCGCACCAGATGTTCCAGCAGATCAGCTTCCACCACCGCCTCCTATCTTTCCACCGCTGCCCTCGACGATAATGTTTGACGGCGTTCAGGTGATGGCTATGTTCCAGCCGTTTATGGAGGCCCAGAATCACCAAGCTGTGCAGTTCAGAGAGGCTCAGAGTCAGCAGGCCGTACAGTTCAAGCGATCGTCGTCGACGCACTTAGGACCAGAGAGCCGGCAGCACCAGCTCCAGCAGCACGTGCAGCACCAGCAGCACCGAGACCAGGGACAGCCAAGGAGTACCAGAACCTCTGCCCGATAGACTTCTAAGGCAACGAAGGGATCGTCTATGCAGACGAGTGGCTGGAGAATACGGAGAGGAACTTGAAGATAGCACAGATCTCGGATAACTTGAAGGTGGAGGTGGCGAGTATGTGACTCTTCGATTTGGCCAGAGTTTGGTACCGGAAGGAGCCCAAGTTGGCAGAGCCTCAGGTGTCTTGGACAGATTTCAAAACTCTATTCAAAAAAAAGTTTTACCTAGATGTGGAGCGGGATGAGCTGAGGATGCAGTTTGAGATGCTGCATTAGGGGACTATGACGGTTACACAGTACACTTCAGAGTTTACTAGACACAGCAGGTTCACGGAGAACCTAGTCAAAGCACCGGAGGACAGAGCTTGGAGATTCAAGAAAGGTCTCACTAGGGAGCTGTGACACGCGGTGGCAATTAGTCAGGCGACGACCTATGCGAGCATCCTCAAGATTGCTCAGGCTGTAGAGAAGGAGGCAGACCCAAAGCTGAAGAGGGATTGGGACATGGGCAGTCGTAGTTTTTAGGTACCAGCGAAGAGGGTCCAGACTCATATTCAGGCGAGGCCACAGCAGCCGGCACAGCAACATCACCGTCCAGCCAGAGCTCATGTACATCAGCATCAGAGACAGAAGCAAGCAGTTACTTGCACATTCTGTTACCGACCGGGATACCGCTTCGACGAGTGCTGTAAGAGGCTCGGGCTCTGTTTATTCTGTGGATCAGACGCACACCAGATTAGGGACTGCCCACAGGCTGCAGCTCGACTGACATAAGGACCTAGAGGAGCTGGAGGACCACCACCTGCACCGCCCAGAGCTCTACCAGGTGCACCACAGAGGGGACTGGCTTTACCCACTCAGCAGCAGCAGTTTTTACAGCATCAGCAGAGGTAAGGATCACAGCAGGGACATGCTTACGTCATGGCTGTAGTTGAGGAGGATGAGGCAGTGCCAGATGTGATCAAAGGTTCTATAGTTTTACATTCCTTCCTTGCCATTGCATTGTTTGATTCTGGAGCCACCCATAGCTTTGTATCATATGAGTTTCTGCATAGACACGGCTTCACACCCAAGCCCACTAGAAGAAACTGTCGGATTATGACAGGAGGAGGGATAGTGCCAGTCAGTGAGATGGTGTATTGCCCTATCACTATAGCTGGGAGGGAGACTAGGGCTCGACTTCTAGTGATGCCATTGCCCGGATTTGATATAGTCCTCGGCATCGACTGGATGAGCGAGCAGTTTTCTGTAATAGACTGCCATAAAGGAAAGGTTATTTTTAGCCCGCCAGGAGTTCCACCGTTCGAGATCAGCTGACGAGTTGCAGAGAGGCCAGAGGGAGTCTACTTCGGAGCAGTTACAGAAGACCAGAAGTTGTCGCATCCGTTGATTACAGAGTATCTAGATGTCTTCCCCGAGGAGTTGCTAGGATTGACGTCAGATCGAGATGTGGAGTTCAGCATCGACCTAGTACCCGGATCAGCGCTGAAGTCCTAGCATTGTTACAAGATCAACCCGAAGGAAGCTGCAGAGTTGAAGGCCCATATTGATGAGCTGGAGGGCAAGGGTTTTATTCGGTCCAGTGCTTCACCCTGGGGAGCACCGGTACTCTTCGTGCCCAAGAAGGATGGGACAATGAGGATGTGTATTGATTACCGTACACTCAATAATATCACCATCAAGAATAAATATCCTTTACTACGGATTGATGAGCTATTTAACCAGCTTAGTGGAGCGAAGGTCCTTTCCAAGATTGACCTTCGGTCAGGATATCAAAATGAAGGTTCGGGAGTAGGATATTCCGAAAGACAGCTTTCAACACCCGATACGGCCAGTATGAGTTCATGGTGATGCCGTTCGGACTCACCAATGCCCCCGCAGTGTTAATGAACTTGATGAATAAATTTTTTCACAAGTATCTGGACAAGTTTGTCGTAGTCTTCATTAATGACATTCTGATATATTCGAAGACCGAGGAGGAGCATATGGAGCACCTGCAGATCGTGTTGGAGATACTGTAGAAGGAGAAGCTGTACGAAAAACTCTCGAAATATGAGTTTTTCTTGGACCGAGTAGAGTTTTTGCAACATGTGGTGACTGGAAGAGGGATTTCTTTGGATCCCAAGAAGATTGAAGCAGTGGAAGCATGGGCACCTCCCAAGTCAGTAGCAGAGATTCGTAGTTTCCTGGGTCTAGCAGGATACAACAGAAAATTCGTGAAAGATTTTGCCAAGATTGTAGAGCCTATGACGAAGCTTATACGGAAGGACGAGGAGTTCATCTGGAGCGATGCCTGCCAGTCAGCATTTAATGAATTGAAGAAAAGACTCACGACAGCGCCAGTTCTAGCTTTTCCATCTGGATCGGAAGGATTTGTCATCTACAGCGATGCTTTAGGGAAAGGCTTGAGATGTGTGCTTGAGCAGAACAAGAGGGTCATTGCTTATGCTTCTAGACAGTTGAGGTCTCATAAAAAGAATTATCCTATACATGACTTGGAGCTTGCAGCAGTCATTTTTGCCTTGAAACTGTGGAAGCACTACTTGTATGGAGAGAGAGTGGACATCTTTACGGATCACAAAAGCCTGAAGTATGTTTTCAATCAAAAGGAGCTGAATATGAGGCAGCGCAGATGGCTGAAGCTCATGAAGGATTTCAATATCAATCTGCAGTACCACCCTGGGAAGGTAAATGTGGTAGCAGATGCTCTTAGTCGATATCCTATTGCTATATTTCTCACTATGGACCGACATCTTCTGGAGGATCTCGAGAGTCTGGGGATCGAGATTGTTCTACCAGGAGTAGGAGGGCAGCTGATGCACATACAGATACAGTCGGGACTGTTGGAGAAGATCAAGAAGGCCCAGTTTTTTGATGAGGGACTCCGATGTCTCAGAGGCCAGGCGGAGGCAGGATTGCTCGACGACTTCACCATTGCAGAGGATGGATCCCTGAGGCACGGGAACAAGTTGTGCGTGCCCAAGGATCTGCGGAAGGAAGTGATGCAGGAGGCCCACCAGTCGTAGTATTCTATTCATCCTGGGTCTACCAAGATGTACAAGGATCTGCGAAAGTATGTTTGGTGGTATGAGATGAAGAGAGAGGTTGCCAGATTTGTTTCCAGATGCCTTGTGTGCCAGCAAGTTAAGGCGGAGCGCTAGAGACCAGTAGGATTTCTCCAGCATTTACCTATTTTAGAATGGAAGTAGGAGCATATGATCATGGACTTCGTCTATGGATTACCGCATACGTCCAGTGGCAGGGACGCTATTTGGGTGATCATGGACAGACTGACGAAGTTTGCTCATTTTATTCCGTTCAAGGTTAGGCTGTTGACCGAAAAGCTCGTAGACCTCTACATGCGGCAGATTGTGCGGATTCATGGGGTGCCGATGAGCATCATTTCAGACCGAGACAGTCGCTTTATATCACACTTCTGGAGGAGCCTACAGCTGAGCTTGGGATCACAGTTCAAGTTCAGCACCACCTATCATCCATAGACGGACGGGCAGTTCGAGAGGACCATTCAGACGCTGGAGGACATGCTACGGGTTTGCGCACTTAATTTTAGCGGTTCGTGGGAGGATCATTTGCATTTAGTAGAGTTTACCTATAACAACAGTTATCAGGCTAGCATCAAGATAACACCGTTCGAGGCACTATATGGGCAGAGATGTCGTACACCTTTATCTTGGGACGACGTTGGCGAGAGGGCTTTACTTGGGCTAGAGATCGTGGTGGACTTAGCTGAGAAAGTCAGACTGATCAGGAAGCGACTCAGAGTTGCACAAGATCAGCAGAAGCACTGGACGGACAACAGCAGATGGCCACTTGAGTTTGCGGTTGGAGATAGAGTGTTCCTGAAGATCTCGCCGACTAGGGGTGTCATTCGATTTGGCAGAGACGGGAAGCTCAGTCCGAGGTACATCGGGCCTTTCGACATGAGTGCCCGGATTGGCGAGGTGGCATACCGACTAGCGCTTCCAGCTAGCTTGGAAGAAGTGCACGATGTCTTCCACGTGTCTCAGCTTCGACGCTACATTTCGGACCCGAACCATGTGGTGGACTTTTCAGAGCTGGAGGTGGGTCCGAGCTTGACCTACGAGGAGCAGCTAGTGGAGATCTTAGATAGGAGGGAGAAACAACTGAGGAACCAGACCATTCCACTTGTCCGCGTCATGTGGAGATATCACTCTCCAGGAGAGTCCACATGGGAGCGTGAGGATAAGATGCGGGAGCGTTATCCCAGTTTATTTGTTTGATTGTACATTGTGTGTTTTCAAGAATTTCCATTCCAATAAATATTGATGAGAATTATTTTGATTTTGATTTTAATAGATATGTTGTTTTCCTTTGAATTTCGAGGGCAAAATTTTTCAAGGAGGGGAGATTTGTAAACCCATTTCCCAAAAATAATTCAATACAATATTTTGAAATAAATATATACAATAAATATAGTTTGGTCTAATAATATTTTATGAATTGATTTGTTTTAAAAAAAACTACTACTGTGTTAACTTTTATGTGGACTGGGCCTCTATGGTCGGGCCCATAGGATTGTTCAAGCTCGGTTTGAATTTTCTTATATCAGGAGTAGAAGTAATTTTAATTAACTATTTTCCCTATATAATTTCCCTCCAAAAAAAACTTTTACTTATTTTAAATTTCCCTAACGGCCTATTTAAACTCGACTGAGGCTCACTCAGTTATCACTTTCTGTTACACCTTCTTCTCCAATTCTCTTCCTCTGGAGTTTGATACTCATCTCACCAGCGCAAACAACCATGAAGAGGAGGAGCCACTCCAAGTACAGCGTCGACGAGATCCTTGGCTGACTCTGGCTATGGCGATTACTCCGACGGATGACGAGGCGGCACGACGACCTTGCTCCAACAGCAAATCTCCAGTTCTCGACAATCCTTCTCATTAAACTCCTTGATCTCGTCTGTGCTTCCATTCAGGTGATCGCTCAAACTCTTGTAGAAAATTCATTCGCATTCTTGATTCTCTCTGTTTTCTTAGATCTGATTTTGAATCCAGAGAGAGCCTGTGAATCATTGAAATTCCCCGCTTAGTGGTTGATCTTGTCGATTGTTGATCTGGAGTGTCCAATTGGTAGTTGAGTGATCGACCAATTCTCTAATCCGGCCTAGATCACGAACTCTGGTAAGTGACATCATTCATCTACTCTAATACTCCTGCTGTGGATTTAGACTTGGTTTCAATTCTTTGATCTTGATTGATAGTTGTTGGAATGACGAAGGGGATCGGATCGGTTATGAATAACCAGTTGTTTGGATCATATTTTCATTGTGAGTATACGATTTAGGTTTTCGAATTCTTTTGTTATTTTCTGATGCAAGAATTTTCATATTTGTTTAAGTTACTGTTTGATTTTTGACGATCGGCACCTGTTCGACAAAATGCTTCACAGAGTATACGATTTTGCCGAGCGAGACTCAGGATACGTGGTCGACTCTTCAGGAAAGCTTAGTCGTTGAGGATTAATCTTACATTCCAAGCTATTATGTTGTCCTTGTGACTTATGGACTCGTTCTATACATAGTGATCTATAGTGTGTGTGTCGACCAGGGAAGGGTTGCAATTCAACTAGGGATGAACAATTTCCAGTTGATTAGCAAGTTGGTTTAGTTTAATAAACCGGAGATTACATATGTAGTACTTGGTTCAGTTGATGAACCTAAGACTAGATATGCAGTGATTGATGCAGATTGAAGAATTTGAGACTGCATATGTAGTGTTTGGTTTAGAATGATGAACCTGATATTTCATATCAGTCTTAATATTTCATAATTCGTATCAGTTGTCTAAAATAGTATTTTGTAGTTCAATGATTTATTAGTTTTTCTTCCTGATTTCATAGCTTAGTCTCGTTTTATTCTGAATTCTCTGTTCCAGAACTGAGTAAGGGGTTTGGATTGATGAAGTTGCTTTAGGACCATTCATGGTTGGCAGTTGATCTTTAACTTCCTGTTTAACTATAGACTAGAAATTGAGTTTTGCTCAAACCCTTGTCTGTGTCAGTTTTTTTCCTGTTAGTCAATTAGAATGTTGGTTCAATAACATTACTGCTGTTCCTGCATTTTAGCTGCAATCATTTCAGTAGACTTTTGATGCAAATAGTATAGTATTCCTTAGTTTACTGTCAGTAGGATGTGGCCAAGCCTTTAGTCTTTTGGCTCAACTCATTTGGTTTGACCCTGGTAGCAGGGGATGGGTACAATATGCTGAAACCTGAGATGGGATTGAATATTGTCCTGCTGTGGGACTAAGAGTTAAGACTGGTATTTAGCTTTGCATTGGACTGAACTTGTTAGATAACCCTGTTAGGACAGATTGCAGTATCCTATTTAAATACTGGATTGTGACTGAAATGAATTCAGTCTCATATGTATGACTAACTGTGGTGTTACCTGAGAACCACATCAGCCTTTGACTCATTTATGGAACCTGAGTATTCATGGAATATACATCACTGAACCTGAGATGTTATTCTCGGTGCAAAACTGAGAATTACATATGAACTGCTTAGTATTGTTGAAATTGAGACCCATATCAGGCTCTGACTTGTGTATTAAATATGAGATTCAAACCAGATTGGTTCAATCAATGAACCGGGATTCATATTAATGCTGAATTCATCTAGGTAGTTATAGGACATCTTAATGTATTATAGCCAGGAGCTTGTTTTGAGGATTGAACCGATTCCTGTATCAAGTTCTTTGATTAACTTACTGAGAATCAATTACCAGGTTCCTTTGTGAACCCCTTGTTGACTTTGGGCTCAACTGAAAGCTCAGCTCCCAGGAAGCCTAGAGTTGACTATACTTCTATTTCTCTTTTATCAGTTATGATAAACATTAGTAAGCTAGTTTAGGTTGTACCTTAAAACTAGGCATTCCTATGTTCAAGTTGAAACCTGAGAATGGGTAGGAGACTCTTCACTAGAAACTTTTAGTTCACATAAAATCCTGTTGTAACAAACAGCATATTAGGACAGAATATTTTTAACCTATCTCAAGGTTAGGTAGTGGCATGACTGTCAATATAGGTTTCTATTTAATCAATGTTAGTTAACTTTGCTTTTTAAACTATTAGTTAACTAGTAGTTATAAGAGAATACTTGTAGGAAGTTAATGATGAATAATTAGTAAGGGTTTAACCTAATAACAAAGCTGGTAGTTAGACATGTTTAGAACTGCAAAATACCAATTTAGAGCTTGTTTAGTTATTAATCAACTTGTACTCAATAAACCAGGCGGATATCCAGCTTCCTTGATTACCAGTACTTTCCCGGAGCAAGGCAAGTACTTTTCTATGATTTTTTGCATTTACATTCTTGTACTCTTTCTTGCGACACATCATGACATGCTATCATGTACCCATGTACTCATGTACTATCTTATTCTTGTACTTACTTGTGTCGGGCGGGAAAATACACTAGCCATGTGACCAAACCCCGGTTACTATATTCATATAGATAGCTTAGGCCTCGCATCGTGCACGCGGGCCCTAAGTCGTACCATATTCATGTACTCATGTGCATGATCTTGTACTCACCCCAGCCGGTCACAAGGACTAGATGTATTTCAAATACTATGCACTTATCATGTCTGGTACTTCAGGATTATAGTTTCATTCCTGTACTTTACATGTTCCTATACTTTACATTCATGTACTATAATTCCTGTACTTATTTCCCGTACTACTTTTCTGTACTTTCCTGTTCATTCCTGTATTTTATTTTCCTGTACTCCTGTACTCAGTTCATATCATATTCGTGTTTTATTACCTAGAACTGTACTTTGCTCCGCTCCTGAATAGGATATATTGTAGGTGAGTTGGAGGCCCTTTGCGATACATATTATGGCCGAGAGCCAGTAGATGCAGGAGAGCCAGCTGGAGTTTCTCTTGACTTAGAGGCTGCAAAAGCCTAGAGATTTACCATTAGCACTTTACATTTTCCATGTATTTTGAGACTAGTAGACTCTATCTTTTATTTGCTGGAATGTAATAAATTTTAAGACTTGTACTTTACTCTGGATTTGGGATACGTTTATAGATGCTGTGATATTATACTTGTTCATAATTATCTGGTTAGATTTTCTTAGATTGGTACAGCTTACTTCATCGTGTCCAACGATAAAGGCTGGGCGTGTCCGACTCGTGTCCGATTATTTGGGAGCGGGTCGTGACATATCTTGCATAGCTTTATTATAAATGCATGGTCCGGTGTTGAGTTGTTCCACCGAAGGGGTCAGCGTACCCGGTTATATGTTGTGTGTTGCCGGTGTTGAGGGTTGCTCCACCGAAGGGGTCGACGTGCCCATATGTTTATTCTTTATGTTTATTTGTTCTGGAATTATTTTCGGGTCAGTAAATACAAAGGAGACTCTGCCGAAATTTTGGGAATTTTTGGAGATAGTCTTTTTTCGAGTTTTCGAACTTTTTAGAAACTATTGACTCAAGTTTTAGACCATTGGAACCATCCATCTCCGACCTATAACATCGGAGGGATTCTTGGAAATCATTGTCCAATTACATACCTTGGAATTTTTCCTTAGTTCCAACACTTCTTGGACTACTTTAGTTTCGGAAAAGTCGAAACTATTACTTGAATGCAACTTGACTTCTGGGACTCCCGTTTGGGCGATAGTTTCTCTGAAGTCTGAATGTCTAGAATAAGTTGCTTGGGGTTTGGGAGAGAAACCGTTGGATCACACCCGGCTGACTTTTTTGCAATATTATTTTCATTTTTTGTACTGATCAGTCCCTGATACGGTGTTCGTGCAGCCGCACGAATATTCGGGGTGAGGCTTAGCTCACTTTCTTGATCGCAATTGGACATCCAGGCCCTGAGTTTCAGCTCAACTATCCATTTGTACATTACCCTGAGTTTCAGCTCAGAATACTTGTCAATTCATTAGATATCCAGGCCCTGGGTTTAGCTCAGCTCTCTAATGAATGAGTTCGATATTCTTGGAAAATTCCAAGTCATACGAACTTTTTGTTATAACACATGATGCGATGACTCGACCCAGATGATTCGGAAACCACTCATGATGTTATCTTGTTTGTAATCACATCAATATGTGATAGTACATACGGCTGGAGAATCTAAGCACCAACCCATTTTGTACGAGCCTGATCCCGGGCAAATGAGGTTATTGTTGAGATGCTAGGCGAGTGTGTGTGATCCAGAAAGTTTCTCTAAATTGCATTTAGGTCTAAAAAGATCTTGTCGTGTCCTTTGTGACATTATTTTGAGAATTACTTACTTCTTGACTGATAACACAAGGTATGAGTTTAATTGCTCTAGTTACTATATATTTTTGTTTTCACTTGTCTTATCATTCCACATTCATAACTTTCTCCTTTACCTGAGGGCTTGCTCGTCGTATTGACAACCTAATTTTGTTCACTAGGGATTGATGAAGATCAAGATGTGGATCAGGCGTATACTGAGAACGATCTCTATGAATGATGTGGAACGGATGGAATATAGCTTTATTTTGGGAACATCTTCAATTATGTAAATTATGTGTTTGAAGACAATGAATCAAATATGTATAATATGTGTTTTGATGAATCTAGACCAAGTATGTCATATTTCTGGATAAATAAATGTCTTGAAAATTATAGAATTTCTGTGATTATGCCTTATATCTATGCCTATCCGGGACCTTACGGGCGACAATTACAGGGTACAATACGGTATTCATTGTACAGTTGCGTAGCCTGGGGAGAAGTATCACGTGCCTCGAGTCATCTTGGGAACCGGGGCGTGACACATCTCTTTTGGTTGGTGGTCCATGCAGGTCTATTCTTTAAGGATAGTGTATAGGTTAAGAAGATTGTATAGGTAGATACTGGATATTTCTAAGGACTTACTTGAACCACCATAGGACAAAAATAATTAATTGAAGATTGAATTTCTAATTGAAGAATCGAGGGTTTTGCAAAGGTTTGGAGTATGAATCTTGATTAAACTTTATTAACACTTGATGATGAATTATTTCATGTCATAGATTTCTTATTTGATGATTTTTGGGTATAGGTCATGGCTCGATTTATGCCAAGTATTTATTGGGACGGGAGCGACCGAACCTTCTATGGATATGAGCAGTTTGCCCGGAGATCTTGGCTAGTGGTGGACGATGAGGAACTTCTAATATGCGGAGTATATTTATATTGCCTGTGTCCCAAGATTTGGGACATTAAAGATGGAGTCGAGATTTATTTTGAGAAGGAATTACGCCTTATATTCTTCCTTGCGAAGGACGGTCCATCTCCATTCACTTATGGATATGAAGGGACCATAAGTGAATTGGAGGAGATCAACCCATATGATAAGATTCTCGAGATCACCTACCTGAAGCTGACAAGGGGTTAGACACGACAACTAGGAATGGGGTACCTTTTTGTCTGCTGCACAGCATTTTGAAGGATCAGCAGATATATATATGTATATGTAGAAAGATATGATGTGGTGATATAGAGGAGAATTTTTTTGTCTGTTGTATAACATTTTGGAATTACAACAGATGTAAATAGTTTTGTATAGGGTTTAGAGTATAGAAGATGTGAGGACTTCCTTGGAGCATATTGTACCATATTTTGTGAAATGAATGAAATATGCTTCTTTTTGGTTCTGATTATCTATATTGCAACTGCTGTCATTTTGTTCAAGCTCATCTTCTTTAGTGATTAACTTATTTTAGGATACTCTTCCAATTTTATATTAAGATTTTCCAATCATTGATATTTAGGCAATGTCTTCTTCACCAAATCCCGACACATTGCAAACGGAAACCACCGAAACGCGTTCGACAAACGCTATGGAAAATTTTCAAAAAATCTTGGAAGCTAACACCCAACAGATCCAACTTTTCCAAGCTGTGTCTGCAAAGTTATTGGAAAGGTTGGATGTCACAGCTGCTCCTAAGGCTGGGAACATTTCGGATTTCAGGACGATTAAGCCCCCAGAGTTCAAGGGGACTGAAACTCGGCACAGTGGATTAGAACCACCGAAGGGTTACTGAAGGGCATGAAGATCGTGCCAGACGATATAGTATCACTAGTGAGGATTCAACTGAAGGATGTAGCCGATATCTGGTGGAGCTCCTTACACCCGGAAGAATATGACGAAATTGTATCCTGGGAAAAATTTAAGAAGAAATTTGAAGAGAGATTCTTTCCCCCGAGCGCCAAGTTGGAGCTGGAAAGGAGATTCCTACATTTGAAGCAGAATAAGACTTCTGTCGATGAATACTCGACAGAATTTACAAGACTCAGCCGATATGCTTCGAGCATGGTTACTACGGAGAAGGCAAAGGTAGTTCGGTTCATGGAAGGTCTGGACGATAAACTGAAGATGAAGGTTGCCCCTACAGATGTCAAACTTATGCGGAAGTGGTCGAAGCTGCAAGAGACCAAGAAAGGATGCAAAATGATAAGAACAACTCGAAGGCTGCATGACAAAAAAGGAGTCTGGAGACCGGCCCACCTTAGGGAATGACCTCGGGACAAGGGCAATAAAAGCATACTCAGCTTGAACAGAATAGAATCACGGTAAGTTGTTCTTACTGCGGGAAGTCAGGGCATACGAAGAATAACTGCAAAAGACTTCAGGAAAAGTGTCTAAAGTGTGGATCCTCCAACCACCGGTTGAACCAGTGTCCCTAAAATAATAGAAGATCTGTAGTGCAAAGTAATGCACAGGGACAGAGATCTGCAAACCAGGGATTTCAGCAATGGCCTTTCTTCCAAAACAATAAGCCTAGGATTAATCCGCTTTCAGTACAAGGTTATGCTCCGACAGGATATCAACAGAGGCCAGCATTGGCACCTCAAGCGCATCAATTTCATCAGGCTCAGAAGGCTGATCAGAACAACAACAAGAAGAAAAAGAACCACGGTCAAGCCTTTATATTGGATAGCAATAAAGCAGGAATACCAGGGGATGTAGTGACAGGAACAATACTCGCTTCATCTAGCCCTACATCAGTACTATTTGATTCTGGAGCTACTCATTATTTTATATCTGCATCATTTATATCTGAGTATAATATAGAGACTCACCCTCTCGTTAGAAAATTGAAGATCCTTACGGGCAATGGTGTAGTAGAAGTGAGTCGAATTTGTAGAAATTGTCCAATAAAAATGGGAGGAGTAAGTTTTCGGGCTAGACTATTAGTTTTTCCTATGAATAGCTATAATGTAGTGTTTGGAATGGATTGGTTAACACTAACATCGGCAATTATCGATTGTGGACAAGGGAAGGTTCAATTTACCATCCCTGGTAGGAAGTTGCATGAGTTTGTTAGAGCAAAGAAAGAGTTTGATAAAGAGGAGTTAGAGAGGTTTGAACTAAGGAGTCTCCTGAACCAAGTAATAGAAGAATAGCCAAGGGTGGTGAATGAATTTAAAGATGTATTTCCTGATGAGTTACCCGGATTACCACCTGATAGGGTCGTTGAGTTCAGTATTGATCTAATTCCTAGAGCTGCCCCTATTGTTAAGAAGATACATCCAATGAATAAGGAGGAATTGGCGGAGTTAAATAAACGAATCAAGGAGTTGCTAGCTAAGGAGTTTATCTAACCTAGTGTTTCTCCGTGGGGAGCACCGGTACTATTTGTAAAGAAAAAGGATGGGAGTCCGAGATTGGTGATAGATTATAGAGCACTGAATGAAGTGACAATTAAGAATAAATATCCACTCCCTAGGATCGATGAATTATTTGACCAACTTGGAGGAGCGACTGTATTCTCTAAGATAGATCTGAAATCAGGCTATCATCAAGTGAAGATTAAGAAAGAGGATATACCAAAGACTACTTTCAGAACCAGATATGGACATTATGAATTTCAAGTCATGCCTTTTGGATTGACAAATGCTATGGCCATATTCATGGATTTGATGAATATAATATTCTACCAATATTTGGATAAATTTGTGATCGTTTTCATTGATGACATATTGATCTACTCGAAGAACGAGGAGGAGCACGAAGAACATTTGAGGATAGTACTTGAGACTCTACGGCAGGAAAAGCTATATGGGAAGTTGAGTAAATGTGAATTTTGGTTAAAAGAAATTTCTTTCTTGGGACACATAGTAAGTGGAGAAGGAATAACAGTAGATCCTAAGAAAATAGAAGCAGTCAAATCATGGTCTACTCCCAAGAATGTAGCTGAGGTTCAAAGTTTTGTTGGTTTAGCTGGATACTATAGATGATTCATGGAGAACTTTTCCAGAATAGTTGAGCCACTTACTCGATTGACTCGGAAGAATAAGAAATTTGTTTGGAATGATAAATGTCAAGCGGCATTTGAAGAATTAAAGAAAAGACTTGTCACAACACCAGTACTGGCTTTACCCTCAGGATCAGGAGGTTATGAGATTTACAGTGATGCTTCTGGCAAGGGTTTGGGCTGTGTGCTGATACAGCACGGAAGGGTTATCACTTATGCTTCGTGACAGTTGAAGGTTCATGAAAGGAACTATCCAACACATGACCTAGAATTAGCAGCTGTTGTGTTTGCACTGAAGTTATGGAGGCATTACTTGTATGGTGAACAGATCAAGATTTACACAGATCATAAAAGCTTGAAATATGTCCGGGGATGAAGGCACGGTGGCGGTGGTTCACAACACCCTGATAAGGTACTCCAGATGCTCCGGCCAGAAGATCAATCATTCCAAGAGCGTCATCTATACCCACCACAACATCAACAGAGAGCACACCAACAACCTCTCCAACTTAACTTCCTTCTCGGTAGCTAAGCCCCCATTCTCCTACCTCGATTGCCCCTTAGTGTACGGGAAGTCCAACGTCAGCATCTTCCAGGACTTGACCTCAAGAATCAGGAAGAAACTAGAAGGGTGGCATAATGCCACTTTATTCCCAGGTGGCAAGATGACCCTCATCAAGCACATGCTTTCCTCCATCCCTATCCACACACTAGCCGCTTGCTCTCCACCCATTAAGGTTCTTTCATCGATTGAACAAATCTTTTGTAATTTCTTCTGGGGGCATAGCAATGGCCTAGACAAGCATCACTGGGCCAGCTGGGAATCTATGGTGCTCTCGACTGGCGAGGAAGGGCTGGGATTCACCAAACTTACTCACATAGTTAAAGCATTCTCGATAAAACTGTGGTGGAACCTCCGCACGAGCAACAACTTATGGAGCAGGTTTTTGAAAGCTAGATACTTCAAACATATCCACCCTTCCATGGCCATTTCTAATTACAGATCCTCAGCGGCCTGGCGTCGCATCCTCACCGATCGCGACCTTGCCGAGCCGATGATGAGACTCCAGCTGGGCGCAGGCGATTCTAACCCATTCCTGGAGCGATGGACGGGAGACTGCATGATCCCGGGGATTACTGAGACCCCTAGAGATTGTAGGATCAGAGACCTGTGGAACCCCACTACCGACGACTGGAACTGGGACCTGATTCATGAATTGCCCAGCAACGAAGCGGCGGACAGCATCCGTGAGCGGGGGTTATGCATCGGCGACGGGGCGGATGAGTTAAGATGGACCCTCGAGGCGTCAGGGGCATTCTCAGTCGTTCCTCCCGATGGTCCACTACTGGCATTCCTGCATCCCCAAGAAGTGGTCCTTCCTATTGTGGAGATTCTTCAGAAAGAAGCTGCCGACAGACGACATCCTTAGCACCATCGGGATTAGCTTAGCTTCAGCTTGCTCCTGCTGTTCTGACCGTCAGACAGAAACCATCAATCACATTTTTCGACACGGGGATCTACCAAACAGGACTTGGACGACCCTTCACCAGCTTTTTAGATTGGAGCAGGATGGTGGACGCTTCCACGATCTTCTAGCTTCTTGGGGTTCTTCTTCCCACGGTCACTAGATCGTCGCAGTGGCAGCCACTTGGGTTATTTGGAAGAATCGCAATAAAGCGAGATAC
Organism: Iris pallida; assembly: GCA_029216955.1. Lineage (NCBI taxonomy): Eukaryota > Viridiplantae > Streptophyta > Magnoliopsida > Asparagales > Iridaceae > Iris > Iris pallida. The sequence continues at coordinate 11,910,156 of JANAVB010024994.1, forward strand.
GAAGGACTCCAATTATCGGTGAACCAGCTCTTACGGGAAATTACCCGACAATGCCGTAAGCGGAGCACCCTGTGTTCCCACAGCCCGAGAGCATTTTGGTCGGTGCTTCCCTTTTAGTCCCGGGCGATTGTTTCGCCTTCCCTCCCCCCTTTTTGTCCTTTTTGGTATACCTGTATAGGCTTTGGCATTTTGCGCCTTGTATACGGTTTGGGTTTGTGGTCTTTTTGTCGCCTTTAATAAATGGAGGGGGTTTCTCTAATATATATATATATATATATATATATATTTTTTTTTTTTTATATATATATATATATATATATATATATATATATATATATATATATATATAATATAAGTGAATATACATAAGAAGTGTAGATTTGTGAATTGTGAGAATATACAAGAAGTTTAAGTAAATGGAATGGCCAAGTATTGGGAATATCTTATACTTAGTGTTATTGGAGTAATATAAGTTATTGTGCAAGATGGCATAGGTAGTATAGGAGTTAAGGTACTTTATATTTAGTATACATTAGTAATAGCTTAGTTGGCTAGCTTTAACTAGATGATGACAAATATACCAAGTTTGACTAGAATTGACGAAATTGACTCATTGACCTAGAAGAGGCCTAGAAGCATATAAATAGTGCATTTAGATACACTGTTTACTCTAGAACAATAAATAACCATGTACATCTCGTATATAGGTTTGTGTGACACCACTTTGGGCATCGATCCTCATTTATTGCTCTGGACGACAGGCGAGTATATTCTCTGATAGTTTCTTTCATTTATTTGATGATTACTGTGATTCAGCTTCTAGTATAGTTCTATTTGATTCTCTGTCACAATACGTATTAGTATAGTTTTATTTGATTCTCTGTCATAATACGTATCCTACCCATTATGGATATGAGGGGATAGCTACCTTGGGTCCCGATTCTCATGAGTGACCAAGAGACTAGTTTAGTAGACTTGTTTTAGATTCTCTATTTTGAACTTGTGTTGTAATAAGTAGAGATTTTGACATTATATTTGAGTTTATTTTAGATATTATTTTAGTTGTTGTTGAGTCTTTATAGTTATTTTAGTTGTTGTTGAGTCTCTATGTTATTTTATTGTGCTTTAGACTGTGATTGAGTATCATCATTTCTTTATACTTGTCCTCCATTTGGAGTTGAGATCTATGATCGGTACATTATATTATTGTGTGAGTTGATAGTTAGCGACCTAGAACAGCGTTCTATCACCGATTCTACGGTGTAGGCTGGGCGCTGTTATGCACTCATGCCGCTATACTGGGTGTATGTCGTGACAGGGCTCGAGCACGTGTAGAACAATTTGGGTATCGAAATGGAGGTAAATGAAAAGTTAGAACCCTATATTAAAGAAATTAGCAAGGTCCCAAAAATACGTCGCTGATATTTTGATATACATCGACTAAAGTTAATGACGTGGCTCAATATCCCTTACGTTAAAATTTTAGCGACGTTCAGCAACTCCGAGCGACGTTACTTTCCGTAATTTTATTTATAGTCGTTGAATGTCTCGGAACATCGCCTATCAGCGACGTCTTGTGACGTTTTATTAGGACGTAACTAGATTCCTATTATTTTGTGATATTTTTGTATGACGTCATAAAATACATTGCTAATTTGACATATTTTGGTAGTGATTGAGCTTATGGAACTGGTCGCCAATTCTCTTGGAGTTAAGGTAGAGACTTTTGTACCATCCTCGACTTTAAGAAGTCGTATGGACTGCCGTTGTGTTTTTTGAAGAAGACACTCAATGACGATGATGATAATGATGATGATGATAATGACGATACAGTTGTCCGGGGATACATACAGTTCATTCTAGGGGCCACCGGCATTCCGGACAATTCTGGAACCTCGATACATGCCAAATATCTATACAACTGTGCGGACTTAGACACAGTGGAACAAATATCTCGGGGAAGCGGTATACTAGCATATCTTTACCGCAAACTTGGTGCTGCATCTCAAGTCGGTTCAAAGACAATAACTGGATGTCAAACTCTACTCCATGTAAGATAATAAAATCGTACATTTTTTTATAAATAAAAAAAAAATTGGTTGATTAATATGTTATTATTCCACATTCTACGTACATACATGGATATACGAACATTTTTTGACGCTAAAGAGGGCTGCCCTTAATAGCGATTATGATGTACGATTAACAAGATGTTGTTTGCCATAAAAAATCAAAGACAGGTATTACAGAATACTGAAATTGATTGCAAACTCGCTTGTACAAAGAAATGCCCAGAAAGAAATCCTAGGAAACAATCTAAGTACAATTGTTTAGTTTTGATTCTGGGGGTGACGGTGGAGGCTCGGGAAAGTGCTATCAACTCTGCCTTACTCCGTGGACTATCGACGTGGTCTTTGATCTTGAAGAAATTGCTTTTTTCTTGAAGGTTGCCAGCCTTTTGTAGGGGTGTGGCACCCTGCTATTTATAATAGAATGTATGTTGAGCCGTATAGATGGCCTGCGGCCACGTGGCCGATTGGCACGCGAAGACCCGCTCTTGGCCGATTGGCACGCGAAGACCCGCTCTTTGGCTGCCATCTGTCGATTTGTTGAGATTTTGTTGCAGCAAATCTGGGTAGTTTAGGACTTGTCAAATTGTCACGTGTCCTGTCGTAGGGTTCATTTTTTAGCCGCATAGATCTTCTCGGTTTTCGACCATGTGGGGTCGCATGAGACTCATGCGACTTAAGTCATAAATTTCCTTAGTCCAGACATAGCTTAAGGATTTAAGCCGCCTAGATTCTGTATTTTGGTAGCATAAAGCTCATGCGGCTTGGATCACAGTTACTCTTGGCTACATAAAGTTTGGAGACTTTTGGGGCCGCATATGTCTGAGCCGCATAAGGTTCATGCGGCTTAGGTGACACTCTTTCTGGCCGTATGAGGGCGTACGAACCTTGCTTTTGGGCGACGTCTCACGTCTTGTCTTTTTTTAGAAGTGTCAGAGTTGTCATTTCTGTCAGGACTTGTCAGCTTTATCAGACGAACTGCTCCTTTTGGCCGCATATCTTTTTTCTGCAGCTAGTTGTCGACGGGCCGCATATGTCATTGAGCCAGTCATGCGGCTTTCCTTTATGCGGACCTGTTTGGCCCAAAGTACCTATGCGGTAATTTATAATCCGTATGAACCCCATATTTTTCATGCTTCTATAAGACCCCCTTCAAAGTTTTCAAATTGCAAATTTGGAATACTTTGAACAAGAAGCATGAAAATATGTCCATCCGCAGGGAGTCTTCAAGTCGCAGGAAATTTTTCGAACTACAGAGAGGTCTTGAGTTGCAGGGAAGTCTCAATCTGCAGAGAGATCTTGAGCCGCAGGGACACTTCGAGCCGCAGAGAGCCTGCCAGCTGTCACTGCTGCATTTAATTTTCTTGATTCCATTGTGGATCTCTTTTCGAGATAAAGTCAACGGTTACTGGGGATAAAGTCCCAAAACGTCGATATTATCTTTATTGATCTCGAGAACCGAAGAGACGCTCGAAGGTTATTAGGGATACAGTCCCCAAATGTCGTCCCTATCCTTACTGATATCGAGAATCGAAGAGTCTCTTTTCAACAACTCTATAAATAGGAGTCATTCAGAGAGAGAGATTTTCGTCTTTCACCTTCTCTTCCTTCGACTTCTTCATACTTTCTGCTATGGCTCCAAAAGCTTCCAGGTTGACTGGTACGGCGGCCAAAGGGAAGAAACTTGCTTCTCCATCGAGAGCAGTAGACGCTCCTTCCATTCATTCCGATGTGCAACCTCCTCTCAAGAGTAAGGATGGTGAGTAGACGATGACTGAAATTTTTAAATGGCCATAGCGCATTTTTTCATGCGTGGGCCTGTCATATACTGCCTCTGCTACAAACCTGGTCGATGTATGCCCTATCTCATCTGGACCACATATGTTCTGTACGATAGGACCGTATGGACTGAGCCGCATAGCCTCTGCTCATTCGAACTTGAACCGCCTGAGTGCCTCAAGACTGATCTGTATAAACATTTCATGACTGAGCCGTATAGCTGCCGCATGAGCACCTTATGATCGGGCCGCATGAATACTGTATGGCTGGGCCACATGATTGTCTCGTGACTGATCCGCACGAGTATTGGGCTGCATGAGTATTTCATGACTGAGCCAGATAAGTACCTCATAATTGAGCCACATAAGCACTTCATGAATGAGCTGCCTAAGTGCTTCATAACTTGAGCTGCATGAGTACTTTCATGAAGCCGACCTCATGACTTTTGGCCCCCATGGGTTCTGCTTAGGCCGCATAACTAAAAAAGAACAGAGTCCTTTGTTTTCTTTTTGGTGCTAAACCCCTTCTTACTTTTATGTTTTATAGGGATCTGGGTGGCAAACTTCTCCAGGACCGGTGTCGATGATAGAGTGAAAATATACCATTCTGACACATACATCAGACGGCTCAGAACTCCTCATACTTCGGAAGAGTTTTCCCCGCGCCATTTTGGCATACACATCAAACAACTCAGGACTCTTCATGCTTCGGAAGAGGTTTCCCCAGGTGGTAGGAAGGTCCTGTATCCTTCGAAGAGTTGGACGGTAGTCAGGCATTGTTATGAACATCATGCCTTCACGGCTCTCAAAGTAGGCAAAACCGCCATAATGGATGATGTTTTTGAAGGTATGGTCCTTCAAGGGAGCGGGGCTAAGGTATCCGCAATACGGAGGGGAGGATAGCATGCTATATTTGCCCTCCTCCAGGCAGCTCCTTGGGGGATTCAACAGCCTTGTTTGCTTTTTAGCAGTAAAACATGACCTTTTTTGAGGGCCACGAAACTGCTTGTCGATGAAGGCAAAGTACTGTCAAACTGACCAAACTATGTATTGCTGGATTTTTTTCCTTCCTTTGTTTTCGTCTGTCGATGTAGCCCTATGAATGTAACTGATCTTGAATAAGTAGGGTATGTTCACTCCATTCCTTATTTGTGATACTTTGTGGTGCTTGTACTAGATAGCCTAATACAACATTTATGTTTTATAACGGACACCCCACTGGAGGATTTTTTGTGGACCTATTACCCTTTTGTGCATCTAAAAATATGAGCAAATAGATTTGAATGATATTTTGCGGACCTACTACTCTTTGGTGCAACGATGGTGCGAGTAATAGATTAGGATGATTTTTGTGAATTTATTACCCTTTTTGTGTACTGGCGATGCGAGTACTGATAATAAGTAGAGCAAATTGACATATTTACTCAGAGATAATGAGGACGTGGTAAATATGGGCCAAAACAGAGCCTTCCTACTCAGAGGTAATGAGGACATGGTAGGAGTAGGCCACATAGGAATACACAGAACAACTCAGAGGTGTTATCAACGTGGAAGTTCTATGTATTTGGGTGATTTGTTTGTGATGGACGGGAAAACAACTCAGAGTTAATATGGACATGGTTGTTTTTCCCCGTTGGAGAATTTTATGGACCTATTACCCTTTTTGCGCACTGATGGTGCGAGCAATAGATTAGGATAAGTTTTATGGACCTATTACCCTTCTGCGCACCGGTGGTACGGGTAATAGATTTTGAGGTAAACTCTGGAGGAGAAGAGCATTTAATGCGGAGGTTCCTAGTCATGAATAGAAGATGAGATGGAGCAGTCAGAGAGTAAGTTTAGTGGTACTTGAGGGTACATAACTCAACAATCTGGGAGATTTGAGGTCAGAGTGTAAGTTCAGCGATACCAGAGGGTATATAACTCAACAATCTGGGTGATAGCTAGAAGATGTCTTTTAGACATAGTATTTCTTAAGGAACTTGCCGTTGATGGGCATCATGAGCAAGTCTCCATTCTGTTTTGCAAGACGGTATGCGTCGTTGGAGAATACGGTCTCGATGATGAACAGACCCTCCCACTTAGGCTGAAATTTGTCGGGGGTCTTGTGAGTCATGACCATTGGTCTGTGAATAGCCAAGATGAGATCGCCGACTTGGATTATTCTCTGTTTGACTTTTTTGTTGAAAGCCCGAGAGATGCATGCTTGGTAGAGCTCTATGCTTTGTTGAGCTTGTAAACGCTTCTCATCTAATGCTTCCAACTCTTGTAGCTGTCGGCGGTAGTTGTCGTCCGGCGTTAACCGATAAGTAAGGGCCACTCGGAGTGAGGAGATCTAAGTCTCCAATGGGAGGACTGCCTCGCTCCCATAAACCAAGGAGAACGATGTATTTCCTGTAGCCGTCCGAATTGTCGTACGATACGCCCATAAGCACTCACCAAGATTTTTATTCCAGTTATGTTTGTTTGCAGATACGAACTTTTTGAGGAGTTTGATTATTGTTTTATTGAAAGCTTCAGCCAGACCGTTGGCCGAGGGGTTATATGCTGTCGAGACCATGTTCTGAATTCGATTCTTATCACAAAATCGATAGAAAGTATAGCTTGCGAACTGCGGACCATTGTCATGAATAATCCTCCGGGGCAGTCCAAAGCAGTAGATGACGTGATGTTTTATGAAGCTAATCACGTTCGATGTCTTAACCTCTGCCAACGGAACAGCTTCCGCCCATTTAGAGAAGTAATCGGTGATTGCAAGTATAAATCGATGCCCTCTAGACGACGGCAGGATGATTGGCCCAATAATGTCCATTCCCTATGCTTCAAATGGCCAAGAGGCCACAGTCGGGTGCAAGAATTCAGATGGCAGATGTATGAAATCTGCGTGGATCTGGCAAGGCTTGTATTTTTTTTTGCATAATCAACTACATCTGCTACCATTGTGGGCCAGTAATAACCCATCCGGCGAAGATGATCTTACAATTTTGGGCCAGGTTGGTGAGCCCCACAAGTACTGTCATGAGTTTCGCGTAAAGCTTCTTTGGCATCTGTGTTTGACAAACATCTTAATAGTAGCCCATCGTAGGATCGTCGATATAACATTTTTGTCTCTGTATCGTAGAAAAATCTGAGGGAGCATCTTCTGATTGAGGTTGCTTCCTTTACATTCTCTGGCAGAATTCCGTAGACGGCAAAGTCAATGAGCGGATGTCTCCAGTCTTGTGTGTCGTTGGTTATCTGGGCAGAGTACTCATACTTAGTTGAAGATTGTTCCTGGGGCAGACCAGCTCATGGCCTATTATCTCGACTAGATGATGAGGGTTATTTGGAAGCGCCAAGGAGGCAGCAAGACCTGCTAGGGCATCGGCTTCGATATTTTGGAACCTAGGAACGTGCTCTATAAAGAACCCCTCCAAGGTTGTAATGATGGCAATTGCTGTCTGATAATAGGGAATCATGTCCTCGTTGCGAACCTCGTATGAGCCTCGGATCTGGTTAACAACCAACTGCGAGTCACCATTTACTTCCAGGTACCTGATCCCCACTTCTTTTGCGAGTTGGAGCCCGATGACTAAAGCGTTATATTCAGCTACGTTGTTCGAACAGGGTTCTGTAAGAGAATACGCCCGGTTGACTACTAGTCCAGAGGGAGAAATTAATACTACCCCGACTCCAGTGACGATATCACCTTGTGGCCCCGTTCTTGAAGTACCGTCGAAGAATATTTGCCAAACAGCGTCGTGCGAAGTCATGTTCGAGGCGACGACTTCATTAGGAATTTCTTCATAAATTCTAGCTATTTCTGAGCCTGGATAGGCTGCTAAGAAGTCAGCCAGGGCTTAACCTTTGATGGCCTTCCGCGGAACAAATACCATGTTGTATGGAGATAATAGTATCGCCCAGGTGGCTAGACGATAACTGAGTGCGCCTGGCTTGGTCATAGGAACCCTGAGGGGATTAACTCGTGAAACAACATGGATGGTCTGCCCTGTCACATAGTGTCGTATTTTCTGAATGGCGAACACTAGGGCGAGGCACTCCTTCTCCACGATGGTATACCTATGTTCCGGTCCTACCATCATCCGACTGAGATAGTAAATGGCTTGTTCATGTCCCTCATCATTATTCTGTGCTAGCAGAGCATCGAAGGAGTGTTCCATCGCCCGTACATAGAGCAGAAAGGGCTTTCCGGCGACTGGGGCTACCAGAACTGGCGGATTAATCAGGTACTCCTTAATATCATCGAAGGCACGATGACATTCATCGTTCCATATGAAAGAGACATTTCCTCATAAGTTGAGTGAAGGGTTGACATCCCCCTGAAAGGTTAGATATAAACCTCCTGATATAGGCTAGTCTTCCCTGAAGGTCACGGAGTTCACAGAGGTTCCTTGGTGGGCTCATCTCCAAGATTGCTTTTGTTTTGTCCGAATCTATATGAATGCCCTTGGAAGTAATGACAAAGTCCAAGAACTTTCCGCTGGACAGCTCCAGGAAAGACTTGGTGGAATTCATCTTCAGGTTGTGCACTCGCATGAGGTCAAATACTATTATCAAATCATGTAAGTGATCACTTTTGGAGCGGCTCTTGACGGCAATGTCATCAACGTAACACTCCACCGTCTTGCGTAAATTATCTCTGAAGATGACACTCATAGCCCATTGATATATAGCACCGACATTCTTCAGGCCAAAGGGCATGACCGTATAACAATATACGCCGATCGATGTTCGGAATGATGTATGCTTCTGGTCATCAGGAGATCGAAAAAGGGAATTCATAAAGGACATGCGCTCGAAGCCACACGTATTGTCGATCATTATGTCGGTGATCGGAAGAGGGAATTCATCCTTGGGGCATGCCGCATTCAGATTGCAAAAATGATGCAAATTTGGATCTTTCTATTCTTCTTGATGACTGATACTACGTTGGCTACCCAGTCTGGATGCTGCTCTTCACGGATGAAACCACTAGCTATAAGCTTGTTCACTTTTACTTTGATGAAATTCACGATGTCTGGATAAAATCATCGTTGTTGTTGCTTGACTGGTTTAACGTCCGGATAAATGTTGAGCTTATGAAGTGTGACTTCGGGGTTTAGCCCTAGCATGTCTTCATAACTCCAGACGAAGACGTCGATGTATTCTCTAACGAGTTATAATAACGACTTCCGTTCATCGTCTGTCAGGCTTTTACTGATAAAGATTGGTTTTAGAGAGGTTTCATCGCCGAGGTTGACTTGCATAACCTCATCCTCAGTAGAAGGATTACGAAGTTCAAAGCATTTCTCCCATTGTACATCTAGTTGCTGGACTCACGGCTCCAACTCAAGTGGTTCAAGTAGTTCTTCGTCTTCCTCTTCGATATCAGCGGATGTCATATTGACAGATAATGACTGTCTGAATATATCTCCAATATCTTCAATACTGCTATCGGAGTCGTAAATGGGTGAGAGTGCCACTCGCATTCTTTATCAGAACTTTCGGGCGTTGTTGGTGGAGTAATATACCTGAGGCCGCATCTGGATTTGTGATAATGATCCTGGGGTTTCCCTGCCGGTGCCGCCAGCTGTAGAGGCAATCGCCGACCACTACCGTGATTTAGACCCAGGGTAGCCTCCATGTCGTACCCCTGCTTTTGCATGAAGTACTTGGCTTGGGGACTATACAGATAGAGCGGTAATCTTCTAGCCTCGGGTCCGAGATCGGACACTTGTGACGTAAAAGATTGAGGACCTTCTTTTCGGCCAAAGATGATCGTGTGATCCCATCCTCTTCTGTCTGGGACCGGGAAGTAGGTACCTTTTATGGGAGCAAGTCGATTTGGGGTATGGACGGTTGTCACCTGTGTGTACAGGCTAATGTCTAGACAACCCCGTGCGGCATACATTTGATTAGGCTTATCATACTCAGAATAGTCTAACGACAGACTCTTATTGAGAAAATAAGGAACTTTATCCACAGGGATTACATCATCAGGAGAGGGGCTATCCACCTGTGTAACCAAGTATTTGGCGAGTTCTTCGTCCTCCTTGGCTACCCCCTACGAGCTTAGAGGTCGGGATGCTGTCTTAGGCAACTTGACCACCAAGGGTTTTGCTTGAGGTATTGACTTGCCTGAGAGTGTTGGATCGACACTTGGCTGCTGGCTCGTCTTAGGAAGACGAATGACAATTGGCTCAGCAAAGGATTTTGTGTCTTCCGGTCGCCTTGGAGTAGATTTTGGCAATCAGATTACCATCGATGTTTTGGAGGGCCATGCATCTTCCTATTGCCTTTGATTGGACTTCGACAGTCGGATCACCATTGGCCCTACGACAGGTTTTGGCTCCTGGCTGGATCTTGGGACAAGGATGACCATTGGTTCCAACTGTGTAGGTGTGGCCGAAGAACCGAGCACCTCTTTATGCAAGGTTGCGACAAGGGGTACGGCTCTGCCCGGTTTGTGGGCTTGGAGACGAATTCTCAGGGGTTCTTCTGGCCTTGTGATGGCTTCCATCTCATCAGTTATATGTTTCCTGGATTCGTCATATAGACAAGCCTCCAAAAAGTAATAAGATTCAACCCCTTTGAAGGGATCAATGTCGGCAAATTCAGTTTTCACGGAACCGTACTTACTGACGTACTTGAAACACTGGTGAAGGGTGGATGGCACGATAATATAGTCATGTATCCACGGACGTCCCAGGAGGATGTTGTAGGAGGTGTCTGCATCTATGACGTAGCAGGTAACTTCCGTCTTCAGGTCACCAATCTGGCACTTCAACCGGATCTTCCCTAGGGGATAGCTTCTTCCTGAGTTAAAACCGCTAATGGCAGTATTGGTTGCAACTAGCCGATGCATAGGGATGCCAGGAAGCTGGAGCAGGCTTTTAGGGATGATGTTTATTGACAAACCAGGGTCGATATGCATCCGATACCCCTTGATGTCGCCTATGTATCCAGCACAGTACAAGGGGCGATCATGCAAATTGGACTTGATCAACATGTCCTGTGGAGTAAATATGATGTTGGGCATTGCATCTTTGTTATCGCCGCCCTGTAGATCTGCTGGCGGGTCTTCCCCTGGAGGCTTGACCTGAGCTAAGTAGGCATCAATATTCTGGAGTGCTTCGCTTAATGCGACACGAAGATCCTTGGAGAGCCTTAGAAGCTCGTGTAGTGACAACTTTGCTGGCGTATTATCCAATTGTGCTAATATGTCGAAGTTGTATGGTCTCTCCAGTCCCTGAGGTACATCATTGCGGAGTGGCCTGTCGAAGCAGGTTTTCTTTGTTTTGGACTTATCCGCCAGTGGAGGCTGAGATGGCCTTGGAATATTAGAGGGAGGCAACGTTGCTGGTTGAGGATCTTCAGCTGGACTATCCCGTGCGGGCTGGACTTGCGCTCCAGATCGGATAATAACATCTGCAGCTTCTTCAGCTTCGGCTAAAATTATGTGGTAGGCTCTAGACTTTCTGTCCTTCTTCTTGTTGGTGGAAGATGACACCTCCTGGGTAACTTCGGACACTAAGTCTAGATGCACCCACATGATTTCTTCTCGCGAGGTAGTGAGAGATACCAGTCTAGATGTCTGGTCCCGACCGGGTGAAAGATTGGTAACTTCCATCATCGCCCGGGGGACAGGTATTACCCCGTCTAGAGTGCTTATTGGAGGAAAGTCGCCGAACTGAATTGACACCATGTTTGTCGCCACGGTAACCTATTCAAAGTCTATCGACAGAGCTTTGGAGTCGATAAGACTCTGGATGTACCACTTTAATTGGAAGCAGTCATGAGTGGAATGATGGACGTAGCGGTAGAAATGACAATATTTTGGGTCCTCCATTTCTATCGCTCGGGGCTCACGTTTTGGTGGAGGGAGCTGGATCCTACCCCCTTGTAAGAGCATATCGAAGATAGGTTTGACATGACTATCTTCAAATAAGTAATTAACCTTGGGCCTCGGACCTTCTGCCTGTTTTTGTTCAGGCTCCGGAGTCGCATCAGTGACCATGGCCTATTTGCCCTTGTTGTTCCGGTTGGTGGTGGCGCCATTATTGTTGTTACTGGAGGTAGAACCAGGACGTCTGCCCTTATCTTCTCCATCTGGAATGTGTAATCCCAGCAGACGAGCTTTCTTTAATTTTGCCTCTGCATTGGTAGCACTTATGATGAAGGTCGTCCAATCCCTGAACTGATCGTCACCCATTCAGAGGCTAATTGCAAGGAGCAGCTTCTTCTGGTAGATTTCAATTAAGGAGCTCTCGGGGTTGCCTTGGGGTAACCTCATTGCGGTTTGGCAGAACAGCTCGATGTAGTTCCTTGTTAGTTCCTTCTCTTCCTGAACGACGTCCATAAGAGATGACATTGTCACATCATGTACCACTTTATAGAATCTCTCCAGGAACATGTGATGGAAGCCGTCAAAAGAATGGATACAGTTGTCTGGAAGGTTGTGGTACCAGTCAAACGTGATCTCCTCCAATGCTCCAATGAATAATCGTATAAGGATGGCATCACTATGCGGCAAGTGGTCGGTTGTGACTTCAAAGTAAGTCATGTACCTACTAGCAGAGGTCTTTCCATCATAAGAATCGATACGGAATAGCTTGTACCACGGTGGAAAAGGCACATCTCTCCATGCAACGGGATATGGCTGCCGAATTCTGAGATTCCGAGAGGAATCTCGAGCATTGAACATTGCCCGAAGCTCCTGGACTTCCCTCTATGCCTTCTTGGCTTCATCTGCAGCTGAAGGAATGAATGGTGCTAAAGGATCATCACCCAAAGGAGGGGTGATCGTGTTGGAGTCCGTATTGACTGCGGGTCCTAAGCTTGTTTGTCCGGACGTCCTCGCTGGTTGAGTTGGCAAGGCGGCTTTGATCTCGTCCACGAACTTGACCAAAGACAGAAGCATGGATTCCAGCACTTCTAGCCGTTATCGATCAGAAGGCGCTTCATGATCATCGTCAGCCATAAAGACTGTCCTCACGTGGGTAGATATGGAAGGGATTGTGGCAGAGGTACTCTCTGTGTCGTACCCTTGCATGGACAAATCGTCAGGGAATGTCAGAATATCATCTTCCTCTGACTCGGAAGCGGTGCTAGCCCCTGTATAGGAAGCCGCATCGTCTTGGTGAGGGTGGTGGCCCTCAGGGAAATCCAGTTCTGTTGCAGAGTTTTGGGGGATCTCTATCCCCTGTGTGTGCTCTTGGTACACCGAGTTGTCGCATATATTGAGGGGACTGCTACCCCCAGCCTCATCTACTCTAAAAGAGGCCAAAGATGTACCCCCAGGTGCTGGAAGCTGCTTTTTGGATCGAGTGCCTAAATAGGCACCCCCTGTGGTTGTCTGTAGGAACCCCCCAGATGAGGGTCTCCTCGCAATACTGGCCGAGATCGCCGGGCTGGAAGAGCCTGTTTTCTTTCCTTCCTTGCGAACCTTCTGAGCTGAATTACAGGAGGCGAGAGGAAACTCCTTATCTCCCAGAATTTGCACCTATTTCTTGAGTTATTGTCGGACAGGTACTGGCTTCTGCAGTCGTTGGAAAACTACTGCCGATCTACAGGTGCTGCTGATTTGTTGCCGCAGCAGTTGATGATGACTTGGGTGCAACGATGCCCCGAGAGGGACTCATTGCATGCCGATGATGTCGTCTTGCGTTTGTGAGTAATCACGTCACATAAGTCGGAAGCAGGCTGCTCTACCTTTGTACCAAACTTGTGAACTCGGGAATCCCGAGCGCACGGGTACTTTGGTATCATGTTTGCTCCCTGATCCGTGGCTAGTAAAAACACTTTCTCTGGATCTTTGGAGGGAGACTTTGAAGACCCACCATGTTCGTTAGCCCTGGGGGACTGGACGCGGGTGGTTCTGTACAGCTTCCCGTCAGGAGCCCGTGTAACAGTCAATAGGGCCCGCTGACAATCAGTAACTTGGATAGTTGACTGGGCTTGTTAGGCCCGCACTGCCCTAGACTTTTTTGACATAGCACCCAAAGGCGCATAGTAAAAGGAGTCCAGATTGATACATCAGACATTCTCAATGGGCCACATGGCGTCGGGCCCGCATGAGAGGTGGTCGAACGCAGAGCTTCTGATAGGACCGCTTGAGACATCATGTCTGAGGCCAGTTTTGGCTGTCGCATGGACCATCTTCTTGCGGCTAGAGCTGGCTGCCGCATGGACCATCTTCCTGCGGCCAGAGTTGGCTGCCGCATGAGTCGTCTGCCTGCGGTCAGAGTTGTCTGCCGCATGGACAGACTGTCGATCTCCTCTATGCGGCTTCTTCTTTGTCCGCATGGATTTCCCTTGTGCCCCCAAAAACTCAGCATCGTAGTGTTTTCCTCTGCTCGTTTTGGGGACAGCGGGGTCCTCTTGTTGGAAGCAAAGTCGCAGGAGAGCTTTGGCCACCGTACGTCTTGGGTTACAGAAGGAGCTTCTTCGAAAACTTGGTCGGGGGCAACCCTTCTGCGCACCGACGTCCTGCGAGTTCTCTTTGGGTTGGCTTGCTTCTGAGACGGGCTGGCGCTCCCTTCATAGAGCAATTCTTCAAAGGCTTGTTGGTCGAAGCGAACCAAAAGTATTTGTTGCGTGGAGCCGAGTTTGGATGCGTCAGATTGCGTCACCAGCTTCTCATCAGAAAAGAAGGACATCCCCAGCAGTGTCACCATCGTATTTGCTATAAAAAATCAAAAACATGTATTATAGAACACTGAAATTGATTGCAAACTCTCTTGTACAAAGAAATGCCTAGAAAAAAATACTAGGAAACAATCTAAGTACAATTGTTTAGTTTTGATTCTTGGGGGTGACGGTGGAGGCTCGGGAAAGTGCTATCAACTCTGTCTTACTCTGTGGACTATGTGACGTAGTCTTTGATCTTGAAGAAATTATTTTTTCTTGAAGGTTGCCAGCCTTTTGCAGGGATGTGGTACCCTGCTATTTATAATAGAATGTATGTTGAGCCGCATAGATGGCCTGCGGCCACGTGGTCGATTGGTACGCAAAGACCCGCTCTTTGGCTGTCATCTGTCGATTTCTTGGGATTTTGTTGCAGCAAATCTGGGTAGTTTAGGACTTGGTCAAATTGCCACGTGTCCTGTCGCAGGGATCATTTTTTAGCCGCATAGATCTTCTTGGTTTTTGACCATGTGGGGTCGCATGAGACTAATGCGGCTTAAGTCGTAATTGCCACGTCTCACGTCTTGTCTTTTTGTCGAAAGTCTCAGAGTTGTCATTTCTGTCAGGACTTGTCAGCTTTATTAGGCGAACTGCTCCTTTTGGCCACATATCTTCTTTCTGCAGCTGGTTGTCGACGGGCCGCATATGTCATTGAGCCAGTCATACGGCTTTCCTTTATGCGGACCTGTTTGGCCCAAAGTACCTATGCGGCAATTTGTAATCCGCATAAACCCCATATTTTTCATGCGTCTACAGATGCCAAACATCTGCATACGTTGGCTACCCTACGTGTCGCACTTGAAGATATAGAGGCAAAGGAGGTGAAATAATACCGTTAGCATTTATTTTTCAGTCTAATGTTTCATATTAATTACTAACTTATTAAATAATGATTACTTATACCGTGTTATAGATTGTTTGGCATCCATATCGGGTTCTTCGAAATAGTACTCGTCCATGCAACCAGTCAGTCTATTTCAAGGTGTGATAGGTTGCCATGAAATTAAGGAGGCTCACATGCCAGATAGAGTGCTTGGTTAGTTTGGGTACGTGCAAACTATACCGATGACATTGAATTTGAGGACTGCTTCGAAAGGGACGAAACCATTAAACTATGTCCCACCGGTGTACCGTTGGGGCTCATATTTCTTCACTGAGCGGCAAATCATGTTATCGTTGCGTCCAAACGACATAAGGTGGTTGAGATGTTGGATTGTAACGATGACTAGCTACATGGCATATTATGCGAAGGCAGGACATGGTATGATGTTGAACCCTGATCTTCGAAGCGCTCATTTGCCGGTAGCAACCCCTCTTCCATCCAAGTCAATATTTATGATGTACAGCAAACCCAAACTGGGACTACCAAAATAGGTTTTGACGAAATTGGTCGATCGAAAAGTTACCAAGACTGCTTCCGAAGGAATGTTGTGTTCTTCGGAAGGACCGGCCTGATCCATTAATATATTTGATGTCCCAATTTCTTCTTTAAATATGTTTTCGGCCATATTCCTACATTGTTACATATAACTCAATTATTTGGGGTAACCAATTACTTAGAAAACTTCATCATCAAAGTTTGTTAAAAACGTACCGAATAAACTACGAATATTCGTCGAAGATATATGAAATTGGATGGAGTCGAGTTGGGGACCGCAAGTTGGGAACCACAACTTTTTAGGGTTTGGAGAAAGAAGTGAGAAAGGAGACAAGAGAATTTTTTTTAACTTACATAACCATATTTGGCTAGCCCTAAGTCATTTTTCAAGTAGCAAACTTGTATATATAAAAAATTGGGCTAGCTCTGAGTAAATAGTGAAGTGCCCTTAAAATTAGCTAAATTAATTTTAAAGGCACTTCACTCCTTACTCAGGGCTATCTTTTTTTGTGTATTTACAAGTTTGCCACTTGAAAAAATACTGAGGGCTAACCTAAATGTTGGTATATAAGTCCTTTTTTTTCTCTTCTTCTTCCCTTCTCCCTACCAAAATCCTAAACCTTTTCTCTTCCAAATATCTCTCAATCTATGTTCATGCCTAAATTTCATCTTCTAGTAACTAAGATTTGATTTAGTATTCATTCTAAACGAATTTTCGAAGTTTTGAACCCATTTTAGGGTTACGAATTTCAAAAATTCGCCCACAGTCGCGATTGGGGACAATGATGGACTGACAAAATTTTGACATTCCTTCCATTTGGTAGGACTGCCAAAATTTTGAGAGTCCTACATAAAATATTGAATAATCTATATTTTTTGGATTGTCAAATTTTTTGGCAATCCTACAAACTATCAGAACTGTCAATTTTTTTAGCAGTCTTAAAATGAACTTGTTGTACAGTCAGTCTATTTTAGAACTGTCTAAAATTTTGACAGTTCTAGCAGCATGTTGGACTGACAAAATTTGTACTGCTAGAATAAATGATGTGGTTCATATGAAAATCTTATGTTGTGAGGAGAATTTCATCGAAAAATAGCAGGTTTGTCTCATCACAGAGCGAGGAGGAGTTCATCACAGAGCGAGGAGGACTTCATCAGTTTAGATGAGTAAGTGGAGAATATGAAGCCAGAACAAAAGGATATTTACTATATTGCAGTTGACAGCTTGACAACTGCAAGAAATGCACCTTTCCTAGAGACGCTTCTTCAAAAGGATTATGAAGTGAGTTATTTTATAGAAGTCTGCATCTTTTATTCCTTTCGGACTCTAAGCAAGGAGGATTTGGATTTGGGTTAGTTCCTTGATACATGTGATATGCTTATTGATAAGAAGCAGAAAAATAATTTATAAACAAAAAGTTTTGTTTTTCCATGCTATAAATTTATAAATCGGGACTTTGTTCGAAGAAGAATTTCATCGGACTTGTTAGTTGAGGATTGTCAAAAGAATTTGCAGTTCCACATGATGATGCTAAGACTAAGTTGTTTTGGCATTTCTAAGGTAATGTTCATGCCACGGACTACGTAAGAAATAATTATTATTTCTTCCAAAATTAAATTTTTTTTGTTCCATATACAATAATTTTTGACAATCCTAAACTCCATCTTCTTCATACAATAAATTTTTCCAAAATATTTTAACAGTCCTAGTATTATGAATAATATTATTTAATTTTTTTCCAAAAATAATAATATCAACCGAATACAATAAGCATTAGGATTTGTAACTTGTTTGGGAGGAGCCTTTAGGTGCTATCTCTGAAATTAGAAACAAGATTAGAAAAAAATCTAGGATTTTGGAGAAGATGGAGGTGGTGGAGAAGAAGTGGAGGTAATGGAGGTTTTGGGAAGAGAGAATGAAAGGTTGAAATAAAGATAACAAAATTGGGTTTTGGAGGGGTTGGGTTGGAGGCTAGTCCTACGTTCAAGGTGCAACTTGGGCCTGGCGGTCAGGCCCCCGACTCGGGCCCGGCCCGGTCAAAATTGGTCTGGGAGCACTTTCAATTACCGGTCTGACCCACTAATCCAGCGGCTCCAGGCAGGGTTGTGCCTCTGGACCCGCAAGTCCGGACCGGCCCGAAACGGTTTGACCATGGGTCCAGGCCGGTCAAACCCATAGAACCCGACCGGGCAGGCCCGGTCCAAGCACGAAATTCGGCCAGTTTTTATTTTGTTTTGTTTTGTTGACCATTTGGAGGCAAAAAGTCCATTTTACCCCCATTTAGTTGCTGTTTTTAGACCGTTTGAAGGATATTTTGGTCATTTTATTGAAAATAACCAAAAATACCCTTATAACTACTTTTTTTGGGAGTAAAATATGTTATTTTGCACCCAAAAATCTATAAACATACCAAAATTCATGAAAATTATACACAACCATTTCTTTCCTCTCTTACAAAATATTCAAGCTAAGCAATTCTCTGAAAATTGAACAATAAGTTTCTGGTCTTTGAAGTACAACTTTCTAGAGGCCGAAGTGTAGTGTTCTTGCGAATTTCAAATTCTGGAAATTTTTTTGGAGTTGAACATCTATTCCCTGAAGTTGACCTTCCAAGTAATTTTAATTTTAGAGATTTTTTTTTTGAATTTTGGATTTCTCTCTCTCTCTCTCTGTTAGATAATATTTTTTCTCTTTTTTCTTCTTTTTCTGAAAAAAATTAATTTTAAAAATATGGATGCTACTGGTTCTAACCACCCGTACAAAGGTGATTTAGAACAAAATTTTGCTTACTACGGTAATTTATTTAAAAATAATCATATTCCAGATTTCATGCCACCGACACAAATGTCACCTCCTGAAGTTAGGAGCATGTGCAACTACCTAGAGTTCGAATTTCTATTTTTGAAATCTTGAACTAATTTTGAATTATAAAATTGTTTTCTTGATTTGAAATTCTGTTTTTAGGAAAACAATGTTGTAATTTATAAAATCATTTTTGGATTATTGTAAATTTAATTCAAATTTTGATTATTATTATTATTTAATTAATTATTTTCATTTCAAAATTATTTTATTATTTAATTATTGTGAGCCTACCAAGCTTTGAGCTTGGATTGTGGGCTAGCTATCCGAATTGCCTACCAAACTTTGGCTTGGATTGTGGGCCTATAGGTTTGGGCTATAGAGTAACTAGTAGGTTAGTTAGCTTAATTTAATCCTAATTATGTTTTAGCTACTAACTAACAGAATTTGTTAGTTAGTTAGTGGTTAGTTAGTTAGGTTTTCATTAAGCCCCTAGATCTATTACAAATTATATTGTTTACCACTTGACTTGAAGCACACTCCATTTTTTACTATTAAATATTGGGGACTCCCTAATACTTTATTACACATTAATCTACTCACTCACTTTCTCTCTCCTGTCACTTTATCATGTTCTTGATCTTTTACTGGTACCTGGGGAGGAAAAATACTACGGATCTGTGACCAAAGCCAATATTAGGTATTGTACGATAGCTAAATCTCGCACCTATGCAGGTGGGATTTGAGACGTACCATATACTTGTTCTTATTCATGATCTTACCCAAGTCGGTCACATATTTTAGTAGTTATTTCAAAATCACATGTCGTAATCTTTTGATTACATGTTTTTGTTTGGTAGATTATGCATTTACAGTTCATGTTCATCATGTTTCATTGTTCCTTTACTTGTTTACATGTCGTACTTATTTCACTATTATAGAATATAATTTACTCTGCTCTTTACTGGATATGTTGCAGGTGAACTTGAGGCTATATATTCTACTTTCTATGGGCGGGAGCCCGAGAACTTAGCAGGATGATACCATGATTCGGGACCTAGGAGTTGCTGCTGTCTTTTAGTTTTAAGTTTTATTTTTTATTAGATATTTTACTTTTGGACATTGTGTTATGATGTACTCTGGGAACATAATAAATGTTGTGATTGGATTCTATCTTATCTTGTGAAGTTCTTTAGATACTTAGTGCAACTTAATACGCTGAGTCTACAACGTAGGCTGGACGAGTCTGACTCATATCTGATTATTCGAGAGTGGGTCGTGAAACATTTTTAGTGGTGGCCCATGCAGGTCTGTCTAATGCTGCTTAGGATTATAGTACCATTGGGAGCCTGCGATATAGGAATGATCAATCGCAGCTTAGGCCGATTACATGATTATGTATATTTACTAACTGTATTTCCGATGTATCATTTTTTATATCTCTATTAGTTTCTAAAATTCTCTGGGGACTAGGCCAATTACTATTTTAGAAGTTTTGACTGCTATTTTAGAAAATCTTTCATCAATGAATAATTTTTTTAATTCCTTCAAATTCCTTAGTTGGTTTTGTTAGACTACTTCAATTTGACTTTCTTTGATCAATTCAAATATTCTACCATAGATCCCTAGACTAGCTACTTAGCCCAAGTTGCCTATCCAGTCTCCAAACTTTTCATTGACCATAAGGAATTATTTCCTCAAAATAATTTTGGTATAGGTCAATATCCCTTGGACAATTCTCGAGAAACAGAAATATTTCCACTAGTTCCTCCACTCAACTTAAAGTTGTACTATTTCAATTAGTCAAAGTCAGGTTTGATCAAATCTATAAGTTTATGTCCTCAATCCATTGAATAGGAAAAGGTCGGAGAACAGATACACCTCTTGATTTCAGACATTTTTCTCTACTGGTAATTGATCTCTTGATTCTCAAAGATCTAATATGTACAGGACAGATACTGTACTGATAAACTTCTGTCCTCTAAAGAACAGATGCTTACTTCACTTTTTGTCACGACCCGATCCCAACTACTTGGGTCGAACCGGATCATGCCCGGCCTGCACCATTGTTGAGACGGCGGCTGTAAGCTGTTCCATTAGCAGGTAACCATAACAACAACATCTATATTTGTCACAACTCAAATTCGGGAAATGAAACTTTATTAAACTTTAAAATCAAATACAACTGGAATTTAAATGTACTGAAATAAATAACTGAATTCAAATAACAGAGTTTCAAATAGACAACAAAGTTGGAAAGGAAAAGCTAGCTAATCAGTCGGCTCATCGGCCTCAGTCCCAACGTCCTCCAATGGGGACTCTGGCAGCACTACAGGGTACAGAACAGGGTCGTAGTAACTGCTGTATAACAGCTCAGCATCCTCAATGTCCCCTAAAAATGTATCTCCAGTCAGGAGGGAGCAAAGTACAATTCATGCTAATTTAAACAGTTAAAATAAATAATAGAATCATGCACTTTTAAACAGTTTAGAAATGAATAGTTTTCTAGCAGTAAAACAGTGTGATTTGAATAGGCAATGAATATGACCGGCTTGGGTTGTACAGTTGTATCCTATTGATACGATACGGCTTATCCCCGTGTGTATGAGGGGTAAGCTAATACAGTTCTAAGTTATCAGTTGGATGTGGTCATAAACATTACACTATTCCCCCAGTCCCCAATCAGTTATAGTAGTTGCAGTCAGTACTCTCAGGGAGAGTTTCGTGTTTGCATTGTGGTTTAAACTTGCAGTAAAACAATTATTAAAATAACTGTAAACTAACACAAACTATACTTGCCTCAAAATAGACTGGACTGGAGAGGATGAAGACTTCGAGTTGGGAATTTAGGATCGTCCTCGAATTCCTGCATTCGAGAAATTGACTCAGAATCCAGGGTTACCAATCTAACTACGCTAGTTAAAATCTCTAATTGTGTCCTAATCAATTTTAATTATTTATTAACAAAACATGAACAAAAACACGATTATTGGTGCGTTGAATTAATAACGAGGGAAAGATCGTTTTAAACTGGTATTTTGGAAAAACTCGTCGATACCAAATTAATTGATTAAAACTTATATTTTTCGTAATTATATATTAAACTAAATTTCTTATTTTAATGAGAAATACATGAGCGTTGTTAATTATTAAAACTTGTAATTTTAATGTGAGAAACTTTATTAATTTTTATATGAAAATAATTATATATTTCGATTTACGCGTACGCTACAAAAACTCGTAAAACTAGAAAACAACAAAAATCCTACGCTACCAATTTACAAGTCACAGAGCCAACAACCAGCTGGGCTTATGCCCATTACAATTTATTTACATAAATTGAAATAAGATGAAATAGTCGTTAGTTCTAAACTTCCTATAATTAATTATGAATACAATAAATAATAAAATAAACTAAATATTTAGTGAGTCTCAGATATGGTTCAATCGTCATTTTAGGCTAATGCCTCAACGTCCGGGCGAAGCCGGTTTCGTTTGCACTTAGCCGGGGCCCATTGTCCGATACGGTTGTCGCCCAAAATCCAAAATATTTAATATATTTCCGAAATCCATTTTAAAATCATTTTTAAAAATATAGTTAAATTTACGGAAAAATCCGGCAGCATTTTCTCTATTTTTGGTCAACCCAAAAACTTGAAAATATGTGCCAATATTTTTCTGCAAATCCCAAACCATGGAATCCCAAAATATATATATAAAAATAACCACAAACATTCCACAGATTAATTTGGAACGACCAGAAACAAATTCGGGAGTCCGAAACTAAACCAAAACATCACAGCACAATATTGGAAGGATCCGAAAACTAAAATATTTAGAAAATTATTTTTGAAAAGTTTCGAAAATAAAGAAATCCAACCAACAGAAACTTCCCGACGTTCCTCGGAAAAATCCCGGGAACGACGTTCACCCCAAAAATCGAATTTTCTAAAAAAAATTCGTGGACCAACTCATCATCGACACGGGAAGGGACGAACTACTGTGATTAACCAGGGATTACCCAAAAAGACAGAATCCGAAGGGTTTCCTCGGACTCGGGACGCACAAATCCACAGATCGGGGTTGAAATCCAGCAAAGAGCGCTGTCCAGAACAGCGGACAGCCTCGGGGTCAGCGCTGGGTCGCGGCGGTGGAGCGCCGGGGCTGCGGGAGACGCGTCGGGGCTGGGCGCGCACACGGGGTCGGCTGGATCGGGGAGAACAGCGCGCGGGGTGCTGTCGGGCGGCTCGGGACAGCGGCCGACGGCATGAGGGGGTGCCGGGGGCCGGCGAAGGGGGTTGGACGCCGGATGGGGTCGGCGCGGAGGCCGGGAGGCGCTGGAAAGGGGCGCCGACGTTGGGGGGTCGGGCCGGAGGTACGCCGGGCGGAGGAGGCCGGCGGGTGCTGGCCGGAGCTCGGGGTCGGGATGGGGGATGAAGTGATTACTGGTGGTGGTGGGGTTTCCTTGTGGGGAGTAGAGAGATGAGTGCTCTGGATGAAGTAGAGGGGAAATAAGAGTTGGTGATGATGGGAGTGGTATGGGTGTTCTCTTGTGAGGAGTAGAGAGAGAGATGAGTTCTGAGTAAAGAAGTGGGGAGTTATAAGAGGGGAAGTGGGGTTGCTGTGAGAGAACGTGAGTATTTGTAGGAGAGAGCAAAGCGAGGAGAAGGAACGTGGGAAGGGGGTGGGATCTGGTCCAATTGGACCAGATCTAAAGAATTATTATTATTTTTTTAATAAAACAAATCAGATTTCAAGAAGGGGATTTGGACTGGGTCTGGGTTCGGAAATTCGGGTCCGGGCTCGGGTCTGGGTCAGCACTCAAAAATCCATGTTTTAATTTTTGAAATTTATTTAAAACTCAAAAATAATACTAATAATAATAGCAATAATATTATATATTAATATTAATTTACTTTACCAAAGATTGGGTTTCACACTTTCTATCACAACTAGGATTTAGAACTTGTTTGAATTTTCAGTAGCTTCTTTGGAATTCCTATGGATAAAGTTGAGAAAATATTTGACGACCTACTATGGCGTAGCAGATGCGCAATGCAGTCATTTACCTAAATTATGGAGACTGCGAGTTCACTGTAGCCAACTGCGCACTGGCGAGACAGGATCTCTAAGTCGAAGTAATTACAGCTACCCATAGGTTCTCGAATATTATTGAGGCTATGTCCTAAATTCATAAAATTTTGATCCCTTGAGTTATTCCGGCAATAGTGGATAAAATTGATAGAATATTTGATAATCTAACATTATTTGAGCCATGGAACCAAGTCACTGCAGCCAGATGCATACTAGCAGGGCATGAACTCTAGGCGAAATGACTTCGGATGTGTATGGTTTCTGGGTACTATTGAGACTATATCATGTTATGTACCATATTTGATCTCTTATCGCTATTGACAACTTTACTAGAAATTATTTTGATCTGTTAAAATTTTGGCCTTATTTTAAATCTTAGTAGCTGATTTCATTTTCAAAATCATTTATATTACCATAGGTTTCCTATAAAACAATTTCTTGATTTTTCTAGAACTCATTATGACCATTTCTAACATTTATTGGCCCAATCCCTTTCGTGGTTCAACTCTAGTGAATTGTATGTATTTTGTTAATAATTCCAATTTGATATATAATATATATATATATATATAAATATTTTTTTTTTTTTTTTTTGATATTATAATATATATAATATAATATATATATATTTTGATATATATATATATATATATATATATATATATATATATATATATATATATATATATATTTTGATATATATATATATATAGATATATATATATATATATATAATATATATATATATATATATATATATATTTTGATATATATATATATATATATATATATATATATATATATATATATATATATATACACACACACCCACACACACACACACACACACACCACACACACACACACACACACACACACACACATATATATATATATATATATATATATATTATATATATTGATAGCTGATATGATAGCTGATATGTAATTATGGATATGTATGTCGATTGAGCTGATATGCAATGGATATGTATGTATATGTATGGTTGTTAATAGTTATGCCTAAACAATTTCTTATTGGACTTAAGTCACAATTTTATTCTTGATTGTATTTAGAATTTAATTATGACGATATTATTTTGGTACTATTTTTACTATGCCTAAATTTTGATTTTGATCATGTTTAGAATTTTCATGACAATTATTTTCATATTATTTTACCATGCCTAAATCTTAAACTTTGATCACTTCTAGATCATCTTGATTCTACTAGTCGTACTTAAATTTTGATTCTATGTTAACCGATTTTAATCATTTTTTTTATTTTCGTAATTGGTTATTCTTAATCGTGCTTATTTTTCCATTTAAAATTTCGAGGAATTTTTTTTTTGTAAGGAGGGTAGATTTGTAAATACCTAGAATTCGAATTTCTATTTTTGAAAATCTTGAACTAATTTTTGAATTATAAAATAATTTCCTAGATTTGAAATTCTATTTTTGGGAACACAATATTGTAATTTATAAAATCAATTTTGGATTATTTTAATTTAATTCAAATTCTGATTATTATTGTTGTTTAATTAATTATTTTTATTTCAGAATTATTTTATTATTTAATTATTGTGAGCCTACCAAGCTTTGGGCTTGGATTGTGGGCTATCTATCCTAATTGTCTACCAAACTTTGGCTTGGATTGTGGCCTATGGGTTTGGGCTATAGAGTAACTAATAGGTTTGTTAGCTTAATTGATTGTTAGTTTAATCCTAATTATGTTTTAGCTACTAACTACCAGAATTTGTTAGTTAGTTAGTGGTTAGTTAGTTAGCTTTTCACTATGCCCCTAGATCTATTATAAATTACATGGTTTACCACTTGACTTGGAGCACACTCCATTTTTTACTATTAAAATATCAAGGACTCTCCAATACTTTATTACACAATAATCTACTCACTCACTTTCTCTCCCTGTCATTCTCTCTCTCTCATGTTCGGCTACTATCCGTCGCCGTGCCCGGCCGAGCTCTGGTGATCCTCGACCACCCTCTTCACCACCGCTACTGCTTCACTCACAGTCCACAGTCCACACCACCGACTCTAGTCACCATCCCGACCACGATTCTGGCGAACTTGTCACCACCATTGTTCCCCAACACTACCAGCACCGCCATCGCTACTACTCCGGCAAAATATCCCTTAGGACCACCACTGCTCTACCCCTCACACTACACCCCCATCACCGATACTCCTCCACCCATCATACTACAGCCCACACCCTAAGCTTAATCACCACCGAGTACCACGAGAACCACCACCTAGAACTACTCCGCCGACCACACCACCACTCTCCACCAATCCTCTAAGCACCACAACCACACCTGACCATCACACCACCTCCCTTCTCCACCAGATCGATACTCCACCAGATTCACTGTCGCCCACTGTCACCCACCCCCGCCTTCCCACGATCAACACCACCACCCACCCATTCAAAACCAATGATGTCATGCCCCGATTCGACAAACCGTTCGTCCCCATTCCCATTATGCCGAATCGATCATCCTCGCTAAGGCGTGATGTTGTACGAGTCTGGAGTTGCACTCGTACAAGGCAATAATGTTACATTTGATCATTTTATTGAAATACCAAGTTGAAACTTCATAAATCATATCAAAATTGAACACACAGTTTAGGAAGATAGAAATATGCTTTTCATTCATAGCTTGCCACGAAGTGCAAGACGTAATTATATTGGATGCCGTTGCGGCTATATTCATTGAAATAAAGAAACATACTCGACAAGCTGCTTGAATTAACACTTGCCGTTCCATATATTCGCCCTTTTATAAATTGAAAGCCTTCGATGAATTGGCTTCAAAATACTTCAAAATAGGAAGAGCTTCAAAATGCCTCTCCGAGCCTCAGTTTTGGCTTAGTGACGTGCACCTCCAGAGTCCTCGTCACCTGTGGGATTGGGGATTAGTATACTTGGAAATGCACTAGTGAGCGAGACGAACCCACTCGTCTAAACCGAGTCTGATTATTAAGGTAGGCATGTATTGGAATTTTCTTTCTATTTAGAACTAAATGAATTTAGTTCATATTGATAGCTTTCCATTTGAAACAGTAAAAACATACAGTGAAACATAACAATTTATCTCAATTATACCATGGTCGTGCTCGTCCCTTCATAAAATATAGATAATATTTATACCTGTGTAACTGCCTATTTTCAAAATTGAGGGTAAATTTATCATTTTCCATATTCTAATATTTTTGTGAATATTTATTTATTAATATTGTATTTTGGAGATTTGTTTAGTCGGGTTTGAGTTTCATCTAGTTTTGACTTGTGTTAGTGATCCGGGTAGTTTAGACTCTAGTCGGGACCCAAAGATAGTTAGGCATGGCCCACAACTCATCTCATTAGGCTAGTGCATTTAGAATAAACCCATATGATAAGTTTAGCTATTTAGAGATTAGAAACTTGACCCTTTTGACCCCAAACCTTTGTATGACTTAGATTAACCAAATGGGACCTATTAGGAGCATATTAGACATTTCCCATTGGCCGAAACCTAACCCTTACGGCAGCCAAGAGGGTTCCATCTCCTTTTTATTTGCAAAGTAGACTCCATTTCTATTTTAGTGTTCTTCCCAATCTTGAGAGCAAATCTCATTGATTCATCTCTCAAATCTTCTCTTTTCCTACCAAATTCTCTCATTCTTGCAAGAAGAGGGAGCTACAAGGATTGTGGAGCCAAGAGCAAGGAGGGGTATCCATTTGCTAGAAGTGTCCGTGTCGAATTCGTGTTCTTTGGGAATCAACTCCCAATAGGTATCTCTCTCTCTCTCTCTCTTTAAACCTTCTATATTTCATCTTTTCCTTGCATATTTGTTAGTTTTGAACCAACATGAACCACCCCCATGCATGAACCACCATTAGAAATATTTTAGAGGCTCTTTGGAGTCCTCTTTAGGAGTTTGGGATAGGTTTGGTGTCCTCCATGGGGAGATTCCAAAGGGGGCACACCATGTGTTTGTGTTTTTCCCCATAGGCTTATTTGTCTTCTAATTTCAGATTTTCATGTGTTAGAGAGTAGATTAACCATGGTTAGGATGTTTAGGTTTGTTCTCATTTGGATACCAATTTTTGAATCTATGTATTATGGCCTACAAGCCCTATTTTTATGTAAAAATATCAAATATTGTTATATTTATGGATATGGACTGATTTGGGATTTTTTGTATATATATTGATATGTGTCTTGTGTGTATGTGATAGAGTGTGGGTGTGTTAGTGTTAAGTTAGTGAGTTAGATAATCTAGTTAGTAACCTAGATAATATAGTTAGTATGTGTTTCTTTTGTCCAAAACAACTCAAATTCGTCATAATTTTCATCCACGTTTTTAGTAGCCAGAGCAACTTAGAAATGTCATAACTCCTAGCTCAAGGCTCCTGTTAATCTCCCTTTTTTTAAAAGAACCGTATAGAAGTTAGCTTTCCAAATTTATATATTAATAGGCCAAAATCGTTTTAGAACTTTCTGTAAAACTGTTTGAGTGTCAGCTATCCGAAAGACGAACGCGTTTTGGTATGTTTGCGATTTCGGAGCTTCGGGACACAAAAATGCGATCCATTTGAAGTTTTGGAAAGCTAATACGAAGGGCTACAACAAACTTTAATCCTAGAATTTAGTAAATAGGTCTAGTAGGTGAAGTATTGGTTTTAAGTAAAAAACTGACTGTACGACATGGACATTTTGTGTATCCTATGAGCCTATGTAGTATGATATCAAGTGAATGTAGGTATCATAGGTTGTCAAGAATATGTATGATATATATATAATTGTTAGGTAATATATGTTAGTATAGTGTGTGTGTGTGTGTGTGTGTGTGTGTGTGTGTGTGTGTGTGTGTGTGTGTGTATTTGAATGAGATAAGGATGTGTGTGGTTAGTAGAGAGGAGTGAGATTGATAGAGGTATGTGCTAGTGTGTGTTTGATGTTGTATAAATGGTAGTGTGTGTGTGTTTGAAGGTGAAAGAGTTGGGAGGATCATGCCATCATATTTGACTTGAGGCTAGTGTGGTTTGTTGAGTGATTTATGTTTTGGTTGAGTGGTAGTGTGTTTGTATATAGATGTGTGTGGGTGTGTTAGAAGAGAGGGTAGATTTTGTATATGTATTTGTGTTTGTGTTAGTGTTGGAGTGGAGAGGGATTTAGATGTTGTCTGTATGAATATGTTAGTGGTTATGTTAGAATCTATGTAGAGGTTAGAGGTATCTTAGAAGTATAGAAGCATGAAAAAGTAATAATAAATTCTTATGCGGCCCAGAAACTCCATGCGGCTCAGAACTTGGGGGTTTCATGGGGCTCAAAATCCCTGAGAGCTTCATGCGGCTCAAAGAGCTTCATGCGGCTCAGATAGTTTTATGGGGCTCAGAAAAAGCCACGTGGCCTTATGCGGTTCGAAATATGCCCATACAGCTTGCCATAATTACTCCGTGCAGCTGGCCATTAATGCTCTGACACAAAGTGACAGCTCTGACATGATGGCTCTGACATAAAGAAGAGACACAACATGCTCATAAAGGAAGAGAGAATCATCATGATATCGGACACAGTTCACAAAGTCCAAAGAAAGTTCTCTATGCGGATCGCCTGTGTGGCCTTTATGCGGCTCAGACATGAGGCCACCCTCATGCAGCTCGGTTGTGAGGCCACCCTTATGTGGCTCGGTTGTGAGGCCACCCTCATGCGACTCGGTTATGAGGCCACCCTCATGCGGCTCGGTTATGAGGCCACCCTCATACGGCTCAGACAGGGGGACAGTCCTTCATGTGGCTCGCAACCTAGTGGCAGTTGGGACACATGGAAGAAGTTTACTAAGTCTTAACAACTCAGATTTATTGCATCCAACAGATCATAGCAGTTCAAATTTATTTCAAGCAACATAACAGTCCAGATTTATTGCAACAAACAGATCAAGATTAATCTTAACCAATCCCCAACTGCCCACTTCTTAAGGCGCAGTTACAAGGATGTGTCCACGTGGCTGTACACCCCACAATCATAAATTCCTATAAATAGTAAGGTGCTATTCCCTTGTGACACATACAGAGAGACAGAGATCAACACAGAGACAGATCCGAGCAGAGAGAGAGAGCATTTCTTTGTCGGAGCCGAGGTTGCGTTCGATCATCCAAGTAAGGCAGAGTTGATAGCACTTTCCCAATCCTCTACCGTCACCCCTAGAATCCAAATTAAATAATTGTACTTAGATTGCTTTTCCTAGGTTTTGTTCCTAGGCTCTCTTTGTACGAGCGAGTTTGTAATTGTGAATTAAAGTTCAGTCCTCCCATAAAACTGTTCTGTTCTTTGATAATCAATGGCAAACACGATGGCGACTCTGTTGTGGACTAACTTCTCCACTGCTGAGAAGTTGGTGACGCAATCGGACGCAGCCAAGCTCGGCTCCACGCAATAGATGCTGGTTGTTCGCTTCGACCAGCAAACGTTTGAAGAGATGCTCTCTGACGGGAGCACTAGCCCGGTCCAGAAGTGAGCCAGTACGAAACTGCTGCTCTCCTCTCCAAGCTCTGGAAGAAGTGTTTTCTGCTGTCCAAGACGACGGAGAAGACTCACATGCGGCCCCACTTTAGGCCGCAGAGGACCCTGCTGTCCCCAAGTCTGGCAAAGGAAAGCACTACGATGCTAGACTTGCGGAAGCAAATGGAAACTTTATACGGTCTAAGAAGAAGCCGCATAAGGGCTCCAGCCGCATGAAGGCTCATGTGGCCACCAATCTCAGCCGCATGGAGAAGGCTCATACGGCTACCAATCCCAGCCGTATGGAGAAGGCTCATGCGGCCACAAATTCCAGCCGCATACAGAAGGCTCATGCGGCCCCCACAACTTCCAGCCGCATATAGGATGCTTATGCGGCCGCCAAGCCCAGCCGTATGGAGATGGATTATGCGGCATCCAATCCTAGCCGCAGGCCATCCACCCTATGCGGCTCAGGTTCAGTCTTTGACCGGCTCTCATGCGGTCCTGACCTCAGAAGCTCTCATGAGGATGTGCCAGACTCTGTGTGACACAATTTGGACTCTTCCTACTATGCACCCTCGGGTGCTAGAGCGAAGAAGTCTAGGACAGCACGGGCTCGTCGAGCTCAGTCAGCTGTCCCAACTTCTGACCATCAGGGAGTCCCGTTAACTGTTACGCCGGCCTCTGATAGAAAGTTGTACAAAACTACCCGTGTCCAGCCCCCGGCGGCCAACTGACAGGGTGGTTCTCAAGGGTCTCCCAACAATGATCAGGGACAAGTACTTTTACTAGCCCCATATCAGAGAGTAAATATGATGCCAACACACTCGTGTGCTCGGGATTCTTGGGCCCACAAAACGAGTATAAAGGTTGCTCGAGAAGCACTTGACTTACGTGATGTGATCCTTCACAAGCGCAAGGAAAGAGAAGAAAGCTTGGTGTGCAGAGAGTCCTTCCATGGACATCACTGCACTCAAGTCATTGTCAACTGCTGCTGCAACAAGACAACAGTACAAGAGGGCCGACAGTCCGTCTTCCAACGACTGCAGCGGCCAGGACCGGTCCTAAAACAAAGCTCGGAAGACGAGGCCCTTCCTTTTGCCTCCTGCAATTCTACCCGGAAGACCCCTACCAGCAAGGGAGGAAAGAAAGTAAAT
Organism: Iris pallida; assembly: GCA_029216955.1. Lineage (NCBI taxonomy): Eukaryota > Viridiplantae > Streptophyta > Magnoliopsida > Asparagales > Iridaceae > Iris > Iris pallida. The sequence goes on from JANAVB010024994.1 coordinate 11,941,609, forward strand.
GTTTTCAGCCCGACGATCTCCACTAGCACGGCCAGGAAACCCTCGTCTAAACGGTTGACCACAACCATCACAGGAGGAGTTTATCAAGGCACCCATTCTAAGACGAAATCTTCAATACTTGGAGATTCATTATCTAAATTGTTGGCCCATTTGGTCATATGGTCAAACCTGATTTTAATAATTGATTAAACTCTGTCCGGATATACAAAGCTAGTCAAGACATCTCGGACTCTTGAACATTATCAAGAATGGCTATCCACTGAATTCAAGACCGAAGATCTGTTTGCCTACTCGAGTCTGTAATTCCTTATGCAATGTATTTTTTATTTTATTTGAGTCTAGGAATATGTTGTACACCGAGTCGTACTGGAAAAGGCTACCCTTAAATGAGTTCAAAATATTTTTAAAATGTCCTCTCAAAAAGGTTTACAAAAAGGTTTTTAAAAAGGTTTTCAAAAATCACCAAAAAGCTTTTTAAAACCCTAACTAAACCCTGACAGAACTCGGACCGAGTTCGGCCAGAGTACGGCCAGAGTTCGGTTGGTGGCCGTTGTGATTTTGAATCCTTGGAACTTGGTCCTCCTGCAGTTGCGAATTTGACCGAGATTTGCTCATAGAGTTCTGCCCGAATTCTCCCCAAATTCTGTCAGAAGTCTGCCTTTGAAATTCCTATAAATAGAGAAGGATTTCGATCATTTCAACTCACTCATTCACATTCAATCTTCTCTCTATCTAAAGCTTTCAGTCTTTCAAAGAGTTTTCTATAGCTTTCAATTTCAGATCCCAAGCCAATTACAATCCTCTAGTTGCCAGTACGGTACGGTCTAGAAGTTTCTGAGAGATTGTAATCAGAAGGCTTGATTGAAGAATACCTCTTCACATTTGAAGTTGGACGAGTTCTTCGTATCAAAGCTCGCATTGTAGAAGTTACAAGGACTTCGTAAGAAAACTTGCAGTTTTTCCAATAGTGGATTCAACTGGTAGCAAGAGTTCTACCGACTGGATTAGTCCTCAACAGAGGGAACCAGTATACATCGCTGTCTTTGCGTTTGCTCTCTTAACTCTGTCTTTACTTTATTTCAGTTGTGATTAATATTCTGTGATTGTGCTGCTAACTTTTTTAATTAGCATTATTCCGCTGCCAACTCTATTCATCCCCCCTCTAGAGTATTACGCTTTACTATTTCGTTCCTACAATTGGTATCAGAGCGGGTGTTACAGGTAAAGCAAAGGTAACAGTGCAATTATTTATTCATTTTAATTAACTGTTATATAGATCACAGCACAACACATGGCAACTGTGAAATTCATAAGTGAAGGCCAGGCCACAAACAGACCCCCACTGTTTGATGGTACGAACTATACCTATTGGAAAACACGGATGAGTTTCTTCTTGAAATCTCTTGACTTTGATTTATGATCCATTGTTCTTGATGGCTATCAGAAGCCACCTCGTATAAATGTTGATGGAGTTTTAGTTGAAAAACCCCACATCAGATATACAGAGGAAGAAAAGAAAAAGGGCCAGTCTTGACGCACGTGCCATTAATGCTCTTTTTTGTGCTTTAGACAAACTGAATTTAACAGGGTGTCTATCTGCACAACGGCTAATAAAGTATGGAAGCTACTTGAAGTCACACATGAAGGCACAACTCAAGTCAAAGAATCTAAAGTCAGCAGACTTACTCAAGAGTACGAAGCGTTCAAGATGAAGCCCAACGAAACAGTTACTCAGATGTTCGAGAGATTCTTGGATATTGTAAATCCTTTGTCCTCCCTAGGCAAAGAGTATAGTAACCATAAAAAGATTCGCAAACTCCTGCGAGCACTTACCAAGAACTGGATTCCGAAGGTTACTACAATCATTGAAGGGAACGACCTCACAACTATGTCCCTCGAAGTACTCATGGGTAAGCTACTCACTCATGAACTGGAGCTTCAAGATTTTGAAGAGCCTGTACCAAAGGAGAAGTCGATCGCTTTCAAGGCTCAGCACAGAAAAGCTGCTGAAGGTGACTCAGACAGCAGTGGATCTGACGCTGAAGATCAAGCACTCCTAGCAAGGAAGTTCAAAAGATTTATGAGACATAAGAAGAGAGTCAAAGTGAACAACAGCAACAACTGGTATCAAGAAGATGCTGTCTGCTATGGTTGCAAGAAGAAGGGACACATGAAGAAGGATTGTCCCACAAACTCATCATCAAGCAAGAAGAGCAACATGTATGAAAAGGGAACCTGAAAAATCAACATCTAGGAGATATGCCAATACCAACATATGGTATAAAAGTGAAGCCAGCGACTCAGAAGACGAACAATCAGAAGACGCTGCAAATGTATGCTTTATGGCATCCGATCAGGTACCTACTGAACCTGTAGTTGATACTTATGATGACTTCACCTTTGAGCAATTAGGAGATGCCTTCAGTGACCTGATGACTGATTACAGGAAACTGCATAGCAGGTATCAGACCTCTAAGAAGGTACTCAAAGAGTACAAAGGTGAAATAGGTAGACTTACCGACCTACTAGCTGAGGTTAGAAATAATGTTAGTGAGTCTGGTGAGCTTTCTTCAACAAAGCTCTTATTACACGAGACTACCAAGTCATCTGAAGAGAAAAACAAAATTATTGACCAACTCAAGGAAGAACTTTCTATAGAGAGAAAGTCTTCGATGTTCACAAATCAGAATAGAATCACTCACTTCTGATTATACTAAGTTGTATGACACTTCCAAAAGATTGGAAATTAGGTTTAGAAAACAGCCTGAGCCTGCTGTTTCCTTCCCTAACACGTGTCACTTACCAAAAAATCGGAACATTCCCAAGCCAAACACTGTCAGACCTAACCATATAAAACCTTTACCCGAAAAGGTTAAGCCCAAACAAGATTATAGGTATACTTTCTTCTATACTAGAAAACCTAAACCTACCAACCATGCACACCACTCAGCTTTCAACACTCGACATGCACAATGTCATTATTGTGGCCTCATTGGTCATATTTTATCTGCAAGTAGAATGAGAAAGCTTGTTGATTTAAATGTTTATGCTTAGATACCTAAAGCTAACAATTCAGGACCCTACAAGAAATGGGTACCAAAAGTTTCATCTGCAAACTGTTTTGTAGGTGGAACACCCTTCACATGCTAGAAGCAAATGGATCCTCGACAGCGGTTGCTCACGGCATATGACCGGTGATGCTACCCTATTTGCAACACTGTCGAAGAAAAAGAAGGAAGGCTGTGTCTCCTTCGGTAATAACTTGAAAGGGTATATTATTGGTATCGGTGATGTTGGTAAGTCTCCCTATCCTGTGATTAAGGATGTCTTTCTGGTTACCGAGTTGAAACATAATCTACTCAGCATAAGTCATCTAGCTGATCATGGTTATGGCATCAACTTTGGCAAAGACAAATGTACTATAGTTGATAGCTCAACTGGTAGTACTATCTTTGAAAGTATCAGGGAAGACATATATATGTTTTCTATTTGTTAGAAGAAACTAACATTTCAGGTAGATGCTTAATGGCCAAGAGTGATGAGAGTCATCTGTGGCATATGAGACTCGGTCACGCTAAGATTATCCACAAAGAAGCTAGTACGCGGTTTACCGGACATTACATTCAAGAAGGATTCGGTATGCAGCCAATGTGAAAAGAACAAAGCTACCAGATCCACATTCAAGTCAGTAAACGCAGTATGTACTACTAGACCTCTATAATTGCTTCATATGGACTTATTTGGTCCTAGCAGAGTTGCTAGCCTCGGAGGTAAGCTTTATGCTTTCGTAATTGTAGATGATTTCTCTAGATACACGTGGGTATATTTCTTGACATGCAAGAATGATGCATTATCCGAATTTGTCGCCTTTTGCAAGAAAGTACAGAATGAAAAAGGTTGCATGATCACTCGCATAAGAAGCGATCATGGAGGCGAATTCGAGAATACTAATTTTGAGCAATTTTGTGACACACACGGTTTTGTACACGAGTTCTCCTGTCCTAGGACTCCACAACAAAATGGAGTTGTGGAACGTAAGAACAAACTCTAACCGAAATGGCCAGAGTGATGTTAAACCAGTTTAGTCTACCCAAATATTTCTGGGCTGAAGCTGTCAATACAGCTTGCTTTATTCTCAATAGAGTTCTAATTCACCCAAATCGAAGAAGACTCCATTTGAGTTATGGTTTGATAGAATTCCATTTGTTTCATACTTTAGAATATTTGGCTGTAAATGTTTTATTCTTAATACAAAGGACAATTTGGGAAAATTTGATAAAAGGCCGATAAGGTATATTTTTAGGTTATGCTGCCAAGAGCAAAGGATACAGAGTCTTCAACAAAAGAACCATGATCATCGAAGAGTCAATCAACGTCACCTTTGATGAACTAAATCAGATGACGATCGATGACAATGACGAAGATCCAACTGTACCAAGCTCAACATCAGCTGATCCTCAACCAAGCTCTGCACTAGCTGAACCTCCTAGAGAAGATCCAGGAACCAGCTATCTTCAGAATCTACCGAAAAGGTTGAAATTTACAGCTGATCATCCAAAAGATTTGGTAATTGGTGATATTACCAAAGAGTAAGTACTCGTACATCCAGTAAAGATATTGTTTTAGTGTTGCATTTATTTCACAGCTAGAACCCAAAACTATTGATGAAGCATGTAGTGATAGTTTTTGGATAGATGCTATGCAAGAGGAATTAAACCAATTTGAACGGAATCAAGTTTGGGAACTTGTTCCCAGGCCTATTGATCATCCGGTCATTGGCACCCGTTGGGTATTCCAAAAAACTAAATGAGAATGGTTTAGTGACTCGTAATAAGGCTCGACTCGTAGCTCAAGGATACAATCAAGAAGAAGGTATCGACTACGATGAGACTTATGCCCCAGTTGCGAGATTAGAATCCATTCGCAAGTTATGTGCATTTGCATGTTTTCATGATTTCAAACTATTTCAAATGGATGTCAAGAGTCCTTTTTTAAATGGTTTTATAAAAGAAGAAGTTTTTGTAGCACAACCTCCCGGTTTCACGGATTTTAAAAACCCTGATCATGTTTTCAAGTTGAAGAAAGCCTTATACGATTTAAAACAAGCCCCTCGTGCTTGGTATGATCGTCTAAGCTCTTTTCTACTTGACAACGGTTTTTCAAAAGGCAAGGTTGACACTACACTGTTTATTAAGTCTTTAATGGCAAACTTCTTTTAATTCAAATCTATGTTGATGATATTATATTTGGATCTACTGATGAATCTCTGTGTCAAGAATTTTCTAAGTGTATGCAGAATGAGTTTGAGATGAGCATGATGGGAGAGCTGAAATTCTTTCTCGGATTACAAATCAAACAAACTGATAATGGGACATTTATAAATTAAGCCAAGTATACAAAATACCTGCTAAAGAAGTTTGATCTGGACAATGTCAAACCTATTGGCACTCCAATGGCAACTTCAACAAAGCTTGATTCAGATGAACAAGGTAAGCCAGTCGACACACGTAAGTATCGAGGTATGATTGGTAGTTTACTTTATTTAACTGCTAGTCGTCCAGATATAATGTTTAGTGTTTGCCTGTGTGCACGTTTTCAAGCTAACCCAAAGGAATCACATCTGTCCGCAGTTAAGCGCATCTTTCGATACCTTAAGGGCACTTCTTCTGTTGGCTTGTGGTATCCCAAAACTAAGTCCTTTGACCTTATTGGTTATTCGGATGCAGATTTTGCTGGATGCAAAGTTGATAGAAAAAGTACCAGTGGCACATGTCATTTCTTAGGCAAGGCTTTAGTCTCATGGTTTAGTAAAAAGCAAAATTCTGTAGCCCTATCAACAACAGAGGCTGAGTATATCGCCGCATGACGTTGTTGTGCTCAGATTTTGTGGATGAAACAAAGCCTAGAAGACTATGATTTATTTTACACACATATTCCCATTTTCTGTGATAACACGAGCACTATTAATTTGACTAAGAATCCAGTATGTCACTCTCGTACTAAACATATCGAGATTCGACATCACTTTCTTAGAGATCATCATCAAAATGGAGATATAAACCTTGTGTACATAGATACTGAAAATCAACTAGCTGACATCTTCACTAAACCTCTAGCGGAAGATCGTTTCAATTATTTACGTCGAGAATTAGGAATTTTGGACATCAATAATATTAATTAATCTTGTTTTATGATTATATATCATTATACAAAAACTGTGTTAGAGACAAGCCAATAAAGAGTCTGTCTGTCACCACAACTACGGTTGAAGCGAAGCGGTACTTAAGAGTTCCCCGGTGAACCTCCGCCAGCTGGGACAGTACTCCTACAGCTAATCTGAAACAGTCGCTGTGTAACGACATTTAATCTATAAAATAATATTAATTATGTTAATTGAAGTTGAAATGACTAATCTTTGAATTAAATATTTGAAATAGACAATAAATAAGAATGGCAAAAATCAACTATAAAGAACCCTAGGCGAATTCGGCTAGAGCTCTGACCGAATTTGGCCCGAGTTCGGTTGAGGGTGTCAGGTTATATATACAGAACCCGAGAAGCCCTTCTTCTTCATTGCTTCCAAACTAATCTCAACAGCAGCAGCAGTCGCGAAGGAGCCCTGAACCCTAGCTTTTTACCACCCTCATTCTTCCAATCCAAGTGGTGAAATCAATCCAAAATTTGGATTCGTGCGGAGTTTGTCGTTCTCTTCACATACTTTGATTTCGGGAGGTATAACTCCATCTTTGTCCACTTTTCTATTAGTACATTTTTAATTCAATTTGCACAAATGGCACCCAAATTCAATCCTTCAAAGAGGAAGAAGACAATCCTAGTGAGGAAGGGTCATCTTCGCATCCGCATACGGATTCCCTCTTCTCGCCGGTCCAAACGAGCGACGGTGTGTTCGACGGATTTTTCTTTCAAACCCTAGACCAAGCCCTACTGTGGTATGGAGACTTCTCCATGAGATCCATATGCACAGGCGCTCCAGTCAAATGGATTGTATTTCCTGATCATCGTTATTTCTTTGAGGCATTAGGGTTACATCTTTTTGTTAAAATCTGCTTCCCTATAGCAACTAATGCCATTAGATTATTTTATTGCAATCTCATATTAAACACTTTTGATGTGAGCACTCGTGTTGGAGGTATTGATATCAATTTCAATGATGACCTCTTAGCGGAGATCCTTGGTATCCCTAACGAAGGTGAACCGCTAGTTGACATCACTGAATTTGATTTTCCCAAGGCACGACACTCGCCAGTTTCAAAGTAGAACTCTGTGCACCTGATAGAGTACGCTCTGGAAAGTTCAAGGCTAACAACCTGAACTTGTTTAACTATGAATTGCATCGCATCATCTATTCCACTATCCTTCCAAAATCCACTTCAAAGGATGATGTGACTTCTCTTGAGCTGTCCGCCATGTACCACATTCTTAAGGGGATTCTATTTTCTGCCCCTAAGACCATGATTCAGATGATGGGTCGTTGTCGTACAAGAGATAGAAATCTCTCTTATGCGATGATTCTTCCACGCATCTTTCAGCGCTTCGATATCGATCTGTCGACTTGTACTCAGGACCCTGAGCCCAAGTTTCTTCAGTTATCTCGTCGTAGCATGACTGCTTCAGCTCCACCTCCTGCTCCTCCTACTGCACCTCCTCCACCACCTCATCAGTATGCCATGACATTTGAGGGCATATATCAGCATTTATCTGCTTTACACGTCTCGATGACGGACATGGCCCGCGAGCGTGAGTTCCGCGACGTCACCCGCTATCAGGCGCTTGCAAACTCCTTAGCTGATCTTCGTTTCGCCCAGACTGGTCATTCAGCCGGTTCCATCCCTAGAGATCCAGCTTTCTCTGGTTACCGATGTGAGGATGAGGCTGTTCATGCCTACTTCCAGCCCGTAATGCCTATGATTGGTACCGTCCTGATCGTGCTCTACCTCGTGACTTTATGGTGAGTTCTATGCTGGCGCCCCTCCGTATCCTTCTGGTGCTGGTACCTCTGGAGCTGGTACTTCAGGACATGGTGGTCGTGCTGATGATGATGATGAGGATGATGATGAGGAGATGTGACTATATGATTTTGAGTGATATTTTATTGTACACTTGGAAATGCTCCGACATTCCAAGTTATTATCAGTACTTTTTTTGATTATTATTAGCACTTTCTAGTTTGCTTCAGTACTCTTTTATTTTCATGGACATGTTTATTATGCCTCAGTTTATGGCATTCAGTTTATTTCAGCACTATGTTTCAGTTTTAGTTTATGATAGCACTATTTCTTATATTGCTTCATTCTTTATAACTGCCTGTGAAATTACATGCCTGTGATGATTTTTTTTACAATACATGCCTGTGATACTTCTCTTTTATTTCTCTGCCTTATTTCTTTTATATGTTTTCTCACTATTTGTTACTTATGCATTGATTGCGGGGGAGCTTTATCTTTTGCAATTATTTTGCTAAGTGACAAAGGGGGAGAAAATTAAAGATCTAACATTTTTATGAGATAATACATGATATGAACAATTCTACTTTTGATATTTTGAACAAGCTTAATGTTATAACATACATCCCTGGGGGTAGCCGAAGCTGGGGGTAGCACTCCCCGGAACATTCACGACAATCCGGTGTTCCAAGAATATGAACCAAGGGAGACAGTTTCCCCAACATATGCAACAGAACCAGACACCCCTAGAAACATCCATGGGTGCCAAGATGAAGCAACCTCCTATGCAGGGGGTAGCACTTCCTCCGAGTCCGAACCGGAGGAGAACATTCCTACATATCCCGACGACTTCTCCATTCGAGGGTATGATTCGGAGAGCACATCCTCCATAATTCCTTCCACTATTCCTCGTGTGAGAATAATATTAATGAGTGAGAATGACCAGGACGGTCCCAGCGATCGACAGCGCCTTGATACTCTTGAGTACATACTTCATATCATGGTCAAGTCAGTAGACGAGATCAAGGCAGCCCTGCCGACTCTCCAAGGAAGAACACCTGTCCAAACAAGCTTGGGTCCCGCCGTCAATACGGACTCAAACACAACCGCACCAACCCCGGGTGACAATCCACCCAGAATATCGGCTTCCACTACTGCAGAAGAGGCTAGGAAGGCGAGAAGAGAGTCCTGGAGCTCCGGGTAATGTTTTACCCGAGAAAACTCTCAGGACCTCAGGATACGACAGCTGTATCCTGCTGCATGGAGAGATGTCCCCTTCCCTCCTCGATACAAACCATTCAACATCAACCCTTATGACGGGAAGACATCTGCAAGCCGATACGTGACCTACTTTGAGGTCATAACAGATCATCTGCCGCATGACGATGCCATCCTTACACGATTATTCGTCGGGTATTGTAGGGAGTCGCATTCGACTGGTACCGCAACTTGCCGAACAACTGCATCTATTCCTTCGTCCGCTTCAAATATATGTTCTTGGAGAGGTTCTATGAGGTGGGACAAGGTATAACCGTGTCAACCATCATGGATGTTGTCCAAGGAGAGAAGGAGCTGACAAGAAACTATATTGAGCTGTTTTGCCAAACCGCGATGAAGTTGCCCTCCGGTAACCCGGACTCTTCCTTAATTAAAATTTGCCAAAAGAGGCTGATCCCTACAATCAGCCTCTGGATGGGCGAAAGTCAATTTAAGGACTGGAAGACTTTCATCATCAGCGCCACTAGCACAGAAGCAAAGTTGAAGAAAGCTCGCCAACTGGGATTGCACATCTCGGATGGGGAGGACAAGTGCAAGCGCCCTAATGCCAACAACAACAACGACGGTAATTCCTCCAACAACCGAGACAACAAGTGCAAACAGGCTATGGTGGCCGACACAGTCCCGAAGCCCGAACCGAAGCAGGCAGAAAAGCAGTGGCCGCAGATGACTTACTCCTTCGAGGATAGTCATGTCAAGTCCATCTTTGACTTGCTCTTACAAGGAGACAGAATTCAACTCCCTCCGCCAAGACGTGAACCTCGACCTGTAGAGATGGAGAGCCCCAAGTACCGTCACTACCATCGCTACGTCCACCATGCTACAGAAGACTGCTTCCAATTGAAGCGGTACATCCAAAACCTCATCGACTCCAAGGCCATGGCCATTGATTTTGAGGAGGTGACGGTCGCTGCCAACATGGTGTCAGCCCAACTCGATAGCTTCCCGTCGATGAGGACCCAAGACGGCGTAGTACCCATCCTCCGGGCAAAAATGGAGGTCGCTAATCTTCCACCTCCCCGAGACCAGGCTGCTGGGCTGGTACCCCTTACCACATCACGAGGAAAGGTCATGTGGGTCCACCTGGACTTAGTATCTGAAGTAACCCAGCCAGCATCACCCTCTACTGGCAAGAAAAAGGACGGGAAAGTCAAGTCCTGCCACACAATCTCAGCCGACGTCGAAGAAGCGACAGCCGTCGTTACCCGGTCTCGCGTACAAACTCAACCTACACAGGGTAACTCGGCTGAAAAATGCCAGCCGGCTACTGCTGACGCCCCAGGACCTTCTCAGCCTCCGCCGGCCGATAAGTCGAAGCCAAAGGAGACCTGTTTTGACAAGCCGTTCCGCAAAGACGTACCACAGGGTCTGGAGAGCCCTCCAATTTTGATATTATGGCACAATTGGCCAACACACCGGCCAAATTGTCATTGTATGAGCTTCTGAGACTCTCCAAAGATGTTCGCGTCGTACTAAGCAAAGCACTCCAGAATGTCGGCACATATCTGGCTCAGGTCAATCTTACATGAGAGAACTCGCCGGCGGATCTCCAGGACAGCGCTTGTACATGCACAATGCCCAACATTGTGTTCACTCTGCAGGACATGCTTATCAAGACCAACCTTCACGATCGCCCTCTGTATTATACTGGATACGTCGGCGACATCAAGGTGGATCGGATGCACATTGATTCCGGTTCTTCGATAAGTATTATTCCGAAGAGCTTGCTTCACCTCCTGTGCATCCTTATGCATCGGCTGACTCTTACCAGCACCGCCATCAGTGGTTTCAATTCAGGAAGAAGCTATCCCATTGGAAAGATTCGCGTGAAGTGCCAAATTGGCGACCTTCAGTCGGAAGTAACCTACTATATTATAGATGGAGATACCTCGTATAACATTCTCCTGGGGCATCCATGGATACATGATTATATGATCGTGCCCTCCACATTGAACCAGTGCTTCATGTACGTTGACAAGTACGGGTTCGTAAAGACGGAATTTGTCGACGTCGATCCCTTTAAAGGGGTCAAATCCTACTATTCAGATTCCTGCTTGTACGAGAAATCAAAGAGGCACCTGATCAAGGAGGATGTTCAAGAGCAGACGGAGGCTATTGCAGGGCCTGAGGAACCCTTGAGAATCCATCTCTAACCCCGCAAACCAGGCAGGCTGTACCTCTTACAGCCACTCTGCGTAGAGAAATAACTAGTCTCCCGGTGCTCACTGCACAAAAGGAGCAGATGACAATCTGACTGCCAAGGTCTGGCCAAGGGCTGAGACTCACTACGGAGCCGTTGACAATCAGGCTGCCTAGAGCCGGTCAATAACAAACACGAGTCCAATCCTTCTGTTAAGCCAATGATGATTCATTTTCACAGGACAAGTCGACAGCCGAGCGCTATGCCGAGGACTACTAGTGAGCCAACAACTCCCCGTCCAATACCAATCACTAAGCCGGGGGTCGCTAGTGCGCCAACGACTCTACGTTCAGCACCACCAGAGGAGCCCCTGATGATCAAGCTGCCCAGGTCATCCTTCCAGTCTTCATTAATACAGGGGGTGGCCAAAGAGGAGTTAGAGCTAGCCAAGTATGTGGCTGCTCACGCTGATGTTCCTTCTACTGACGATGTAATTCCACCTGAAAAGATACCTTATTCATCAATAAAGGGCTATCTTGAACTACCTCGAGCTTAATAAGCTTTGTATGATATACGCTATGGAACACGGTATAGGCACCAACCTATACACACAAGTGACAAACTTCTATACCACGAACCAACTCACTCATGTGGAAGGTGCTTGCTTCATAGTTGAGGGAGAGGACCATCCAATCATCTTCGGCCGGAAGAATGATCCACAGCCTTTCAGGATAGAAGAAGTTGATCTCGAACCCGACACCGGAAGACTGTCCCTTTATCTATATGCTCCCGATCCAAGTACCTCATGCAAAATAGGGGTATGATATGGAGGCTACGCCAGGCTTGAACTACGACACTGGCCGGCGATTACCTTTACAATTGCCAGTCCCGGCTGGAAAACCACGGGATTACTACAACAAAACCAGACGTAGTCTAGGCTATGTTACACCTGCAACAAATCTTAAAAGCTCAGATGAGGAATGTGACTGGCATTCACATTCGACCGGATCACCCACTTCTGATTCGGATGTCCGCATCGGGGACGTATTCAGGCAAGTTTTGTCTGTCAATATGGCATTTGCTGACGCCTATGAAGAAAATGAAGATGTACCCGAGCTTCTCAAGTTAGAGCCTTGGGTTTAACAGCTAGATGCACAGTGGAAGAAGCATTCGAACAGAGAGATCCTCTTACCGAAGATGAGGTCATGCAATTTGACCTCGGCGATGAATCCTCTCCAAAGCCAATCTTCGTCAGCAAAAGCCTGACAGACGAAGAACGGGAGACACTTTTGCAACTCGTCAGAGAATACATTGATGTGTTCGCCTAAAGCTATAAAGACATGCTAGGACTAAACCCTGAGGTTGCACTCCATAAGCTCAACATTCAGCCGGATGCAAAGCTTGTCAAACATCAGCAACGACGGTTCCGCCCAGATATCATGAATTCTATCGAAGCTGAAGTCAATAAACTGATAGCCAGCGGATTCATCCGGGAGGAACAACATCCAGACTGGGTCGCCAATATAGTATCGGTCCTCAAGAAAAATGGGAAGATGCAAATTTGTATCGACTTACGAAATTTGAATGAAGCATGTCCTAAGAATAAGTTCCCTCTTCCTATTACGGACATAATGATTGACAACACATGTGGCTTTGAGCACATGTCATTCATGGATGGCTTCTCAGGATACAACCAAATCAAGATGTTTTCTAATGATGAAAACATACAACGTTCATAACGCCGATTGGCGTGTACTGTTACACAGTCATGTCCATTGGTTTAAAGAATGTCGGTGCCACATATCAACGGGCTATGAGTGTCATCTTCGGACCACTTGCGTAAGATAGTGGAATGTTATGTCGATGACATCGCCGTCAAAAGCCGCTCTAAGAAAGATCATTTGCACGATCTGAGGACAGTCTTTGACCTGATGCGAGCGTACAACTTGAAGATGAATCCTACCAATAATTCTTGGGCGTATCTAGCGAGAAATTCTTGGGTTTTATCATTACAGACCAGGGAATCCATATAGACCCTGAGAAGACGAAGGCAATCATGGAGATGGGTGCCCCAAGAATTGTCCGAGAACTCAGAGGCCTTCAAGGGAGGCTAGCTTATATCAGGAGGTTTATCTCTAACCTCTCCGGCGATGTCAACCATTCACCCACCTCATGAAGAAAAGTATCTCCTTTGTATGGAATGAGGAGTGCCAATGTGCCTTTGACAACATTAAAGAATATATGTCAAACCCTCCAGTCCTGGTGGCCCCGGTTGCTGGAAAGCCGTTCTTGCTTTACGTACGAGCGATAGAGCATTCCTTCGGTGCTCTATAGCACAGAATAATGATGCAGGGCATGAACAGGCCATATATTATCCCAGTCGAATGATGATAGGACCTGAGCATAGATACACCGCCGTGGAAAAGGAATGTCTTGCTTTGGTGTTCTCTATCCAGAAGACGCGACACTATGTTACGGGACAAACCATCCATGTCATATCTCGAGTTAACCCCCTCAGGGTTCTCATGACCAAGCCAGGTGCACTTAGCTCTCGCCTTGCTACCTGGGCGATATTATTGTCTCCCTATCACATGATATTCGTCCCACAAAAGGCTGTTAAAGGTCAAGCTCTGGTAGACTTTTTGCATCTCATCCAGGTTCGGAGTCAACCAAAATATATGAAAAGATCCCAGACGAGGTCGCTAATTCAAACATAGCTTCCCATGATACCGTCTGGCGAATGTTCTTCGACGGTGCTTCAAGAACCGGGCCCAAAGGCAACATCGTCGTTGGAGTCGGAGTGGTACTAATTTCTTTCTCTGGCTTGGTGATCAACCGGGCATATTCCCTTACAGAACCTTACTCAAACAACGTGACCGAGTACAACGCTTTGGTCATCGGCCTCCGACTTGTAAAGGAACTTGGGGTAGAATACTTGGAAGCATTGTAACGCCCCAGTCCCAAAATACGTAGGACCAAGTACGATGACATGCCAGTTGTATTCATACAAAATACGTAGGTCTCGTATAAATACATAAGCTGTAAAATGCAGTAATCCAAGACAAACTAAATCTCATCCACAATGAAAAAAGAATAATATAATATTAATTCGAATATTTATGATACAATCGTTGGGCGGAGACAAAGTCCACTACCAACTATCACAATGAAAGAAATGTACATAAATCGAAAAATAGAAAGACGAACCAAGCGCAATCGTCTTCGGAAGAATGGAGAAGACCACGGCCTTGGCTAGGATACCTGCGGAAAACATGAACACCCACCTGGTAGGACGCCTGTGTGCTGCAATGATCCAGGTGGCACGATCTGTGACTCCGGTGCAACAACTATGTAAGGGAGTCTCTGATGACGACACGAACGGTTCCATCGGGTCCAGAACAGTCCAATTGGTTAGGGCGGACATAAGGTAGACAAAAATTGGTTGAGGGAAAGGAGTAATGGGCCTTGTCACGGACCGAAGGATAATTGAAAAGAAATTTTGATAAATAAAATATATATTATAATACTTGAATAACATATATTATTAGCAAAAATAGTTTCTAGGTATATATTTAAAAGAAATACAAAGATCGCTTTTAGGCAAAAGCTTAAGGTGGTCAGGATAAATTTGGGATAGAAGTCTATATTTTTAAATATATAAATTAATCAAATAACTATTTATGGTTTATAAAACTATTTTTGAAGATAGACTTAGACTACTCACATTTTTTTATAAATCAAATATTTTTAGTAAATATTTTGGAAGTCTAAAAAAAAATTAGTTGTGCTAAAATCTTAGTTGGAAACAGTTTTATTAGAAAAATATATGAAACTATTTATTTCATTAGTCAAAATATCTTTACGTAAATACTAAAAAAATAATATATATGTAACAACTTTGAAAATTTATCTTTTTATTTAAGAACTATGTAATACTATACATATATATCTATATGACTCTAAAAATAATAATAATAAAATAATAATAATGTTAACAATAACACTAATAATATTAAACCAAAATACTAATATAAAAATGATAATAATCATTATTATTATACCCCATGTAAATCCTAGTTTTCTAAAACAACACTATAACAAAAATAAACAATAAGAATTACATATTAAAAACATCAATAATAATAATAATAATAATAATAATAATAATAATAATAATAATAATAATAATAATAATAATAATAATAATAAAAACATATTAAAACATATAATAATAATAAGAATTACATATTAAAAACATATAATAATAATAAAAAAAATATAATAATAATAATAATTACATATTATAAACATATTAAAAACAGTGTCTCTCTTTCGAGAGAGAGAAAGCAAAAGAACATTTCTCAAAAAAAGAAAGCAAAAGAACAGAAGGAGAAAGGACAGAGAGAGAAAAGGGGAGTGGGAGCTGGAGAGAGAAGATGGAGGCGGCGTTTGGGACGCGGCGGAGCTGGTGAGGCGCGCGGATCTGACGGGAGGAAGGGAGGAGAAGGCGGAGGATGAGAAAGAAGTCGGAGGGAGCAAGACGGTAGCGCGGTGAGACTTCGGCGGAGCTGTCGGAGAGGAAGGGTGGCTCGGAAGATGAGGGGCGAGGCCAGGGCGAGCGGCGCGGAAGCTTCGCCGACGGCGAGGGGGTTGGTCCGGAGAGGGGCGGAGTCACGGGGTGGCTCGTGGCCGGAAAAGGGGGTTTCGTCGAAGGGATTTGGGCGGCTAGGCTCGGCGGACAACGGCAAGGGTTGGGGTGGCGACGGGCGTAGTTGGTCGGGATGCTGCTCGTCGCGGCGGCGAACGGAGTGGCGGCGGCCAGTCAGGTAAGTTTTTAGGGTTAGGGTTTTCTTTCTTCCTTCTTTGTTGGTGGTGGTGATTTGGGCGGTGGTCCGGTGGTGGTTCGGGTCTGGACCGGTGGGTCGATAGTGGTGGTTTGGGTGATCGGAGCGGGGATAGCCGCGGGGAGAGGGCGCCGGTCGTGGTGGTGTTGATGGTGAGGGTGGTTGTTATGCTGGGTTAGGCGTGGTCGGGGCATATGGCCGGGGAAAGTGGCCGAAGGGGCGGTCAGATGGCTGGGGATGGCCGCGGCTCGCGGTGGCGGTTTCTGTGAGTGGTGATTGTAGTATAGGCAGGGCTCGGGTCGATTGGAAGAAGGGAGTCGGGTTGGCTGGGTTGTCGGAAGAGGGGAACAGAGAACGGGTCGGAGTCTGGCGGACGCGACAGGGTCGGCTGATGGCGCCGTGGGGTGGTGATCCAGGGAAGATGGCGACAGTGGCTGGTGGATGATGGGTTGTATGATTTTTTTTTGTGTCGTCGTGTCCGGACTGTGGACACGACGTGGATGACTGTAAAGAACTAGAATAAGATTCTGCGTCACTGACACGATGCACAGTACGTTGCACGAATTTTGTGGAGAATTTGGTTGTGATTGCGAATTATGGAGGAGTACCTGTCTATATATAGGATGTGGGAATACCCATTGGATAAGGATTTGGAGAAGATTTAAAACCCAAAAATAGATAACTCGTAATTTACTTTAAATCAATCAATCATCCAAATCCAAATACAAAACCAATTTAAATCAAATTTAATTCTGTTAGTTTAAAAATCAAATCAATATCAATATGGATATTACTTTATTTATTTAAATCATTCCATAAAATTGAATCGAGATTTAAAATGGCCAAAATATTTTTCAAATATATTTTTCAAAAATACCAATAAATAAAATTTCGAAAATAATAAATATTTTTAAATAACTTTTCGAATAATAAAATATCAATATTAAATAATTTCGAAAATTATAATATATATTTAAGTATTAATAGGAAATATTTTCAAACTACATTTTTTACTAATTTGGATAAAACATATTTCGAAAGTAAACATAAAAATCAAATCTCTAAATACCTTCTTGCTAAATTATTTTTAATAAAATAATTATTTATATATTATTTTGAAACCACCATTGATAATAAAATCAAAAATTATTTTTCTAAAAATATGTTACTCGCACATATTCGCACTCGACGAGAAAATACAAAAATCGTAAATTCGCGCGCGACGTACAATACAACTACACGACGTAAAATACAAAAATTTAAATCAGTACCGAATTTAATAATAATAAAACAAAAATATAGTAAAATTTTAGGGGTTTTACAAGCATATGGCGATTCACAGTTAATCGTCAATCAGATTCGGAGTTCATATGAAGTTTGCCATGAAGATATGATCTCTTATCATCAATTAGCAATCGCTATCATTACGACCCTGAAAGGATTCTTCATAGAACATATTCCCAGACTCCGGAACATTGAAGCCGACGCCTTAGCCGGACTGGCCGCTTCTCTGGCGGATCCAAATCATACTCACCACTTGGTGGATATAATAGGCCATGAATTGGTCTGTCCGAAGAACAACGTCCAATTTGCCGAGAGTTATTCTGCCCTGACGATCGAGGAGACACAAGACTGGAGGCTCCCATTTATTGACTTCGCAGTCTATGGCATCTTGCCGGAGAACCCGAAAGAAGCCACCTCTATCAGAAGACATTCTCTCAGATTTTTCTACGATACTGAGACAAAATGCTGTATCGGCGATCCTACGATGGACTATTGCTTCGGTATTTGTCAAATACAGAGGCCAAAGAAGCGGTACGCGAAGCTTATGACGGTATTTATGGGGCCCATCAACCTGGCCCAAAATTACAAGACCGCCTTCGCCGGATAGGCTATTACTGGCCTACGATGGTAGTAGATGCGATAGACTATGCAAGAAAGTGTAAAGCTTGTCAGGTCTACGCAGATTTCATACATCAACCATCCAAATTCCGACATCCGACGGTGGCATCCTGGCCATTTGAGGCGTGGGGGATGGATATCATTGGTCCAATCATCCCACCTCCATCCAGAGAACACCGTTTTATAGTGGCAATTACGGATTACTTCTCCAAGTGGGCGGAAGCTATCCCGCTTGCAGAAGTAAAGACATCAAACGTGATCAGCTTTCTCAAGCATCACGTCATCTATCGCTTTGGACTGCCCCGAAGGATCATCTACGACAATGGTTCGCAGTTCGCAAGCCACGCCTTCTATCGATTTTGTGACAAACACTGGATCCAGAACGTTGCTTCAACACCATACAACCCGACGGCTAATGGTTTGGCGGAAACGTTCAACAAAACTAGAATCAAGCTTCTCAAGAAGTTCGTGTCCTCAAACAAACGCGACTGGAATGAAAAGCTTGGCGAATGCTTATGGGCGTACCATACTACAGTCCGGATGGCCACTGGGAATACACCATTCTCTTTGGTGTACGAAAGTGAGGCAGTTCTCCCATTGGAGACTCAAATTCCCTCGCTCCGTGTCGCCCTCACTTACCGATTGACGACGGATGATAATTACCGTCGTCGGCTGCAAGCGTTGGAGGCCTTAGACGAGAAGCGCCTGTTAGCTCAACAACGAATCGAGCTTTATCAAGCACGTATCTCTGGAGCCTTTAACAAAAAGGTTAAACTCAGAACATTCCAAGTGGGCGATCTCGTTTTGGCAGTTCGGAGGCCGATGGTTATGACTCACAAAACCGTCGGCAAATTCCAGCCAAAGTGGGAAGGCCCATTTATCATCGAGGCAGTATTCTCTAATGGTGCATACCGTCTCGCAAAGCAAAACGGAGACTCGCTTATGATGCCCATCAACGGCAAGTTCCTGAAGAAATACTATGTCTAAACGACATCCACCGAATCAACCAAATTGTTGAGTTATGTACTCTTAAGTACCACTGAACTTACACTCTGGTCACTCTAAATGAATCTATATCGCGTCTTCTGGGTAGTGAGTCATGTATAATCATACCTCTGAACTTCCTCCCTAAAAGAGCATCTTCCTCATAATCTATTACCCGTGCTTTCAGCATATAAAAAGGGTAACAGGTCCATAAAATTCCCGAAACAGCCACGTCGATGTCACCTCTGAGTTGTTTCACTTCCATCAAAAACAAATCACCCCTTACGTAGAACTTCTACGTCTATATTACCTCTGAGTTGTTCTATATACCCTTCATGGAGTCCACTCCTGCCACGTCCTCATTACCTCTGAGTAGGAAGACTCCATTGTAAAGCCCCCATACTTACTACGTCCTCATTACCTCTGAGTAAGTATGTCGGTTTTCTCTCGACTTATTATCCGTACCCAAAACTAGGGTACGCCAAGGATAATAGACCCACAAATATCCACAGTTGACCACAAATGTCCAGAATTGACCACAAATGTTCGCAGTTAACCACAAATGTTGTACTAGGTTCTCTAGTACACGCGCCTCTTTTCTCACAATCTCATGCCTACGGAACCCAGCTGTTCCATGGCATTATTTCGTCCGATACCCAGAACTTCCATATCCACCTTACCGCGGAGTCGTTCTAGGTATCTCTATCAAGCTTATTATCCATACCTAAAACCAAGGTATGCCAAGGGTAATAGGTCAACAGAAAGTCCCCCAGTGGGGCAAACACATAATACCTAAGATGTAGTACAAGCACAACAGATAAAAGATGATGCAAACAAAGTCATTTATTTAAATCAAAAGGACTACATTTTTTGGGACCACGTCCCTTTCAAAAAGATAAAAAAATAATGTAAGAAAGAGAAAAGCCGATCATGGTTCGACGACACATAATTTTCGGAGCCGGTCCTTTAGTTTGGATGTCGACTGCTCAATTCTCAGGATGGCTCGGTGCTCAGCCTCTTGCGTCAACTTCTCTGCATCCTTCAGACGCGCATGGGTCTGCCAACCGTCTTCAAGTTTCTTCAGGGCACGCACCAAGGCATCTAAGGCTCGGGTGACCATGTCGATCTCCCAACAAATTAGCTCATTGTCTTCGTACGAGGCCTACAGCTCAGACTCCAAAGAAACCAATTTTCTCTGAAGCTGGAGGATCTGCTCCTTGGTATCGGCTATCCCACGAGAGGCGGCCTCTTCCCGAGTGAGGTAGTCCTCTCCGCTGCGGCTTAATTGATCGTACTTCAGCGACAAATCTTGGAGGTCCTTCATCAGAGCAGGCTTGGACGTCTTCTGTACCGTCCTTACCTTTTTTATGGCAGTTAAAAGGAAGGCATGCTCCTGATCTATTGCTGAAGACAGGTCAACTTGCCGCAGTCCATGATACTAAGCCACCAGCTGATCGGCTTCTAGTAACTTGGGTTCCAAAAGCTCGACTATCCCTGCCCCACCGGAGAGGGTTATGAGAAGTTCAATCTGGCCACGAGCACATTGATAGGCCAATGCAAAAGATGTTCCTCTCTCCACGGCAGCTTCAATCCCTCGCTTCAGATGGCGCTAGAAACTGTCAACCACATCCTTCGAAGATTCATCGAGAACTTCCGAAGAAGACGACATCAGGGGAAGAGTAGTTGGCAGAGTTGAAGAAGATGCATCGAAACTTGACGCCCCTGCCACTAGGGAAACAAGTTACGAACGATAGGACGCTTGAATAGCGGCTATCTCCTCCTCCGCCGCCCGAAGAATCCGGAGACTGGGTAGGGCAGAAAGGTCGACCTCCGGAGCCACATGAACCAAGGAGGATGCAAGGACCATCTCTTCCTGTTCCGGCCGTTCCACTGCTTGTTCTCCCGAACTTGAGCTGGTAGGAGGCCCCTCGATATGAGTTGACGGAGGAGGAGGCATACTTTCTTCCACCAGATCCCCTCTGGTGACTTCTACCCCGATGGTGTCCATCGTTGGCAGCGAAGGAGCAGGACCTGTATGTTCGGAGCAACCATCGATCAGCTTAACCCGAAGGATATGAAGATAGAGCAAATAAACCTCCTCACTAGTCATGACTTGACTTAGCTTACCAGGGGAGGGTTGCTGAAGCTGAGGATCGCTCACAGCCATTGTATCCTCCTCACCAGCGACATCTGAGCCGAATGTAGCTGGTTTCCCTGCCCCAGCCGCCCCGGAGGTAGACGCAATGGGGGTCAGCATCACCCGGCTGGAATTCAGCAACCTCGGGGATTGGCTCAGTAGAGCCCACATCGCCCTGGGTTGAGAGGTCAGCAATAGAAGGAACCCCAGCCATCGCCGGGAGAACCCTGGCAGAAATAAGCTCAGCACTCATATCACTAATTAAAGTGGCTAGAGCCGGGTCGACTTCAGAGACAGTAGCCGGCTCTCGAGAATCCACTTCTCCTGACGCCTACAAAGAAAAGGAGAATGATCAGATCATAGTACAGAAAAGAAAAGCTAAAAAAGATGGTTGTAATTCAATTCACCTCCGAAACGGTATTAACATCCTCGCTTCTCTCCCTAATGATTGGCCCGTGAGGCTTGACCGCAGCCCGTTTCCGAGAGTAAGTTATGCCGCCAACAGCGGACCCACGCCTGCTTCGCTTTCATGAAGGACTAGGCGCAACAAGGGCCTGATCTGCCACCACTTCATCGGTAGGAGGAAGAGACAAGTCATCAGCGTCATCCTCCTCGTCCACGTTGATGGACTCCGAGTTTGACACATCGACCGTGTTCCCCTTTCTTTTCCTTGTCTTGGACCCTTTTGGCTTCTCCTCCAAGCCAGTACCAACAATAAAACAGGTACTTGGATCAAAATCATGGGGGGGCTTGTTCACCATAACATGGTACAGAGCTGCCAAGTACAAAATTTGCCATGACTCCCTAGCATCAGGCACGGAGAAGCTGGTGCGGGTATGAACCGTGTTATAGTAGTTCCAAGCCCGGATGCCGTCAAGGACACTACCGTCAAAATCCAGGCAGGAGATGGGATTGTCCAGGAACAGCTGACTGTACCCAAACTGTCGGGAGAACCGACTGGGCAAGTAAGGCTCCAGAAAGACAGAGTTACGGTTGCGATATACCAGGTGTACAGGACGGATGTTCTACAACCAGAGGAGCATCTTATCGGACAAGAGGTAGGGAGGCCCAGTACTATCAAGATATATACCATTCACTTCTTCAACTATAAAATGAGGGACAGACACGAAAAAGGTGTATCTGTCCACTCTCGCCAGCGCCATCCGACAGGCTGGCATGGTACTACACTCCCAGGACGTACGGTGATACTGGAAGATGAAGGCATCATCCACAGTTACGTCATCTTTTGGACCATGCCTCATCAAAGACCGACAGTGCATCAACAGCCACCCCATCAGATGTTTTCCATAAATAAATTGGCGACTCTGCTGGGGAATGATGAAAATATTATACATAATATTTCTTTAAGAATTTGCCATTGATAGGCATCATCATGACTTTCCCATCCATAGAGGCAAGCTGGTGTGCTCCGTTAGAGAAGACTTTGTTTACTACGAATGGGCCTTCCCATTTCGCGTCAAATTTGCCTTTGCTCATATGTGTCATGGTCATAGGACGTCTGACAGTAAGGACCAGTTCTCCCTTCTGATATGCTCTGACTTTGACTTTTCGGTTAAAAGCCTTTGAGATTCGGGCCTGATACAGCTCGATATTTTGTTGAGCATACAATCGTTTTTCATCTAGAGCTTCCAATTCTTGAAGTCGAAGACAATCATTGTTTTCTATTGTAAGTTCATTGGAGATTGCAATTCTCAAAGAAGGAATCTGGATCTCAAGGGGAAGAACAGCTTCACACCCATATACTAAAGAGAAAGGCGTACATCCGGTCGCATTGCGAACTGTGGTGCGGTAGGCCCATAAACATTCACCAAGCTTCTCACTCCAGTTGCGTTTGTTGGAAGAAACGAATTTTTTCAAGAGTTTGATGATTGTTTTATTGAAAGCTTCTGCCAATCCATTAGCTGCTGGATTATATGCTGTAGAAGCTAAATTATTAATCCGATGATCGTCGCAGAATCGAGTAAATTTCTGACTGACGAACTGCGGTCCATTATCATGGATAATACGCCGAGGAACACCAAATTGATAGATAACATGATGTTTGATGAAGTTGATAACACTAGAAGTTTTGACTTCAGATAACGGGATTGCTTTAGCCCATTTAGAAAAGTAATCGATTATTGCTAGAATAAACCGATGTCCTCTTGATGATGGTGGGTTGATGGGACCAATGACGTCCATGCCCCAAGCTTTAAAGGGCCATGATGCCGCTGTTGGGTGTAAGAATTCTGACGGTTGATGAATAAAGTCTGCATGAATTTGACAGGCTTTACATTTCCGAGCATATTGAATAGCGTCAGCCACCATCGTGGGCCAATAATAACCCATACGTCGGATACGATCTTGAAGTTTAGGACCTGGTTGATGAGCTCCGCAAACACCATCATGTGCTTCACGGATTATCTGTTGTGCTTCTTCACCAGCAATGCATCGGAGGAGAAGATCGTCGTAAGACCGACGATATAATGTCTTCGTCGTATGATTATAATAGAATCTGAGAGATCGATGCCGGATAGACGCTGCTTCACTCGGATTATCAGGAAGTATGTCATACAAAACAAAGTCTAGAAACGGGCGTCTCCAGTCTTCAGTTATGGCTTCTGTTTTATTAGAAAAGACATATTCCATAGTAGAATCAGAAGAAGACGAGGACATTTTGTCAAACTTTAATCCAGCATCAAGGTTGAGAGAATTTTTGTCTGGTTTATAGGGAAAAGCCAAGGCCAAATTATTCTCAACACAGAATAGTTCTCGGTTATAAACCACTATTACTCGCTGACGTCTGATTGGTATAGCTAATACAGCAACAAGATTAGCTAAAGCATCAGCTTCTGCATTATAGGCTCGTCGAACATGTTCAATAAAGAAACCTTCAAAAGATGAGGCTATAGAGAGTGCTGCTCGATGATAAGGTATCAAATCCTGATGACGAACTTCATACGTTCCTCTGATCTGATTGATGATAAGCTTGGAGTCTCCATAAACTTCCAAATATTGAATATCTAGATGTTTAGCAAGTTGAAGGCCGACGAGCAATGCATTGTATTCGGCTACATTGTTTGAACATGATTGATCCAGAGAATAAGCCCTCTGAATAGTTAGACCTTCTGGGGATACAAGAACAATCCCAACTCCAGCGACAATATCGCCGTTAGGACCTATTCTAGATGCTCCATCAAAGAATAGACGCCAGGTAGGAATTTCTTCAGAAATCAGATTTGAATCCAAGACTTCATCTGGGATCTCATCATATAATTTAGAATCTTCTGGAATCGCATGAGCAGCCAAAAAATCAGCAAGAGCCTGTCCTTTAACTGACTTCTGAGGAATATAATGCATATCGTATTGAGCTAACAAGATTCCCCAATTAGCTAGTCTGGAGTTGAGAATACCAGGTTTCTTCATCATAATCTTGATGGGATTCACTCTGGAAATGACGTGAATCGTTTGACCGATAATATAATGTCGCATTTTCTGAACAGCAAACATTAATGCTAAGCATTCTTTTTCGATTGGAGAATAACGCGGTTCAGCACCTGTCATTGTACGACTGAGATAATAAATAGCCTGTTCATGGCCATCTTTATTTTTCTGGGCAAGTAATGCACCAAGAGAATGATCCATGGCTCGAACATATAGAAGGAATGGTATTCCCGAGACGGGAGGTACCAAAACTGGAGGGTTCATGAGATACTGTTTAATATCGTCAAATGCTTTTTGAAATTCTTCGTTCCAAACGAAAGATACACCTTTCTTCAGAAGTTGGTTGAATGGTCTGCAGCGTCCTGATAAGTTGGAAATGAATCTCCTGATATAAGCAATTCTTCCTTGAAATCCTCGTAGCTCTTTTAAGGTGCGTGGAGGACGCATCTCTTGAATGGCTTTGATCTTCTCGGGATCCACGTGTATACCTTTAGCGGTAATGACGAAGCTGAGAAATTTACCACTACAGACGCCCAGGAAGGACTTAGTAGGGTTCATTTTAAGTTGATGCTGATGCATTAAATCAAAGATAGTCTTCAAATCTTGGATATGATCCTCCTTTTGTCGACTTTTGACTGCAATATCATCAACATAGCATTCGACTATTTTCCGGAGATGTTCGCAGAATATAGTGCTCATTGCTCGCTGATATGTTGCCCCTGCATTCTTGAGACCAAACGGCATCACTGTATAACAGTATGTACCGATCGGCGTTCTGAAGGAAGTGTGTTTTTCATCATCTGGAAACATTTTGATCTGGTCGTATCCTGAATACCCATCCATAAATGACATTCGTTCGAAACCACATGTATTGTCGATCATGACATCTGTAATTGGAAGAGGAAACTCGTCTTTAGGACAAGCTGCATTGAGATCGCGAAAGTCTATACAGACTCGGATCTTGCCAGTCTTTTTAAGGACAGGAACGATGTTAGCCACCCATTCAGGATGTTGTTCCTCTCGAATAAATCTAGAAGCCATAAGCTTGTTGATTTCAGCTTCAATTGCATCCATGATGTCCGGACGAAATCGTCGCTGTTGTTGTTTGACCGGTTTAGCATTTGGTATGATATTGAGTTTGTGCATTGCAATCTTTGGATCTAGTCCTGGCATATCCTCATAACTCCAGGCAAAAACATCGATATAATCACGAATAAGTTTAATCATGTCTTGTTTATCTGTTTCTGAAAGACTTTCACTGATGAATATTGGTTTAGGAGACCCTTCTTCACCAACATCAATTTGGATCAGTTTATCTTCAGTAGGAGGTTCCCTCTGCTCGAACCTGAATTCCCATTGATTATCTAATCTTTGAGCCCATTGTTCCGATTCGGGTGATATTTCAAAATCATCCTCATCTTCATCATTTTCTTACAGGCTACCAACGGAGACCATATTGATGGATAAAATAGAGCGATGGAGATCGCCAATACTCGTGTCAGAATCCCAAGAGAGAGAATCAGAAGACTCAGATCGTTCATCTTCATCGGATTTTGAATCTTCATGGACGATGTTGATAAAAGAGGTAGGAGCAATGTAACCTAACCCATATTTTGTCCTTCCGTATTTTAATGGAGGAATTCGAACAGGCATTCTTCTTCCTTTTCCATTATTGAGACTGGTTCTAAAGTCATAACCCATATTCTTGATAATATTTTTGGATTGCTGACTATAGCGACGTAGTTGTAACCTTCCAGTATCGTCGTTTATGTCATCTTCTTCCAAGTTAGGAGGATTCTGGGGTCCTTTATAAAAGAAGATCGGATTTTCTCCCTTCTTTCTAGCAGGGACCACGAAGTATGATTTTTGTATGGATTCCAATGATACGTCTGTATGAAGAGTTTGAACAACCCCTATAGTTAGTGACTCTAAGCTATCTAGCAATTGTAAATAACTTTGTACATGATTACAGACATCAATGTACTGCAAAGGAGATGCTTCATTAATATTAGATACTGTATTTACAACAGAAGGCTGAGCCTTATCAGACTTAGTCAAATTAATGACAAAAGGGGAAGAGGAAGAGCGATCAGAAGTTTTGTTTCGATTAAGATCGATAACAAAAGGCTCAGAAGAGGTGAGCTCCCTTGAAGAAGATCGTGGATAAGTCGTACATCTATTGACTGGAATGACTAGAGTATCTGGTCTAGCCTGAGAAGGTAGAGGAGGAGTGGTACGTCCACTGACAGGAATTATCAGTGAGCCTTGTGGAGCCTGGGCAGGTGATGAAGTAGTACGTCCACTGACAGGAATTATCAGTGAGCCTTCTTCAGATGATTTAACAGACTGCGGAGGAGTGATACGCCCTTTTACAGGAATAACAAAAGTGCCAACTTTTGCTATCTCATCATCATTATCCATAGCTTGTAAGACTTTTGAGTATTCATCTTTGTACATGCGAGCGTCATTGAAGTAAGCTTCAACTCCTTTGAATGGATAGAGATCTGCAACCTCCTTTTGAACTTCTCCATTATCATCAACATATTTGAAGCACTGATGAAGAGTCGAAGGAACAACATTATGTTCATGCAAGAATGGTCTCCCCAATAGAGCATTGTATGAGCAACCATGATTGTCGATGATGTAAAAAGTAACTTTAGTGCGAAGATCGCCTATTTGAAATTTGAGGCAAATCTTGCCCAAAGGCTCGCTTTTTCCTTGATTGAATCCCAAGATGGTAGTGATAGTGCTGGAAAGACTATGCACAGGTATCTTCAGTGCATCTAACATAGCTTTTGGCATAATACTGAGAGCAGATCTTGGATCAATCAGGAGACGATCAACCTTCATAGAATCAATATATTCTGTATGATATAAAGGACGATCATGTCGATTATCCTCTAGCAGCATATCGTCCTGCGTAAAGGTAATGTTTGGAATAAATTCCAATACATTATGGCAATGAGAAACAGATTCTTTTTCCAACTTCTTGAGAAGAGTTAAGTAGGTTTCTGCTTGCAGCAGTGCTTCACTTAGAGTTTCTCGAGTCTCTTTAGAGAGGCGTAAGAGCTCGAAGGTTGATAATTTAGCTGGTGTATTGGCTAGTTGAGCCAATATATCAAAATTATAAGGCTTTTCAAGTCCCGTAGGAGATGACTTCTTCAATGGTTTGTCGAAGCGGACTTGTTGTTTGCCTTTGTCAACTGCTGTTGGTTTAGAAGGAACTGTCTCAACAGGAACATTTAAAGGCTCTTCAGTAGAGACTGGTGTTGGAGCTGTAACCGGAAGGACATCAGAAGTTTCTTCAGAAATTTCAGCATAATCTTTCAGATATATTTTTCCTGACCGAGTTCCAGCATGGACTTCAACTTCAGATTCTGGTTCAGGGTCTATGGAAACCATGTTGCAATTCTTTATCTTGCTCTTGGTTCTTTTATGTTTGATGAGAGCTTCATTCCAGAAACCAAGGCCAACACGAGATTGATTATGCCTCATAGTGATGGCTAAAGGTGCTCGGAGTCCCTTGCCTGAGTTCAAACCAGGAGCAGTGGCTAGATCATAACCCATCTTCGCCATCAATTTACGAGATTATGAACTGTATAGATGAAAAGCAGGCTTGTATCTATCTTCAGATTGAGGTACAGATTTTATCTCCGTAGGGAGTGAATTTCCTGCCAAGATGAAAGTAGAGGTTAGGTAAAAATTGGGTGTGAAACTAGAAGTCACATTGCATGACTTAGTCTTCCCGAGCTTCTTTTTAGATGATGGAGTCTTCCGAGAAGAAGAGGAAGATGTCTCAAACTCCGTCATTAAATCCGGGTGAATCCACATGATCTCTCCCTTCTTATTTGTGACAGGAACAAGTCCGTCATTCTGCGCTGGTGGGATGTTTACAACTTCGAGAGTTGCTTTGGGGATAGGAACAATCCCACTTTCTACCATTAAGGGAGGGAAGTCACCGAACTGCATTGAAATTACATTTGCTGTGACTGTTTTGTCTTTGGGTGTTAGTGTCACAGCTCCTGATTTAATCATCTCTTGAATCTTTCCTTTTAATACATAGCAAGACCGGATTGTATGACCCAGCATTCTATGATATGGACAATATTTTGGATGATCTATCTTATTGGCTTCATCAGGCTTTTTAATTTCTGACAATTGAATCTTATTACCTTTGAGCAAGCATTCAAAGATACCCTGAACATCGTCATCGTCGAAAGAATATTCTTTCTTCGGTCGAAGAGGTCTCTGTTGTTGATTTGTTAGAGCTGGAGTAGCTTGGGTAGTCTTTACCTCTTGACTACTGCTTTGGAGATTGACTTCAAGAGCTTCTTTCCCTTTGCGATTGTTGGGTCGAGTACTATTGCTAGCACTCTGATTTGATTCCTTGGGAGCCATTTGTACCCCCAGACCCTTGAAGGTCTCAGCACTGACCTCGGCAGCCTTGGCACTGACAATGAAAGAAGGCCAATCTTGGAACTGAGTGGAACCTGTCCACATGCTGATAATTGGTAAGAGATTTGACTTGCAAGTGTCGATAGTAACAGCATCGGGAGTTCCGAGAGGCATTTTGAGGGCTTTTCTTTTGAATCTTTTAATGAAGACCTCGGTGGTTTCGATATTTTTCTGTTTAATTCTTATGAGGGCTGACATGGTCATGTCATTAAGCCCTTCATAGAACCGTTCAAGAAACATTTGCTTGAAACCGGCAAATGAAGTAATGCACCCATCAGGGAGACTTCTATACCATTCATAAGTCGTTCCTTTGAGACACCCAACAAACACCCGAGTAAGGAGGGCGTCACTTGGTTGCAGTTGATCAGTCATTACTTCAAAGTGATTAATGAACTGACTTGGGGAGGTTGTCCCATCAAAGAAAGAGATGGTTGGAGGTTTGTATTTTGGTGGATACGATACCTGCTTCCATTCTATTAGGTAAGGTTGCTTGATACCTAACCTTTGTAAACCATTCTTCTGTTTAAATGCCTCGAATTGAGTTCGGAGATTCCTTAACTCTTCAGTAACAATTCCAGAAGATTGGGGAATTGTAACTTGTTGAGTGTAATTGGGAGGAGGGACTGCAGCATATGTACCACCCCCAGCTCCAGACTGACTTGGAGTGGGTTGTACAGGAACATTAGATTGTACCCCCGGAATAGTAGAAGGTTCCGGGTTTGGAACAACAGGAGTATTTAATACAACTGGAGGGGCTGTATGTTGGACTTGCTGAGTTTGATACTGAGCTTGCATAAGAGTGTGCATAGCATTCAATGTATCTGCCATAGCTCGCAACTGTTGTTCTAAGGAAGAAATCCTTTGTTCATGAGCTTCAGTGCTAGTTGAAGGTTCATGATTGCCCTCTGCCATGTAAGTAGTAATCATTCGAGGAATAGATGATGAAACAGTCTGTTCTGAATCATCACTGTGTGAGTCGGTATCTTTCCCGGGACTATTTACGAGAGTCAATACTGGAAAGTTGGATTCTCCAAGGAAGTCCTCTGTGATCTCCGGATTACCACTTGGATGAGAAGAAGAAGAGACTCTGGCCAAGGCTCCGGTCCTGGATCGGGTGCCGAGATAAACACCATCTTCAGAGTCTGATATAGCATCAGACCGTATGCTACCCCCAATATTTCTGGAGGTCATATTGACAGAAGCATAAAGAGGTTCATCTTCATCCAACATTGGTTCATATTGAATCCGTTCGAAAACAGTTGTCTTTTTGGTGAACAACAACACTGAATCACAACTCGAGGTTGGAAGTTGCAACCATGCTTTTCATGGCAAATATGAGCAATATCATAGCCTGATGGAGTGTCAATTCTCCGTTTATTTTGTAAATACTCCCGGAGATCTGTAGGAACAAATTGGGAAGTACTTGAAGATAGTTTCTGTGTAGAAACTTGTCTTTTGTTCTTCTGTCTTTTCGGTTCTTGAGTGTATAAAGACTGATTAATTTGAGCCACATAGTTCTTGGCATATTCTGCATCAGGGTCTAATATACTTGTCTCAGTGGAATCGAGACGATTCTGATTAAGCTTGTCACGAAGATCCGTAGGAGATCTGACTTTGGTATCAGTCTTGGATACTTGTAATTTACCTTTCTCAGATCGAGAAATTTGGAGAGAAGGAAGATGGGTATTATTCCGACTGGGAGTCGGTAATAATCCATCTTTGGAGGAATTAACCAAAAGGCGTTTTCCTTTGTTTGATCTAGTAAGAGTACTAGTCAAATTAACTCCAGAGGTAAAGACCTTAAGAGTAGAGGAGTTGACTAAAGAGTCTTTCTCCTTGATTGGCACAAGATGTGCAAGTTAAGGGGGAATCATTTGTATGTTCTGTGGAAGAGAACCCCCAGCTTGATTTTGAGAAACAGTCAAAGGACTGTATCTGTTAGCATACGTTGACTTCAGTTTGGACTTCTGGTCATACGCTGCCTTTTTATTAGCATACGCTGGCTTTGGCTTAGCGTACGCTGCCTGATGTTGGCTTTTGTACGCTGCCTTTGCCGTACGCTGCCCTTTAAATGCCATACGCTCAGAGTCATCAATGGCTAAAGAGCCGACTGCTGTCGTAAGAGTAGAGGGAGAAGGGACTTTGACATGTCCAGAGATGGTTTTCCTTGTACACGCTGACTTGGTTAAAGAACTAACTTTGTCAGCGTGACTAGGAGAAGCCACTGTTGCCGTGTTCAGAGAAGCCGAAGTATGCTTAGTTGAAATTGAAGACGTGTTCTTGTCAGCGTGAGAAGTGACAGAAACGCCTTGGTCTGTTGAAGAAGACTTAGGGACATAGACAGAGCGTCCCTTCTTCTTGGCAGCAGAAAAAGCGGAGGAAGCAGTGCGGCCCTCATTCGCCTTGAGCATTTCTTCATAAGCAGATTGGTCGAATTGTACGACCATCGTCTTCTTTGTCGAGCCGATCGACGAAGTATCGCATTGAGTTGTTGCTATCTCGTTGGAGGAGACAGCTTTCCCCAGCAGAGTCGCCAATTTGTTTTCCATAAATAAATTCACTTTATCCCTTGGACGATGCGATGAAGAAAACTCGAACTTTGAAGAACTTTGACAGCAACTGGGCAATCTCTCTGTTCTCTCTGAAATTGACCGTAGTCCCTGATGAAGATGAAGAAACTCTTTTTTATAGAGTTTAGGATAACTGTCCTTAAGCATACGCTCAGGTAGTTACTTGACGTGTGCATAATTGCAAGGACGCGTGGCAAATTCTGATGGAGACACATTAGCGTGCGGTTGAAAGTAGTAGAGCATATTCCGGAGAGATTGATGGCATGAATGCCACGTTGCATAACTTCTGAAGAAGTGGATAACTGAGTGCTGGACACGTGAGAACGTGTGTTAACTGCACGTTGAAAATCATTCTGGACACAACTGCTGTGATACGCTGCCTTAGAGGAAGAGTCATACGCTAGCTTTTGAAGGCACATGTCTTGTATACACTGACTTGGACAGCGTAGAACCATATAAAGCTGATACGCTCACATTATTGACAGGGAGTCGTATGGAAACTATACGCTCACTTGTCAAGGAGTCGTATGGAATCCATACGCTCACTTGGTTGGGAAGGAGTCGTATGAGATCCATACGCTCACTTGGTTGGGAAGGAGTCGTATGAAATCCATACGCTCACTTAGTTGGAAGGAGTCGTATGGGGTCCATATGCTCACTTAATTGGGAAGGAGTCGTATGAGATCCATACGCTCATTTAATTGGGAAGGAGTCGTATGAGATCCATACGCTCACTTAATTTGGAAGGAGTCGTATGTTTGAATAAGTAGACACGTGGCATGTTTGAATAAGTAGACAAGTGGCCATCATCAATCTTCTTTGATACGCCATATCTTCCAATAACTGACAAAATCTTCTCGAGCGTCGTGACTGCGGATATGATGGCTGACAGACTGTCAAAACTGACAGTAATGATGGCTTTTACATTTATGAGAGATGCTGAGCTGTCCTCGTAAAAGACAAAAACGACTCTTCGAAAACCTATACGACGGCTAGTCTTCATTGGAAAGCTGTCTTTGCACGAAAGACGAAGTGTCAGATTCATCCTTTATTAAATACATGCTGTGCTGTCATCTCAGAAAATAATAAAATATTCACTGAGCGTACGGCCTTTAGATGAGCATATGGCCTTGAACGTATGGCTTGGACTGAGCGTATGGCTTTGAGCGTATGACTTGGACTGAGTCTTATGTCAGCGTGTCATAATTTTCACACCATACATCAGATAATAATAGGGCAGCTCGATTCGGTCAATGTCTTTTGCCGTATTACGGACAATGACCTTGGACGAGAAAGTATGGAGGCCACGATGTATGCTGCATATATTGGCAGAGAGGAGAGCTAGTCTGGCCCCAAAGACTAGCTTCACCGCAGGAAGGATAAAGTTACGGCTGATTCTCTCAATAGCGCCAGCCCCTCCCGAAACTACGCAGTTCCGTAGCCATACCATCAGAAATCCTGCCAGAAGAGCCTTCTCGGACAACTGTTGAGTATCCTGATAAAAATAAGTAAAAGAGTCAGATTGACTCCCAAATCTGTTGTCGATGGTTTTTACCCTCTTGGAGGTCGACACCTGATCCTGCACCTCCTCCCGGGTTCGAGGACTTCGGCCTGAGGCGCCAAGCTTAAAAAGGTAACTGAGCCAGGCCTTCGTTTGAGGAAGGTTCCCTTCCGAGCTGTCATTTTTCTTCTTTGACCTCTGCTGACATGTGCTGTGGTGACACAGCAATTCCCGGTAGACAGCAACAAAGCCCGGGAAGCGCTGCTCCAACTCCTCGAACTCTTCGTTCGTGGGGGTATACGCTTCGAAGACTTTATTTTCCCAGGATAGCTTGGAGACCTCACGTATCTCGTGGAGAGCGAGTCCCATCTCCCCTCCCGGTGTAAATAAGGTCCCCGTCCGACGGTTGTACATTTCAAGAAGATCAATGAAGAGCTTCTTGTTTATGGGCAAACCATAACAGGTGCCCCGAATGGCATGATACAAGCCGATCTCGCACAGGAGATTCTCGTATGTCCGTAAAATCTACATGGTTAAGTTGGTCCACGAAGGGATGGGGTTCATCCAATTCAGCAGCGCCAACCGACCAATGGGGTAGGACCCCTTCTGAGCAAGCTGGTTCATGAAAGTGTCAGCCTGAGAGAACCGGAAGTTGGGACCCTGCACATTTAAGAAGCTACCTGGGGCTAACCCCATCATATAGCAGCTGACCGACGTCCTGCTCGCGACCACCGACTCCAAGTTTCTGTTATAGTGAATATCGCCCACAAATATCCTCTGCCGGCTCGGAGTCAAGGAGTCCACCATTTTTTTGTCCATTGGCAGCATGTTGAACCATGACAGTGGGAAGTGACGTTCCATCTGAGGATTGTGGATCGCCACCCCGTTAGAAAAAAAGCTCCAACTTTCAGATATATCAAAAACGTTAGGGTTCTTCACAGTTAGGGCATCCCCAAAGAGGAACGCAGGTTTCAGGTGTTGGCCCCCCAATTTTCCTGAGTTCATCATACCCGAGAGAAAGTAGAAAGACTAGTTTTTGATATCCCGTAGCCTCTCCTCAGGTTCATCCTTAGGAAACTAGTTCGACACATAATCAACTAAATGGTCGAACCTTACACCCACGGCAGATTGGGCTCGACCTACCAAGAGTTCTTCCACAGGATTGATTGGCAACTTCACTGAAAAAAGACAAAAGAAACAAGTTAGAAGATGGCCAGAGAAAACCACTTAGTATGTTCCGAGCTTATGCGGCTCTGATTAAGTGGGTCTTTATGCGGCCCAGTTTAAAGGAGCTTATGCGGCTCTGATTAAATGGGTCTTTATGCGGCCCAGTT
Organism: Iris pallida; assembly: GCA_029216955.1. Classification (NCBI taxonomy): domain Eukaryota; kingdom Viridiplantae; phylum Streptophyta; class Magnoliopsida; order Asparagales; family Iridaceae; genus Iris; species Iris pallida. The sequence goes on from JANAVB010024994.1 coordinate 11,976,162, forward strand.
TAAAGGAGCTTATGCGACTCTGATTAGGTGGGTCTTTATGCGGCACAGTTTAAAGGAGTTCATGCGGCTTTGTTTGGTAGGGCTTCATGCGGCCCAGTTTATAAGGAGCTTATGCGGCTCTGTTTGGTGGGTCTTCATGCGGCCCAGTTTATAGGGTGCTTATGCGGCCACAAGATAACTCTCATGCGGCTCGGTCATGAGGCAACTCTCACGCGGCTCAGTCATGAAGCAACTCTCATGCGGCTCGGACATGAGGCATACACCATGCGGATCGGATATGAGATATTCATGCGGCCCATACAGCACAGCATATGCGGATTCATCACACCGAACTTAAACAGTTCAATAAAGACAAAGAATATGCCAAAGAGAAAGGCTCGCGCATAAAACATGCGACATAGCCGTTATGGTTAGGGTATGAATCCATGCAATTTTCTCCTAATATTTTTACCGTCAATGGCAGGTTGAACGTCGGGGTAAACTGGGATCGCTGACGAGAAGGCAACTCCTTTGCCTTTCGTCGCAGCACTGGAGGAAGCCTTAGGAGCCATTGATGATCGAAGGAGAAGAAGAGACGGCGACTAGGGCAAGAAAGCTTGAAGAAAGAAGAGAGAGTAAAGAACTTTTCTCTTCAAAAGTTACTCATATTTATAGGCTAGCAAGGGCGTGTGAACCGATAGACGCTTCGGGTTTCGTGCTGCTTAGAAGATAAAGCCGACCCTTGGGATTCTATCCCCTTTTTTGCGAAAAGAATGCTCAGAATCATCAAGACAAATCTAAATATTTAATGCCGACTCTTGGGATCCTATCCAAAAGACGACTTTAAATCAAAAATAAATTAAGAGCAATTAATGAGACGCCTACGTGGCACAAAGACCAGCCTATGCGGCCAGAAAAGACTATGCGGCCAGAGAGGTTTATGCGGCCAGAGAAGTCTATGCGGCCAGAGAAGACTATGCGGCCAAAAAAGTCTATACGGCCGGAGAAGCCTATGTGGCCAGAGAAGACCATGCGGCCATAGAAGTCTATGCGGCATGAAGAGCTTATGCGGACATACCCATGCTTCTTATTCTAAGTATTTCAATTTTACAAATTGAAAACTTTGAAGGGGGTCTTGTAGAAGCATGGAAAAGTAATAATAAATTCTTATGCGGCCCAGAAACTCCATACGGCTCAGAACTTGGGGGGTTTCATGCGGCTCAAAAATTCCTGAGAGCTTCATGCGGCTCAGATAGTTTTATGCGGCTCAGAAAAAGTTACGTGGCCTTATGCGGTTCGAAATAGGCCCATACAGCTGGCCATAATTACTCCGTGTAGCTGGCCATTAATGCTCTGACATAAAGTGAAAGCTCTCATATGATGGCTCTGACATAAAGATGAGATGCAACATGCTTATAAAAAGAAGAGAGAATCTTCATGATATCGGACACAGTTCACAAAGTCCAAAGAAAGTTCTCTATGCGGATCGCCTGTGTGGCCTTCATGCGGCTCAGACATGAGGCCACCCTCATGCGGCTCGGTTATGATGCCACCCTCATACGGCTCGGTTATGAGGCCACCCTCATGTGGCTCGGTTGTGAGGCCACCCTCATGCGGCTCGGTTGTGAGGCCACCCTCTTGCGGCTCGATTGCGAGGCCACCCTCATGCGGCTCAGTTATAAGGCCACCCTCATACGGCTAGATTGTGAGGCCACCCTCATGCCGCTCGGTTATGAGGCCACCCTCATGCGGCTCGGTTATGAGGCCACCCTCATACGACTCAGACAGGGGGACAGTCCTTCATGCGGCTCGCAACCTAGTGGCAGTTGGGATACGTGGCAGAAGTTTACTAAGTCTTAACAACTCAGATTTATTGCAACCAACAGATCACAGCAGTTCAGATTTATTTCAACCAACATAACAGTCCAGATTTATTACAACAAGCAGATCAAGATTAATCTTAACCAATCTCCAACTGCCCACTTCTCAAGTCATAGTTACAAGGATAAGGCCACGTGGCTGTACACTCCACTCATCACAAATTCCTATAAATAGCAAGGTACTATTCCCTTGTACACACACAGAGAGAGACATAGAGCAACACAGAGACAGATCCGAGCAGAGAGAGCACTTCTTCATCGGAGCCGAGGTTGCGTTCGATCGTCCAAGGAGTAAGACAGAGTTGATAGCACTTTCCCGAGCCCCTACCGTCACCCTCCAGAATCCAAATTAAACAATTGTACTTAGATTACTTTTTCTAGATTTTGTTCCTAGGCTCTCTTTGGACGAACGAGTTTGCAATTGTGAATTAAAGTTCAGTTCTCCCATATAACTGTTCTGTTCCTTGATAATCAATGACAAACAAGAAATTTGATAGTGGTATATTGTATAAGTTAGATAATTAGTTGTGATAGTCTATTTTATTGTAGTTAGATATGACATATATTAGTTGGTTAGAGTTAGAGATAGAAATATATACATATATGTTATAGTTAGATATTAGTATCTTGGTTATCCATGATTTGTGTGTGTGTGGTTGGAGATTATATGAGCTCCTATCCTAATAGTTAGATATCTTAGACAGTTAGATAAGTTGTATCTTGTATAGATTAGAGTTAAGTTAGATAGTGGTTAGTTTGTAGATAGGTAGATTCTTAGGATACTAGATGTTGGTATCCTAGGATATTGTGATTTACCTTACTTTAAGGTAAAGGGGTTTACATTATCACAAGGTAGTGAGTTTACCTTCAAGAAAAGGTAATAGGGGGTTTTACCTTCAAGGTATTAGGTTTACCTTCAAGGTAAGGTATGATTACCTAGATACTAGGGCTAGATACTAAGGTATTGGTTATCTAATGGCTTGGGGTAGATAAATAGATGCTAGATAACTATAGTTTGGGTATTGGGAGATTAAGGTATTTATACCTAGACTAAGGTTTTAGACTTCCAACCAAGGTAAGAGTATTGGGGTACCAATAGGGATAAAGTATATGGTATCTTGGTTAGTATCCTAGGATAGCTTAGATATAGAGTTAGTATCCTATATTAGAAATTAGTATCCTAAGTTAGTGGATAGATAGTAGTCTAGAGATGTAAGTTGGTATCTTGGTGTTATAGGTTTGTGTGTCATATTACCTTGAGTAGGATACTACTAGTTAGTAACATAGAATTTAGGATACAAGAAGTATATGTTAGATAGTTAGATTTATATAGCTAGTGTCCTAAATATATATATTTTAGTATCTTAGAGATTAGGATACTAGTAAGTTAGAGTGTTAGATACAAGTTAGTACCTAAGAAGGATAGTTAGTATCTTGGAAGGTAAATGAGAAGTTTAAGGTATTGACAAGGTAATGGGATTTACTTATAGTCTAAGGGTAAGGTATTGGTAGGATGTTAAGATAGATGGGTGGTTACTAGTCTAAAGAAATGGTAGGATCTATTAACTAGGATAGTGAGTTATCTACTAGTCTAAATTAGATGGGGTGTTAAGGGATTACCTAGATATTTAAGGTATTGATATTAGATACCTATAGAGATAAGGTAAGTGGGTTATCTTGGTAGGTAATGGTTAGGAGTAGGGTATTTGACTTTTTGACCTTGTTTGACCAAGGTTGACTGTTTTGACTCAAAGTCAACTGCAAGTCAACATTGGACTTAGATTGGACTAGGAGTTGACCAGAATTGACCAGTTGACCAAGAGTCAACAATGAGTCAACCATTGACCCAGTTTGACCTAGATCGGATTAGAAGTTGACCAAAGTTGACCATTTGACCAAAAGTCAACTATAGGTCAACCCTTGATCTATTATGATCTAGATTGACATAGTTTGACCTTGTTTGACTTTGTTTGACTTACCTTGACCTTGTTTGACTTTGTTTGACTTAGTATGACCTAGTTTGACTTAGTTTGAATTGCTCTTATTTCCAAAATATTATATTGAGACATAATTCCATCTTTAAGTCCTCGAGGCACTGTATTGGACTCGGTCAACATATTCCATCACATCTCAGGTGAGTACATTCTCGGATAACTTTTCCAATTTACGATAATTGTTATAATTCTGTACTTAGTGTAGATATACTTTTCTTGACACATTGGTCACACGAATTGGTATTCATGGATCCCGACATATGATGTTATTCCTTGTTATCTTGGTATATCTTGTGCAAGCCCCTTGCAGTTCTTGTGCAGTATAGGGATACCAATTCTCGAGGAGACTTGCTTTCTTCTTGTAGAATCCCGTGTCGTAACATGTCTTGTTTGGATCTACTCTACCAATCGGGGGCAGGGAGTATTATTGTAGATATATGGTCATTATCTGCCTTGTTTATTCTTGTAGACCTTGTGCATGCCAATCCTACACTCCACGTATGATTGGCTAGATCATTAGACCTTGTTCAGACCCAAGCCGGCCACATATCGTAGCTAGTATTCACACACATAGATAGATGATTCTTGATTCTTGTACATGCCATTATCAGTTTTACTTGTCTTGTTCTAGCTCTAGTTTACAGCTTACCTTGCCATGATACTTACATGTACATTTCTATTACTCTTGTATATACTCTCTATTTACAGTCTCGTAGCATTTGTCATATCTTTTGAACTGTTGTTAGTAGATTGCGTTCGTTCCATCCTGACTGGATATGTTGATAAAATATTACAAATAACGGTGAGGAGGTTTGTTGTACCTTCTATGGTCCTCATGACATAGTAGGCATAGATTTGGAGACCCTGGTCCTGCAGGGATTAGCCCCAGCCGATGAGGCATTGGAGTAGCTTAGCTAGATTAGTTTAGTACTGGACTTTGTCTCCAGATTACACTTTATCTTGTTATTATTTAGTATTTCTATTTGAGATTGTTGACTCTGAGACTTTGGACTTGTATTATTCTATGTTGGATTTTTAGGATAATATTTTCATATCTTATTGTGTTTATCTTTCAGTATCATTCTATGTTGGACTTGTCCTATAAATATTGTTAGATTGTAGACCTAGACAGTGTTCTATGTCGTTTCTACGGCGTAGGCTGGGCGCTGTTACGCACTCGTACCCTTACCCCGGTGCGGGTCGTGACATATTTTTAGTGGCGGCCCATGCAGGTTAGAAGTCGCAAGTAGTGCAATGTTGTAGTGGTGCTCGACTTAGAGTGCTGCTACGAGCCTGCAATAGGTTTACAAGATATAGGCTATAGGCTAAGGATACTCAATCACAGTTAGGACTTCTTGAGAAGATTCCATGGATGACCCTTGAGAATCCCATGATAAACTATCTCGAAATTTGATTCCAACTGTTTCTATCTATTCTTCCTTGTCCGTGTATGAACTTGATTCTTGCTGTTCAATGATTTTCTACCAGAGTAAACCTCTGGACTAAGTTGCTTTGGTTTGGAATCTAGAGTCTTTTACAGCCATATTAACAGGCATGGCGAAGGCATAGGGTCTGATTTTAGATGTATTTCTCGGGTTATAGGAATTTCAGATTTTTGCAGCCAAGCATGCGATAATGTAAAATGTTAGATACCATGATCCTAGAGGTATGTACCTTAGTTGCGGACCCTATGGTTTATTGTAGACATACTTACTGGCATGGCGAGGATTCCGATAACTTGATTCTGGGTAGACGGGTATGGTTATCAAATTACAGAATATATACCCTATAAAGGGTACCCTAGTATAATAGAGTAGGTATCAGTGGAGATGTTACTTGGGTATTTTGGAGAAGAGAGTGGGAGCTAGGCTACCTGTAGCACCGCATCATGTCCTTCACCAGCAGTAAAATATACCCCGCCCAGGCAGGACTTTTACGATGGCTGTTGAGGAGACCCACACTGCAGGTGATGGATTAGGAGGTTAGCTCTTGTTCTTTCCTTTTTTTTCTGTTTCTTTCCACCCATGGATTGTTTGATCGTTTTCTTAGCATCTTTAGCTTGCATATGTGATGATCATGCTAGATTAATAGAAAACCCTAATGGAGACAACAATAATATGATATTGTAGAGACTAAAACCATGCATGTTTGTTCCTATTTCATAGAATTGCATATTGTATAACTTCGGATAGAATTTAGTGGACTTTGATTGTTGGGGGCTAGATCTAGAGAAGAGTACAACCATTTCAAATTTCAAGGACAGTTTTTCTAAGGGGGTAGAATTGTAACTTCCTGTTTTCAAAATTGAGGGTAAATTTATCATTTTTCATATTCTAATATTTTTTTGAATATTTATTTATAAATATTGTATTTTGGGGATTTGTTTAGTTGGGTTTGAGTTCAATCTAGTTTTGACTTGTGTTAGTAACCCGGGTAGTTTAGACTCTAGTCGGGACCCAAAGATAGTTAGACATGGCCCACAAACTCATCTTACTAGGCTAGTACATGTAGACTATACCCATATGACAAGTTTAGTTATTTAGAGATTAGAAACTTGACCCTTTTGACCCTAAACCTTTGCATGACATAAAATAACCAAAGGGGACCTATTAGGGGCATATTATACATTTTCCATTAGCCTAAACCTAACCCTTATGGCAACCAAGAGAGGGTTCCATCTCCTTTTTATTTGCAAAGTAGCCTCCATTTCTATTTTAGTGTTCTTCCTAATCTTGAGAGCAAATTCCATTGATTCATCCCTCAAATCTTCTCTTTTCTCTGCCAAATTCTCTCATTCTTGTAAAGAGAGGGAGCTACAAGGATTGTGGAGCCAAGAGCAAGGAGGGGTGTCCATTTGCTAGAAGAGTCCATGTCGGATTCGTGTCCTTTGGTTGTTCATTGGGAATCAACTCCCAATAGGTATCTCTCTTTAAACCTTCTCTATTTTATCTTTTCCTTGCATATTTGTTAGTTTTGAACCCATAGGAACCACCCCCATGCATGAACCACCATTATGAATATTTTAGAGGCTCTTTTGAGTCCTCTTTAGGAGTTTAGGATAGATAAGGGGCACACCATGTGTTTGTGTTTTTGCCTCATAGGCTTATTTGTCTTCTAATTTCATATTTTTATGTGTTAGAGAGTAGATTAACCATGGTTAGGATGTTTAGGTTTGTTCTCATTTGGATACTAATGATTGAATCTATGTATTATGGCCTACAAGCTCTATTTTTATGTAAAAATATCAAATATTGTTATATTTATGGATGTGGACTGGTTTGGGGGGTTTTGTATATATATTGATACATGTCTTTTGTGTATGTGATAGAGTGTGGGTGTTTTAGTGTTAAGTTAGTGAGTTTGATAATCTAGTTAGTATCCTAGATAATAAAGTTAATATGTGTTTCTTTTGTCCAAAACAACCCAAATTTGTCATAATTTTTATCCACGTTTTTAGTAGCCAGAGCAACTTAGAAATGCCACAACTCCTAGCTCAAGACTCCGATTAATCTCCCATTTTTTAGAAGAACCGTATCGAAGTTAGCTTTCCAAATATATATATTAATAGGCCAAAATTATTTTAGAACTTTCTGTAAAACTGTTTGAGTGTCAGTAATCCGAAAGACGAATGCGTTTCAATGTTTCCACAATTTCGGGAGCTTCCGGACACGAAAATATGATCCATTTAAAGTTTCATAAAGGTAATACGAAGGGTTACGACATACTTTAATCCTAAAATTTAGTGAATAGGTCTAATAGGTGCAGTATTGGTTTTAAGTATGAAACTGACTATATGAAATGGATATTTTGTGTATCCTATGAGCCTATGTAGTGTGGATATCAAGTGAATGTAGATATCATAGGTTGTCAAGAATATGTATGATATAGTATATATATATTATTGTTAGGTAATATATGTTAGTATAGTGTGTGTGTGAGTTTGAATAAGATAAGGATGTGTGTGGTTAGTAGAGAGAAGTGAGATTGATAGAGGATATGTGCTAGTGTGTGTTTGATGTTGTATAAATGGTAGTGTAGTGTGTGTGTTGCGAAGGTGAGAGAGTTGGGAGGATCATGCCATCATATTTGACTTGAGGCTAGTGTGGTTTGGTGAGTGATTTGTGTTTTGGTTGAGTGGTAATGTTTTTGTATATAGATGTGTGTGGGTGTGTTAGAAGAGAGAGGGTAGATTTGGTATATGTGTTTGTGTGTGTGTTAGTATTGGAGTGGAGAGGGTTTAGATGTTGTATGTATGGATATGTTAGTAGTTATGTTAGAATCTATGTAGAGGTTAGAGGTATCTTAGAAGTTATCTTGTATAAGTTAGATTGTTAGTTGTGTTAGTTTATGTTATTGTTAGTTAGATATGACATATGTTAGTTGATTAGAGTTAGAGATGGATATATATACATATATGTTATAGTTAGATATTAGTATCTTGGTTATCCATGCTTTGTGTGTGTGTGTGGTTGGAGATTAGATGAGTTAGTATCCCAATAGTTAGATATCTTAGATAGTTAGATAAGTTGTATCTTGTATAGATTAGAGTCAAGTTAGATAGTGGTTAGTTTGTAGATAGGTAGATTCTTAGGATACTAGATGTTGGTATCCTAGAATATTATGATTTACCTTAGTTTAAGGTAAAGGGGTTTACCTTATCACATGGTAAGGTAGTGATTTTACCTTCAAGACAAGGTAATAGAGAGTTTATCTTCAAGGTATTGGGTTTACCTTCAAGGTAAGGTATGGTTACCTAGATATTAGGGCTAGATACTAAGGTATTGGTTATCTAATGGCTTGGGGTAGATAAATAGATGCTATATAACTATAGTTTGGATATTGGGAGACTAAGGTATTTATACCTAGACTAAGGTTTTGGACTTCAAACCAAGGTAAGGGTATTGGGATACCAATAGGGATAAAGTATATGTTATCTTGGTTAGTATCCTATGATAGCATAGATATAGAGTTAGTATCCTATATTAGAAATTAGTATCCTAAGTTAGTGGATAGATAGTAGTCTAGAGATGTAAGTTGGTATCTTGGTGTCATAGGTTTGTGTGTCATATTACCTTGAGTAGGATACTACTAGTTAGTAACTTAGAATTTAGGATACTAGAAGTATATGTTAGATAGTTAGATGTAAATAGCTAGTGTCCTAAATATATATATTTTAGTATCTTAGAGATTAGGATACTAGTAAGTTAGAGTTTTAGATACAAGTTAGTATCTAAGAGGGATAGTTAGTATCTTGGAGGGTAAATGAGAAGTCTAAGGTATTGACAAGGTAATGGGATCTACCTATAGTCTAAGGGTAAGGTATTGGTAGGATGTTAAGATAGATGGGTAGATACTAGTCTAAAGTAATGGTAGGATCAATTAGCTAGGATAGTGAGTTATCTACTAGTCTGAAGTAGATGGGGTGTTAAGGGATTACCTAGATATTGAAGGTATTGATATAAGATACCTATAGAGATAAGGTAAGTGGGTTATCTTGGTAGGTAATGGTTAGGAATAAGGTATTTGACTTAGATTTGACCTTATTGGATCAAAGTTGACTGTTTTGACTCAAAGTCAACTGCAAGTCAACATTGGACCTAGATTGGACTAGGAGTTGACCAGAATTAACCAGTTGACCAAAAGTCAACTATGAGTCAACCATTGATCCAGTTTGACCTTGATTGGATTAGAAGTTGACCAGAGTTGACTATTTGACCAAAAGTCAATTGCAGGTCAACCCTTGACCTACTATTATCTAGATTGACACAGTTTGACCTTTTTTGACTTTGTTTGACTTACCTTGACCTAATTTGACTTTGTTTGACTTAGTAAGACCTAGTATGACCTAATTTAACTTAGTTTGACTTGTTCTTACATCTAAAACATCATATTGATACATCATTCCATTTTTAGGTCCTCGAGGCAATGTATTGGACTCGATCGACATATTCCATCACATCTCAGGCTAGTACATTCTCTTATAGCTTTTCTAATTTACGATAACTGTTATAATTCAAGTACTTAGTGTAGATATACTTGTTCTTGACACATTTGTCATACGAATTGGTATTTATGGATCCTGACATGAGATATTATTCCTTGTTATCTTGGTATATCTTGTGCAAGCCCCTTGTAGTTCTTGTGCAGTATATGGACACCGATTCTCGAGGAGACTTGCTTCCTTCTCGTAGAATCCCATGTCGTAACGTATCTTGTTTGGATCCACTCTACCAGTCGGGGGCAGGAAGCATTAGTATAGATATATGGTTATTATCTGCCTTGTTTATTCTTGTAGATCTTGTGAATGCCAATCCTACACTCCACGTATGATTGGCTAGATCATTAGACCTTGTTCAGACCCAAGTTGGCCACATATCAAAGCTAGTATTTACATACCTAGATAGATGATTCTTGATTCTTGTATATGCCATGATCAGTTTTACTTGTCTTGTTTTAGCTCTAGTTTACAGCTTACCTTGCCATGATACTTACATGTATATTTTTATTACTCTTGTATATACTCTCTATTTACAGTCTCGTAGCATTTGTCATATCTTGTGAACTGTTGTTAGTAGATTATGCTCGTTCTATCCTGAATGAATATGTTGACAAAATATTACAGATGACGGTGAGGATGATTGTTGTAGCTACTATGGTCCTCACGACATAGTGGGCATAGATTTGGAGATCCTGGTCTAGCAGGGATTAGCCCCAGCCGATGAGGCATTGGAGTAGCTTGGCTAGATTAGTTTAGTACTGGACTTTGTCTCAGGTTACACTTTGGCTTGTTATTATTTAGTATTTCTATTTGAGATTGTTGACTCTGAGACTTTGGACTTATTTTATTCTGTGTTAGATTTTTAGGATAATATCATATCTTGTTGTCTTTATCTTTTAGTATCATCTATCATATTAGAGTTTGTGATTGTATATTATATTGTCATTGCGTGTCCTATAACTGTTGTTAGATTGTAGACCTAGACATTGTTTTACGTCGTTTCTGCAGCATAGGCTGGGCGCTGTTACGTACTCGTACCCTTACCTCGGGTGCGGGTCGTGACACATTTTTAGTGGTAGCCCATGCAGGTTAGAAGTCGCAAGTAGTGCGATATTGTAGTGGTACTCGACTTAGAGTGCAGCTACGAGCCTGCTATAGGTTTAGAAGATATAGGCTATAGGCTTAGGATACTCAATCACAGTTAGGACTTCTTGAGATGATTCCAGGGACGACCCATGAGAATCTTATGATAAACTATCTCGAAATTTGATTCCAACTATTTTTGTCTATTCTTTCTTGTCCGTGTTTGAACTTGATTCTTGGTGTTCAATGATTTTCTACCAGGATAAACCTCTGGACTAAGTTGCTTTGGTTATGGAATCTAGTGTCTTCTACAGCCATATTAACAGGCATGGTGAAGGCATAGGGTCTGATTTTAGATGTATTTCTTGGGTTGTAGGAATTTTAGATTTTTGTAGCCAAGTATGCGGCAATGCGAATCTTAGATACCACGATCCTAGAGGTATGTACCTTAGTTGCGGACCCTATGGTTTATTGCAGCCATACTTACTGGCGTGGCGAGGATTCCGCTAACTTGATTCTGGGTAGACGGGTATGGTTATCAGATTACAGAATATATACCCTATAGAGGGTACCCTAGTATAATAGAGTAGGTATCAGTGGATATGTTACTTTGGTATTTTGGAGAAGAGAGTGGGAGCTAGGCTACCTGTAGTAACGCATCATGTCCCTCACCAGCAGCAGAATATACCTCACCAAGACAGGACTTTTGCAATGGCTGTTAAGGAGACCCACACTGCAGGTAATGGATTAGGAGATTAGGTCTTATTATTTCCTTTTTTTCTGTTTCTTTCCACCCATTGATTGTTTGATTGCTTTCTAGGTACCTTTAGCTTGCATATGTGATGATCATGCTAGATTAATAGAAAACCCTAATGGAGACGACAATAATATGGTACTGTAGAGACTAAAACCATGCATGTTTGTTCCTATTCTATAGAATTGCATGTTGTATAACTTTGGATAGAATTTAGTGGACTTTGATTGTTGGGGCTTGATCTAGAGAAGAGTACAACAATTTCAAATTTTGAGGACGAAATTTTTCTAAAGGGGTAGGATTGTAACTGCATGTTTTCAAAATTGAGGGTAATTTTATCATTTTCCATATTCTAATATTTTTGTGAATATTTATTTATTAATATTGTATTTTGGGGATTTGTTTGGTCTGATTTGAGTTTCGTCTAGTTTTGACTTGTGTTAGTGACCTGGGTAGTTTAGACTCTAGTCGGGACCCAAAGATAGTTAGGCATGGCCCAACTTATCTCATTAGGCTAGTGTGTAGGAACCCTAAAGGGAGGGTGAATAGGGTCAAGCTAACTAATCAAGCACTTAGCACAAGCTAATGGGCAATTTAAAATATAAGTGCAAGAGAAGAAGCAATAACAATACCGACACCCGATGTATCCTGGTATCCTCCCTAGAGGCACTCCAGTCCCGGAACTCTCTCCGGATTTAATCCACTATTTGAGCAAATAGTTACACACGAGTTTGGATCCGAAGAACTCGCCAACTTCTTACACGAGAGTTTGGATACGAAGACTCCCCAACTTCAACCGAGAGTTTGGATACGAAGACTCCCCAACTTCAACCGAGAGTTTGGATACGAAGACTCCCCAACTTCAACCTTTCACAATAGGTTTTGATCTCCTTACAATAGGATGAAGATCTTACTTTTCAACTCAATAACTCTAACACAATTTGTGGATGGCAAATGAAAGCTTTGTAGAGTTGTATGTGGATAAGCTTTGGTGGTTTAGGAATTTTTAGGCTCAAAGCATCAACCTTGAATGAAGGGGTTCAAGGCTATTTATAACCAAAGCATTGAAAAGAGCTCAAGACAACTTTTCAGTCCACGAACCGGCATACCGCCGGTATGATCCGGCATACCGGCGGTATACCGGTCTGGGATTGCAACGGCTAGAAATATAGCCGTTAGGATCATTAATGGCTGGAAATCCGACCGTTGGAATTTCAACGTTTCGGAAGCGGTATACCGTCGGTATGGACCCGTATGCCGTCGGTATGCCAGTTTTGTAAACAGAAACTTTCTGTGAACAAAAACCGGTATACCGTCGGTATACACCGGTATACCGTCGGTATGCCGTTTTCCACCAAAAATGATCCTGGGCTTATTTCTGCCCTAGCTTTCGATTTTGCCATCCATTTCTTGTGTTCACAATAATTCCTAAGACTCATTACAGACTCCAGATAAACTTAGGTAGGTGCAGACTTCTTCAGAGTCTTGAAATGATGATGGCATGGCTTGGCTTCTTCCTTTGATAGGGGCGCTGCCCCCTCGACCCCCGTCCGCTGACCGGGCAGCGGAACCCCCGGTGCGTGGCTCCAGAGATGTCGTCGGGTGGTTCAGAGAAATCTTGTAGAATCCGTCGTCTTTGGCCCACCATGATTTCTTCATAGCATATGTCCACATTTGATCTTGCAAATTGCTTTTCTGTAAATACATGTTAGGCGAACAAAGCAATATACATGTAGCAAGTATGATAAGATAAAGAACATTAGGACTATACAAAGTTTAAGTATAGGTGCTACGGTGATAGCATAAAAGTTAGTGATATCATAATGATTAAACTTAATTGAATAACCATAATCAAAAACATAGTTTTGATTTTGGCGACCCAATTAAATTTAAGATAGATAAGCTCATATCACTAATATGTAAACCAATAGGCACATATCACCAAAGGTATAAGTATAAGTAGAAATGCTTTTAGCGATAGTATGAAGATTAGTGATAATGAAGTGCTAAACTTAACATATTAACCATATTCAAAAACATGATACAATCATTGGGCCAACATAGTGCATTTAGACTAAACCCATATGACTAGTTATTTTGAGATTAGAAACTTGACCCTTTTGACCCCAAACCTTTGCTTGACATAGATTAACCAAAGGGGACCTATTAGGGGAATATTAGACATTTCCCATTGGCCTAAACCTAACCCTTATGGCAGCCAAGAGAGGGTTCCATCTCCTTTTCATTTGTAACGTAGCCTCCATTTCTATTTTAGTGTTTTTCCCACTCTTGAGAGCAAATTCTATTGATTTATCTCTCATATCTTCTCTTTTCTCCACCAAATTCACTCATTCTTGCAAGGAGAGGGAGCTACAAGGATTATGGAGCCAAGAGCAAGGAGGGGTGTCCATTTTCTAAAAGAGTCTGTGTCGGATTTGTATCCTTTGGGTTGTTCATTGGGAATCAACTCCCAATAGGTATCTCTCTCTCTCTCTATCTAAACCTTCTCTATTTCATCTTTTTCTGGCATATTTGTTAGTTTTGAACCCATAGGGACCACCCCCATGCATGAACCACCATTAGGAATATTTTAGAGGCTCTTTTGAGTCCTCTTTAGGAGTTTGGGATAGGTTTGGTGTCCCCCAATGAGAGATTCCAAAGGGGACACACCATGTGTTTGTGTTTTTGCCCCATAGACTTATTTGTCTTCTAATTTCAGATTTTCATGTGTTATAGAGTAGATTAACCATGGTTAGGATGTTTAGGTTTGTTCTCCTTTGGATACCAATGTTTGAATCTATGTATTATGGCCTACAACCCTATTTTTATGTAAAAATACCAAATATTGTTATATTTATGGATATTTGAGGGTTTTTGTATATATATTGATATGTGTCTTGTGTGTATGTGATAGAGTGTGTGTGTGTGTTAGTGTTAAGTTAGTGAATTAGATAATCTAGTTATTATCCTAGATAATATAGTTAGTATGTTTTTCTTTTTTCCAAAACATCCCAAATTCGTCATAATTTTTATCCACATTTTTAGTAGCCAGAGCAACTTAGAAATGTCATAACTCCTAGCTCAAGACTCCGATTAATCTCCCCTTTTTTTCAAAAGAACTGTATTGAAGTTAGCTTTCCATATATATATTAATAGGCAAAAATTATTCTAGAACTTTCTGTAAAACTGTTTGAGTGTCAGCTATCTGAAAGACGAATGTGGTTTCGGTGTTTTCGCGATTCCGGGAGCTTCCGGACACGAAAATGCGATCCATTTGAAGTTTTGGAAAGCTAATACGAAGGGCTACGACAAAATTTAATCTTAGAATTTAGTGAATAGGTCAAATAGGTACAGTATTGGTTTTAAGGAGAAAACTGACTATACGACATGGATATTTTGTGTATCCTATGAGCCAATGTAGTATGGATATCAAGTGAATGTAGGTGTAGGTCCTAAAAATCAAGTTACACCCATCAAAAAAGCAATGAAAATCAAATGGCGCATCCTTCAAATGAACTGCGTAGGAGATAGACTGCACAACAAATCAACTGTGCGAGGCCGAACCGCGCTAATATCCAGGCACGCTATGCTGACGTGGCAACGTCATCATTACCTGACAAAAATCTGATCTTCTGACAGCTGACAGCCCGATAAACGAGGAGTCCTTTCGTTTCTTGTGCAGCACAGCGCTCGAGGACAGCTGTACAGCCAGTACAATCTGCCAGCCCAATCGAAGCGCTGTTTGCCATATCCTCTTCAGCGCAGTTCGATCCCAGCGCAGTTTGAAGCTAGCGCAGTTCAAGCGGCGCAATCCATCAAGATAATTGACATTTTATACGTGGCCTATATGCCATCAATTGCTCACCACGTGGCAACCGTCAGTATACGACCATGCGCATTTCAATCAAACAATGCCACGCGTCTAATACAGTTGAGCCACGATCGAGTAACTGCCAGCGCAGTTCGCTGTTTGCGCAGTCCAATGCCTGTGCAATCCAGTCTGCGCAATCCAGAAATAACTACTAATTAGTTATTTTCCAGAACTCTATAAATAGAGTTTCAAATTCTTCATTATGGACATGAGATCATTCAAGATCATCAGAGAGATCAGGAGTTCTTGCCCAAGTGCTGTTGCATTCTTCAGAGGCCATCGTCTTCAAAGTTCACATCGTCCAAGGGATAAAGCGATCGTCTTCAGATCAGATTCCTATAGTTGTACTTTTCCAGAATTCAATTGTAATCTTCTTACAATGTTTATGAAATAAAAGAACTTTTGTTTTTGTAAACAAAATGGCGACTCTGCTGGGGACGACTTTCTCCTCCGATGAGGAAGTGACAACTCAATATGACGTTGCGTCTATCGGAAAGACGCAGAAGACGCTGGTTGTGAAGGTCAACCAGACTGCTTACGAGGCGATGATCAACTCCGGGGCTACTCGTCGCACTGCAACCTCTGCCAAGAGCAAGGTTCTTCCAGTGTGGACTCCAAAGTCCTCTGCACAGTCCTCTGGGCAATCATCTGCGCAACCTGCTGTCTCTGCTGCTAAGGAGCCACTGGCCACTTCTGCTCCTACGTAAAACACCACCCGCGCTACCAAAGTACAAGCCAAAGCTCTTGCGCAGTGTACTGCTCCTCTTGCTGCCGCACAAGCCACTTCCTATGCTGCTATGGCAAAGTCCAAGACTCCTCTCCCCCTAGCGCAGTTGGTGACTTCTTTTCCTCCTGCGCAATCCACTGAAGCTAGAACTTCTACTACGCAAACTACAGTTTCTGTGGCCAAAAGGCCATCTGTCAAAGCTCCCCAGGCGCAATCAACCCTAGTGCAAGCTGTTCCAGCGCAGTCTAATAGGGATAACCCTTTGGCTAATCTCCCTTCTTCTCACAACAAGGGGAAAAACTCTGCTCCTCTTCCTAAGCACCCTGTTGCTCCAGCATAATCCACTGGGATAGTCTGTTGACTGTTCCTCCTCCTCCTCAGAACAAAGGAAAAGGCCCGTTAGTCTTTTCTCAAACTTCCTCGTTCCACGACTTGGAAGACAACAGAGGGAAATGCTTTTTAGCCAACCCTTCTTCACAAAACAAGGGAAAAGGTCCTTTGGTCTTTTCTCAGTCTTCTCCGGTTTTTACCGTAGAAGATCAATCTGAACGTGCTTCGGCAGCAATCAGTACAAGAACTCTCTCAAACAAGAGTTCTTCTCTCCATGCCAAAGGAAAATGTACTGATCAAAGAGGTATTCTGCCTACTCCGGTAGCAGAATTCCGAGATCTCCCAACTCTCCGGATATCCCGCTCACAGCAAGGAAAATTACTGGTGTCTCAGACAGAAACCCCTGGGGGTGAGTTTGCTGATCTACGAGATTATCTCAATAGACTTCGGTCTACATTAACTTCGACAAAACGCAAGCAGCCAATGTCGAAGATCAACTTGCATCAGAGGCAAGTTTCCACGATAAAAAAATCCTGACACCTATGCTAATGAAGTGAGTACTTCTCTATATACTCATGGGATAAAACATCTGAAGAACCGGAATGATGTTCCGAATGTGGTCAAAGAACATATCCCTCAGACTTTTTCTCGTCCCGTCATTGTTCCTGATCTCCGAGAGCACCTCAAGCAAAAACGGGACAACATCTCAACACCTCCAATTCAACCACTTGAACATCATTGTAATCACAAGGTTGTCATCAAGTGCTGTTGCCAAACAACAAAATGATCTATTTTCGATTATCTGAATTTTGCAACGTCTGAACCAATGTCAGAAGATGAAGATGAAGTGTTGTATGCTTCTGTCAACATGGCTTCTCGAGATACTGGGGTAGAAAGTGCTCCAAACACGGCAAGCCTCGCAGGCCCAGCCAGCGGTACTTAGATTTACTCTAAGAATCTTCTGAAGGAGAATTTCGACATACCCGATCCCGAAGTTGAGACACAATGGGGCATGGAAATCTTCTCCAAGATCCCTCTGGTCATCTCCCTATTTCCTATTCAGGAGATGATTCCTTCTCTGATTATGATGCATACAGCGAAAGTTCTGAACAGACAGTATCTTCTACTGTACCTAGAGAAGTGACAGCATACGTTGTTACTGAAGACCCAGATGCTTCCAGTTCAGCAAATCAAGAACAACGAATAGCTGCACTGGAAGACAAGCTGAAGACCATGGCTGAAATGGTCGCAAGTATATATTCTATCGGTGCCTGTCAATACAGGTCTGGGGGTAGTATCTCCTCAAATACCCCCTGTACAAATTCAACCCACACCTAGTCAGTCAGGAGCTAGGGGTAGTACTTATCACGCTGTTCCTCCCCCTAACACTATAATTCAGCCTGCTCCTTCTACGTCATCGGAGGATGCTAATGAAGCTGTCAAACTCTTGCGCACTTAATTCGAGGCTTTCAAAGAGAAGGACAACTTACAGAGATTGGGGATCAAACAACCCTATCCAGTTGAATGGAAGGAAGTCCCATTTTCTCCAAAGTACAAAATCCCTACAATTTTGTTGTTTGACGGCAGCACATTTCCAAGTAAGTTCATTAACCACTTTGAGGTAACGACTGTTCAACTTCAGCCAAATGACGCTCTTCTTACCAGGGTGTTCATCGGCTGTTTAGCCAGTGTAGCATACGATTGGTACAGGAGCTTGCCCGATAGCTGTATCACCTCTTTTTCGGTTTTGAAACAAATCTTCTTGGAGCAATTCTACGAGGGAATCAACGATATGACCAAGTCGGCCCTCAACAAGATCAAACAAAGACATAATGAAACCGCTGAGAGTTTCATTGAAAGATTCCGTCGAGAAGCATTAAAGATGCCTCTTGGAACTCTGGTCGCTGTCACTATAGATACCTGCAAGGCAAATCTTTTGCCTATCATCAGCATGTGGACGGGGTCAACTCAATTTCAGGACTGGCTATCATTCATAGTCAATACTAAAGTAGCTGAAGTTAGCGCTGACAAATTCAAGCAGTTGGGGGTACACATGTCTAACCCCGACCGGGATGAACACCCGACAGCTAGTAGCGATAATCGCCATAACAACCGCAAAGGAAAAGAGACTTTGAATATCAATTTAAAGAGTAAAGAATCTCTGGCTGTCAACGTGGCTCCACCTACGTCTACTTCTACTCCTTCTGCCCCTCCACCAAGGGAACCTCGTCCGAAAGTAGAGTACTCCTTTGACGAGAACGACACCGTGAGCATCTTCGATTGCTTAATCAAAAGCAATAAACTCCAACTCCCAGACCCGAAGAAGCCCGACGAGGTTGGTAAGACTGATCATCCCAAATACTGTGTTTATCACAGGTTCATTGGTCATCCCACTCGAGTATGTTACGTGCTCAAAGGCAAAATTCAAGAGCTAGTCAACGCTGGTGTTGTCACTCTTCAACAAGATGAGAAGACTGTTACCGCGAATATGGTCTCAGTACAGTTTGGTAACTTTCCTCCACAGATGGTACAGCATGGTGATATCCCTATCCCCAAGGCCAGTCTTGAGAACGAGAATCTCCCTCCTCTACGGAGTGAAGGTCTCGTCCCCTTATCCCTTGATAATGGTGAGATTATGTGGATTCATCCTGATCTTGTTTCTGACTTCGAGGCTTCTTCTAAGCAAAAAGACCGCTCCAAAGGCAAAACAAAGATCTGCAATATGGTGTCTTTTGACCCCATAGTTGAAGAGGAAATCCTGCTGGGCACTAGGTCAGGGAAAGCCTATCTACGGAAAGTTTCTGAAAATCAAGAAAACCCTGCTTCTTCTTCTGAGTCTGCTCCAGTGCAACCTGTCTCTGCTGAGGACATCCCTTTTGCATCCTCACCGGTTGTAGAATCTATTTCTCCCAAGCCGACGGTAACTGACAAAGGCAAACAACAAGTCCGCTTCGACAAGCCTTTGAAGAAGTCATCTCCTTCTGGACTTGAGAAGCCATACAACTTTGATATTTTGGCCCAACTAGCCAATACACCGGTCAGGCTGTCAATCTTCGAGCTCTTGCGCCTCTCCAAAGATACTCGAGAAACTCTGAGTGAAGCTCTCATGCAGGCGGAAACCTATCTAACTTTCCTAAAGAAGCCAGAAACAGAGCCTGTCTCTTACCTCCATTGTCACAGTGTGTTGGAGTTAATTCCAAACATTACCTTCACACAGGATGATATGCTGATGGAAGACAATAGGCATGATCGTCCTCTATACTATACAGGATATGTCGACTCGATAATATTCGATCGTATTCTGATAGATCCAGGGTCTGCCCTCAGCATCATGCCAAAGACAATGTTAGATGCACTGAAGATCCCAGTACATAGTCTTTCCAGTACAATCACCACCATCCTGGGGTTTAACCAAGGAAGAAGTGAGCCTTTGGGCAAGATTCACCTAAAACTCTAAATTGGCAATCTTCACACAAAGTTGACCTTCTACATTATAGACAACCATGGTTGCTCTTACAATACTCTTTTGGGGAGACCATTCCTTCATGAACACAACATTGTTCCTTCGACTCTCCATCAATATTTCAAATACGTTGATAACAATGGAGAGGTTCAAAAAGAGGTTGCGGATCTCTATCCTTTCAAAGGTGTCGAAGCATATTGTAACGATGCTCGTATGTATAAAGATGAGTTCATGAAGGTAGTACTGGCTCTCGACAATGAAGAAGAACAAGAGGCACGATCCAATGACACTCTCATCATACCTGTCAAAGGGCGTGTTTCTCATCCTCAATCCTCTAAACCACTGGCTATTCACTTGCAAGTCCAGAAGCAACCAACTGATGGTGGTCAAAAATAAAGGGAGCTCACCTCTTCTGAGCCACTTGTTATCGACCAACGTCGTAACAAGGATAAAAGGCAGCTCACCTCTTCTGAGCCACTTGTTATTGATTTATCTCATAACAAGAATAAAAAGGAGCTCACCTCCTCTGAGTCGCTTGTTATTGACCTCCGTCCTAACAAGTCCAATCCTCCTCCATGTTCTTCTTCTCCCCCTCTTGTAATCAATCTGACCAAGTCTGCTAAGGCTAAAGGTCCTGTTGTAAATACAGATGTACAAATCAATTAAAAAGCATCTCCTTTCCAGTATACTAATGTCATTTATCATGCTAAGTGCTATTTGGATATGTTAGATAGCTTTCAGTCATTTACAATAGGAGTTGTACAGTCTCTTCAAACAGAGGTCTTACTCGAACACCCAAATGATTCATATTTTGTTGTCCCTTCTCGAAAGAGAGGCGAGAGTCTAATACTTTTTAGTAAAGGGGCAGAACAAAAATTCAGCTATACGGATGATAGCCAAAGTAACGATACAGGACGTCTCCAACTTCGTCGTTATAGCCAACAATTAAAAGACATCATCCGAAAGATGGGTTATGACTTCAAGAATGGCCTCAACTACGGTAAGGGTAGAAGAACTCCTATCCGTACGGTTGTTCCGAAAGAAAAATCAGAGATGTACTACAACAGGACAAAAAGAGGTCTCGGATATACTTTACCTCCGGTTTTATCTCCAACAGCCTCCGAGTCTGATAGTGAGGAGCGCTCTAACTCTTCTGATTCCAGGTCTTGGGACTCTGACACCAGTATTGGCCAAGTTCATCGGCTGATCGTATCTTCTAACATGGTCTCCGCCGAACTTCCAGAAAACTATGACGAAGATATCGAAGAAAGTCCTGAAACAGATCCTTGGGCTCAACGAATAGATACCCAATGGGAACTCCGATTTGAACAACGAGAACCTCCTACTGAAGATCAATTAGTCCAAATTGACGTAGGAGAAAATGGGTTACCTCGTCCAATATTCATCAGCAAGAACCTCCCAGAGGCAGATAAGCAAGAATTAATTCTTCTTATTCGAGAATACATTGATGTCTTCGCCTGGAGTTATAAAGACATGCCAAGTTTAGATCCCATAATTGCCACTCATAAACTGAATATTTTACCTAATGCAAAACCAGTTAAACAACATCAAAGGCGATTTAAGCCAGAAATGATAGACGCAATTGATGATAAAGTCAAAAAGCTCATAGCTTATGGCTTTATTCGAGAAGAACAACATCCAGATTGGGTAGCCAACGTTGTCCCAGTCTTGAAGAAGAATGGCAAAGTTCGAGTTTGCATCGACTTCCGGAATCTTAATGAAGCCTGTCCAAAAGACGAGTTTCCTCTCCCTATCACAGATGTCATGATTGACAACACTTGTGGGTTCGAAAGGATATCCTTCATGGATGGATTCTCTGGATATAATCAGATTCGGATGAATTCTGTAGATGAAAAACACACTTCTTTCCGTACTCCTCGCGGAGTCTACTGCTATACCGTGATGCCATTTGGTCTCAAGAACGCTGGTACAACTTACCAACGAGCTATGAGTACCATCTTTTGAGATCATCTGCACAAGACTGGTGAATGCTATATGGACGATATTGCCGTCAACAGTCGTCTAAAGGAAGATCACATCCAAGATTTGAGAACTATCTTCGATCTAATGCGCCAACATCAGCTGAAATTGAATCCCACCAAGTCATTCTTGGGTGTCTCTAGTGGTAAATTTCTCGGCTTCGTCATTACCTCTAAAGGTATACACGTGGATCCCGAGAAGATCAAAGCCATTCAAGAGATGCGTCCTCCACGCAACCTAAAAGAGCTACGAGGATTCCAAGGTCGACTTGCGTACATCAGGAGATTCATTTCAAATCATTCTGGACGCTGCAGACCATTTACCCAGTTAATGAAGAAGGGAGTATCTTTCATTTGGACTGAAGAATGTCAACGAGCATTTGACGACATAAAATAATATCTCATGAACCTACCAGTCTTGGTGCCACAAATCTCTGGCATACCATTTTTAATGTATGTCTGTGCTATGGATCATTCATTGGGTGCTTTACTTGCCCAGAAGAACAAAGAAGGTCATGAGCAAGCTATCTACTATCTTAGTCATACTATGATTGGTGCTAAACACCGTTATAGTCCGGTTGAGAAAGAATGCTTAGCTCTTATGTTCGCTGTTTAAAAGACTCGACATTACATCATTGGACAAACTATTCATGTCATTTCCCGAGTTAATCCTCTTCGGGTACTGATGAAGAAGCCAAGTACACTCAACTCTCGATTGGCTACATGGGACATTCTGCTAGTCCAATACAACATGGTATATGTTCCACAAAAGTCTGTTAAGGGTCAAGCACTGGCGAACTTTTTAGCGGCTCATCCTATTCCAGAAACATCTAAACTTTACGATGAAATTCCAGATGAGACATTGGAATCAAATATGATCTCCAAAGAATTTCCTACTTGGCGTCTATTCTTTGACGGTGCATCTAGGATCAGGCCGAATGGTGGCATTGTCGCAGGAGTTGGGGTTGTTCTTATTTCTCCAGACGGGTCAACTATCTAAAGAGCCTATTCCCTAGATGAACCCTGCTCCAACAACGTAGCAGAATACAACGCTTTTCTCATTGGCCTTCAATTAGCTAAACAACTAGACATCGAATATCTTGAAGTTTATGGTGACTCCAAGCTGGTTGTTAACCAGGTTAGACGAACCTATGAAGTTCGTCATCAAGATCTAGTGCCTTATCATGAAGCGGCATTCAGCATGGCTACATCATTCAAAGCCTTCTTCATCGAATATGTCCGCCGAGCTTGTAATACTGAAGCAGATGCTTTGGCCAATCTTGCAGCAGTCTTAGCCATACCTGTTAAAAGACAGCAGGTGGTGGTTGTCTCTAATCGGGAATTGTTCTGCATCGAAAACAATCGTAATATTGAGTTCAGTAATCTTATTGAAGCCAATGTTATCAGCGAAGATTGGAGAGCTCCCTTCATCAATTTCGTGGTCCATGATATACTTCCTGAAGACCCCAAGGAGGCTACGAGTATTCGTCGGCGATCTCTTCAATTCTACTATAATCAGACCACCAAGACTCTCTATCAACGGACTTATGACGGTCTTCTTTTATGCTGTCTTGCTGGTGATGAAGCGAAGCAAGTATTGCATGAAGCTCATGATGGTGTTTGCGGAGCACATCAACCCGGCCCTAAGCTACAAGATCGTATCCGACGCATGGGCTACTACTGGCCCTCTATGGTATCTGATGCCATCGAATATGCAAGGAAGTGTCGAGCCTGTCAAATCCATACAGATTTTATCCATCAACCATCAGAATTCCTTCATCCGACTGCTGCTTCCTGGCCTTTTGAAGCTTGGGGCATGGATATTATAGGTCCCATCAATCCTTCTTCTTCTAAGGGACATCGATTTATACTCGCCATAACGGATTATTTCTCTAAGTGGGCCGAAGCTATACCCTTGACAGAAGTCAAAACCAGCAGCGTCATCAACTTTGTTAAACATCATGTCATTTATAGATTTGGTGTACCTCGACGAATCATTCATGACAATGGACCTCAATTTATCAGCCAGAAGTTTACAAGATTCTGCGATGATCACCGGATTGACAATGTCGCTTCGACAGCATACAATCATGATGCTAATGGCTTGGCTGAAGCCTTCAACAAAACTATCATCAAACTCTTTAAGAAGTTTGTATCTACTAACAAACAGAATTGGAGTGAGAAACTCGGGGAATGTCTATGGGCCTACCGCACTACGGTCCGTAACCCTACAGGCAGTACACATTTTTCTCTTGTGTATGGTTGTGAAGCAGTTCTACCTTTAGAACTTCAGATCCCATCCCTACGAATTGCTATTGCCAATGAGCTCACTACAGAGAACAATGACCTCCTTTGACTTCAAGAATTGGAATCGCTCGACGAGAAACGGTTATTGGCTCAACAGCATATTGAGTTATATCAAGTCCGAATCTCAAAAACTTTTAATCGCAAAGTTAAGGTCAGAGTTTATCAGAAAGGAGAACTGGTTCTAACCGTCAGACGTCCTATGACCATGACTCATATGAGCAAAGGCAAATTCGACGCGAAGTAGGAAGGTCCATATATTGTGAGCAAAGTCTTCTCAAATGGATCCTATCAACTTACAGAGTTGGATGGTCGAGTTACAATGATGCCTATCAATGGAAAATTCCTTAAAAAGTACTATGTATCAATGTAAAAGATATTTTTGTAAATACGACAAAATAATTCATAAATAAAATTTTATTTTATTTTATCATAAATTGTATTACAAGATATCAGGGATGAAAATCACTATCGTCCTTCTTGAAGACAGGACGAGGACCACTATCGTCCTTTTCAAAAATATAATCGGCAAAAGAGCCGAGAACATCCTTGCTCGAACCCACCAGGAACTTGAAGCAGCTATCCTCATGGCCTCTTCTTCTTCAGTCTTTCCTGATTCAAGTAGGAAGTCCAAGATATCCTGCGGCGGCTTGGGTGCAGATGAACCTTCGCCTGCCTCTGTCTGTTTTAGCTGGGCCGGCTCGATTGGACGTTCCTCAGTGCCTGCTTCAACCTTCGGGGCGACCTCAGCCTTCTTGGATGCATCTCCAGACGACATCTTTATGTTGAAAAGTGAAAGTGATTATTCCATCTAATTTTCTGTTCTATTTATAGACAGAGATTCGTGAAACAACAAAGCGATACATTCATCCGACGGTTCGCCCATTCACTACATTCATCCGACGGTTCACCCGTTCACTACATTCATCTGACGGTTCGCCCGTTCACTACATTCATTCGACAGTTCACCCGTTCACTACATTCATTCGACGGTTCACCTCTTCACTACATTCATCCGACGGTTCACCCGTTTACTACATTCATCTGACGGTTTGCCCATTCATTACATTCGTCCGACGGTTCACCCGTTCATCCATTCATCTAACGGTTCACCCATTCATCCATTCATCCGACGGTTCACCCGTTCATCCATTCATCTGATGGATCTCCCGTTCATTCAATTCCTTTGACGGCTCATCCGTTCATTCCAACGATTCATTTCGTTCATGCATTTTGACAATTCATCCGTTCATATCAGCAACTTGTCATGTATTTGTTACCTTTGATTAGGTTGTCTACTGAAATAATTATATTCAATAAATTATATTCTGCCATGTCCACATTACCTCTGAGCATATATAATGAATATAATTATTTTTTAAATATATCATGTCCTGGACCTCTGAATATATTTTCTATCGCTATTATTTATATCCGAATGAGATATGCAATAAATAATAGAGCCACAAAGAGAATGTCTTTTTATTGATCAAAATTAAAAAACATTACAAAAAGACATGTCACAAAACAGAAGATACAAAAAAAACTTCCTATTCAGCTGGTGGTGTCATCAAACTAGCCATCTGCTGCTTTAAAGTTTGAAGTCGCTCCTTCCGAGAATCCATTACCCGCCTTCTAGCTTCCTCCATTCCAGATTGATCATCAAAAGTCGGCAAGGTTACTAGTCGGCGAAAGATTTCAGCTTGATGAGTCCTGACATACTTATTTCTTTCGTGGGTCAGAATGTCCAGTTGCTGGACTGCAGCTTGATGTTGAGTGGTCTCTTCTTCCAGAGCAAGTTGAACAATTCTCAACTCTTCTTGAAGTCGATCGAACTCTGCTTTCAGCTCGGTAACTTTCTTTTCCTTCTTTCCAGCAGCAGATGCTATTATTTCCATCTGGGAGTTATACTCTGAAGACTTGGTAGCAAAAGGGTCCAAGAAAACCTGGAAATCAGCTTTCGTAACTGCAGCCTCTCGAGACATCCTCTCAAACCCAGCATGTACCAAGGGCTCTACCTCCCTCCGATTAAGATATTTGTAGATCTTAACCGATTCCTCCAGCTCATCCAGTATGTGTTCAAGGTAAGCAGCTTGAGCTTCATCACCCTGACTTTGGATGGCACCGATCAGATACGAGGTTGGACCTCTAACAGTGATGAAACCAACATCTTCTTTCTCCATTACCCTTTCTACTAAGGGTCCTAATGAATTGAAGAAGAGGTTGGTGAAGGAACCAATTATAAATCTGTTAGTAGCTATGGCACCGGGTGTAGCAGCTACTCCCATGGACGTTGAAGCAGCAGGTGCCTGCACAGACGGAAGTTCGGCAGCATGAACTGTAGTCTCTTTGGACAAGGGTGCCATGGTAGAGCTGGTTGCTCCTCCCAGATGTTCCTCTGCGAAATTAAATAAACCCCATCAGTTTATTGTCATTAGCAACTATCGAAAAGGATCAAAAGTAAGGGCAATCTTACCATTGCTGGGACCAGGGACAAGTTTGTCATCTGCTGACATGGGTTGTAGCCTCGCAGAAGTAGCTTCAGACATTACTGCCTGGCTACTACCCACTTCAGAGCCGCCTGATAAAAGACGGCTACTGCTGGCTATCGCCTTTATTTGCACTATATCAGTGCGTATTGGAGGAATCGAAGAAAGTTGAATTTCTGCATGGATAAAAATTAAGATGTCAGCCATTTAATCCATAAAAAAAGGGTATTAATACCAGTCAACACCAATACCTCCTTGATGGGTGATAGTAGCTCCCTCCGGTGCTACTTCTTTAACCATATTCTTCTCTGGGGATGCATGTACATCAGTATCCTCTTCTGGATTCAGAGTGTCATCAACAGCCTCTGTTGATGTATCTTCATCACTTGTACTCTCTTCTTGTGCTTCTTCGCTATCACTTGCGGCAACCGGATCTATATCATCATGGAGGCCGAAGTCACAATCATTCAGAGCATCGATCATTAATCGATCTTCTTCACCACGTAGTGATCGAAGAGAAGCTGGAAGGTGGGCAGTTTCTGTTGCAAGTGTTGGAGATTGCGGTGCTTCGGGAGATGTTTCTAGCTCATTTGGCTTCGCAGCCTCATCTGCTGTCTCTGCGATTTCCTCTATGGTCTCTACAACCTCGTCCCTCTTCTCTGGACTGAAAGCTTCTTGCCTGGTTTCAAGGGCAGGTATAGGAGACGACATCATGACTCCGACGACAGCACTGGTCATGACCGATGACAGGATAGGTCTTGGAGGAGTGGCCACTTTCCTCCTGAAAACTATTTTCTTTCTACGTAAAGGCCTCTCCGGACTCTCTACATCTACAACATCTACTTGCCTTTGAAGAGAGGTCGGAGTCGTTGCCTCTTCTCTCTGAGTCGACTCAGTATGCTGCCGAGATTGCGACCGGGTAGTGACCCTTTCTGAAGATTCTAAGATAATCTTCCTCTTAGCAACTGGAGAAGAAGGTTCTTCCACCTTCCTTTTCTTCTTCTCCTTGATTGGAGATCTGATGACCTTCAAAGAGACGCGCAGTGGCTCGTTGACTTCTTCAGGGATGTTGGCTTCCCTCGAAGCTTCCAGCGGTGCATCAACTGGCTCATCCTCTTCATCGTTACCAGGAGCCAACACAACAGATGCTCCCTTCTTTAATCGGGCCGCAGTCGCAAAACTGTCTACTAGACTGAAGTTCTCAGCAAAAGTATTTGCTTATCTATAAAAGAGTGAATATGTATATAACATACGAGGACCATGATCGCTCTTTAGCGGCATCGAGAACATCATCCTCGTGTCCCTAGCATTATAGTAAGCCCAAGCCCGAGCTCCATCGATCAGATAACCTTTTTCCTGTAGGCACGTTATGGCGTTGCCTACATGGAATTGGTCATAGCCGAATTGACGTACAAAACGGCTCGGGAGATAAGGCTCCAGATAACATTCATCTTCAAACCGGTACACCAAGTGAGATGGCCGGATCGTCTTCAACCAGTTGAAAATTGTGTGGCCAAAAGGCTGTACTCTCCCAGAGTCGACAAGGTTGGTGGACATATGCTCATAGCCAGCTGGACGGGGAACACAATAGAAGTTCCACCCCTTTCCAAGATTCAGAGCGCGCCTGCAATCTCTTAAAGTGGTATATATCCACTTGCTTTTGGAGAATCTCCTCAAAAAGCTGCCGTTCACCGCCCCCATATCGGGGTTCATCATTGAAGGATAGTGCAGAAACAGCCATCCGAACAGATATGTGTATGGTAGCTCCAGCCGAGGAAAGCTTCCTTTCTCGCCCTTTCTTCGAAGTATTTGATCGACAAAAAGGCGGAGGCCAGCATTCACTCTGCAAGTCATCACTGACAATAGATCCATCCGATAGCCGAAGACTAAGCAGACAGCAGCAAATAGTATGCCTCGATGAAAGCGATCGACGACGCTGGCTCCAGGAACGACGTATCGTCGAAGCCAATAAGTGAGAAAACCCGCCAGTTGGGCCTCCTTCGACATGGGCCTATAGCCCATCCTCATATAACTCTCAATAATGTCATCTTTCTTAAGAGGGGGATATTGAAAATCATCCTCGATCTTGATATCCATATCCTTGTTCTCCTCCATCAACCCTATCACTTCGCTGTTGCTAAATGGTCTGAAGAAGGTGGGTTTGCAGTTATCGTGCTCCTTTATCTTTTTCTCAATGATGTGGTTGAGAAAGAGATATGGCAACCATATGGTTGAGTAGCAGGTGCCGGATGTACCACTCTTGTAGTACAAGGAACAGATCTTGTAGTGGCATAGCAGCTCTTCAAAGATAGCTACCATGTGTCACGACCCGCACCCTAGAGTAAGGGCACGAGACGTGGGTACGTCCAGCCTACGTCGCAGTGTCGGCGGTAGAACGCTGTCCTAGGTCACAACAACTAACAATTGAAGGTAATACAGTTATACTCCCCGAATGGGGGTGACATAACAGAAATATAACTCAACCACAGCTAAGGTAGAACAGGTAAGATAGATTGATAATGAAAGATAACAATATCCAGAACAGAGAATCACAGAGATACAATCCAGAGTTCTAAGTGTCTAAAATAAAATACATCTCAGAATATCTCAAGTCTAGTACAATAATCCCAAAATAGTAAGACAATCCTAAACTAATGGAGTGTCGTCTACAGCTAATGGATCCTGCTGCTGGTCCAAATCTGGACACTCATCTAGTGTGGCACCGTAGTAAGTAGGACAGAACGCCTCAGCCTCGTTCTCTGTAATATTTCAACAGGTCCAGTCAGGGCAGGAACGAGCACATATCTCTCAACAGTTCATATCAGGTTAAGAGTATAAATCATTACAATAGATTAAAATACAGGAAGTGCTGAATAGAAGTACAAGTAAAACAGGAAATATTTTGTAACTGGAAATAGATACATGATAGTAAAGACTGTAAGTGACTACGTGATTTAGAGTACAATATGGTTATGTAAACGGCTTAGGGGCACATAAATACAAATAAGGAGGCACATTTATACAGCTACTTGGGATAGTGTTCACATAACCAATTCTACTCACCCCGCCCCAATCAGTACACAAGGATCCATTCAAGTTACGTTATAAGCACATAAATACAACTAAGATACGTGAACTCATGTAATGAGTAGTAATGAGGCACGTGAAAGCACATGAGAACATGTAAAAACATGAACTAGTACGAGTACAAGGAGTACGTGATGCACATGATAAAGTACATGAACATGAAATACCCGATGCACCCGTAGAGGGATAACATCTCAGAAAGGGATCCATATAGTACTAATCCGTGAAGATATGTGTCAGCATCATATAGAGTAATCTAGAGCATGAATATATTCAGACAGGTATGAAAAGATCAGAGAATGTACTCGCCTGCTATCTGAAAGTCCGAGATGAAAGTACTATCCGAAGAGTGGTGTCTGGCTCCTATTTAGAACAGTACGAGTCCCAACAAGTCCAGAATGATAATACAATGCAAATTAATGCATTCTACATGAAACTAGGTCAATCTAGACCAAAGTCAACTTTTGGTCAACTCTGGTCAACCCTAGAAGTCAAACTAGGTCAACCAAGTCTAAACTAGGTCAACTAGTCTAATCTTGGTCTAACCAAACTATTCTAGGCTATACCTTGACTAAACTAGGCAACACCATGCCAAGCCATGCCTTAGTCACATAATATAATATATATACAATACATGTCATATGGTATCCCATATATCATATACATATCATATCACAACATCATATATATAATACATAGGAAAAGAGAGAGAGGGGGACACTCAAATACAAGGCATATGTGTATGTGTGTGTGTGTGTATTAGTGAGAGAGAGAGTGTTAGTGAAACATGTGAGGCAAGAGTGAACATATGTGTGAGTGAACATGAGGGTTATGTATGAAACTTGAGAGCACATGGGTGTGTGGTAGTGAGACATATGTGTTGGTGATATGGTAGAGTGTTAGGGTGAGTGATACATGCATGTGAGTGTGGTGTAACATGTGAAGGAACTAGTTTACAACATTTAACAGTCCTATACTTAATGTCAAATGTGAATACACATAAGGAACACAAAAAAAACAGTAATTAGTAATACAACCTTCCAGTTTTCTGTCCTACCCTTAAATCTTAGATTTTGCTCTCAAAAACACACCAAACCATCCCCAAACAAATACCCAGGAATCAGTTCCATAATGTCCAACAAATGTCCAGGTTGAGTACAATATTGCATTCACATATTTCAGATTAAACTCAGATTTTAGAGAGGTAAACAACAGTTCAAACACTCACCCATGTAAACACATAACCCTATATCATTTCAGAGTTCAAAACAGTCCTCCAAAACAATACACAGTTTAATCCTTAATTCCCAAAGAAAAATCAGTTACCTATTTCAATCTCAGGTTTTCAAAACTCAGTTCAATAGTTGAAAGGAAGGGAATCAATCCCAGTTTCAGTCTCAGGTCATAAGCTAACCTTTCCCCCATGGCAGTGAGGCATGAACCCACCATTTCAGTCCAACATTAAAGATTCAAAACTCAGTTTTCAGAAGAAAAAAAACAATTCCAGTTCAGTTTACATGCTCCCAGGATTTCAAAACACTTCTCAGGTTTTAGTGAAAACTGGGAACTAATCTCAGGTTTTAACAATGGTTTCCAGTTTATCAATAATTTGAAATGAACTCAAAGTCCAACCACAATCTCACAATCAAAGCCTTAATTGAATGAATAAATTAGCTAATAAAGAATGTACATGTGGGAACAATTATCAATTGAAAAAAAAATGGCACAAGGGAATTAACTCAGTTCATCATAACAGGAACTAATTAACAGTTCATCCAACTTGAATACTAATGTCCATTCCACACACCCCAAAGCCTAATTTGAATGCCAAATACCTAACTAATATGCTATGTAACATGTAGGGATCAAAAAACAATTGAAATATAACACAAAAGGGAATTTATATGGTTTGAAAACTGGAATCGAGAGAGTATCAGCACAGTATCAGAAAACGCACTGCTCGACAAAAAATCGAGCCAAACAAAATCACTAAACCCAATTAATATGTAAACCTATACTAACAGAGATTGACCATCATGCTTAGGACCTAACTAATCATTAAACATCATTTAAAACATAATCTAAAACATTTAAAATGATTTAAATATGAGAATATAATCACAGCACACGCACGCACACTGTATACGCACTGTGCACACGAAAATACGTGTCCGACACGACACGAGGACTCGTAAAACTTTACGAGCCTCGTGTCAGTCATTGACACAAGCCCTATGTCAAAAATCAAGGGTCGAAACCCTCTGTGCACAGAGAAATCGTGCACGAGCAGCAGGGGAGAAAAACTGCCCGCGCGCGCGTGTGCACGACCGCGTGTACACGTATCCGTGCAGCCTAGACACGACACTAAGACATGACACAAACTACAGAAATGTGTAAGCGAGACCCAAATCTAATTTCCTATTCAAACAAAACCCCAAAAATCACACGAAATGTCCATTGGGGCATTTCATCAAACACCTAGTAATACACACTGATACGTGTCCAGAATGGACATAAAACGACATGAAAATTTGGGAAACCCTATTCCTATAGTTAGGCTAGGGTTAGGGCAACCTAGAATGAATTTTTACAGAATTTAAAATGAATTAGAGAGGATTATACCTATAGGTGAACAATGGGTCAAAATCCCCAAATGGGAAGAGCTCCACAAACCACCAAACTCCCTCAAATTGTTTGCTCCCTAAAAATACTCATTAATAACAGCAAGAAAACTATCATTAGGTCCTAATGCAATTTGTTTGAAGGAATTTAGAGAAGAAATGGATTTTCTAGGAATTTACAAGGATGGGGACTCACCTCTTCCAATGGCAAAGTTTCCTAAAGAGGCAACCCTAATTTTAGGAGCATATAAATAGGGAAGGGGCTGACCATAGGGCTGTTCAGAATTCCTATGGTTAGGGCTTGGTTCAATGGGTGTGGCTATGGGCCATTAAGCCTATTAGTTATAAAATGACTTGTGACTTCACAAGCCATTTCTATATCAAACTAGCTCCTAATTTCACCAAATTAATCCCAATGAGTTAATCCTCATGAACTTAAGTCAACCTAGGTTCTCAAATCCTAATCACTTAGTCAAGACCTAGGTTAGCCACTAGGTTAGTCTACAAGGTCAACTTAAGTCCAAGTCTCTAAAACACCAAAAATAATTATTCTAAAAATCACTCAAAAATCACATTAATTATAAATAATAATAATAATTCAAATTAAATTCTAAAATTTTAAAAATGACCAAAATACCCTCATGCTAGGAAAGTGGTAGTGACAAATCTATCCCCCTTAAAATAATTTCGTCCTCGAAATTTAAAGGCGAAACTAACTGCTAAGAAGGATAGAAAAGTATACCTCAAGGTCCAAAAAGATAGGGGTACCGCTCGCGCATCTCATCTTCCCGCTCCCAGGTAGACTCTCCTGGAGAATGATACCTCCATGCGAAGCATACCAAGGGTATCACCTGGTTCGTCAATACCTTCTCTCGGCGTTCCAGAATCTCCACAGGCTGCTCTGGATAACTGAGAGTATGTCCAACCTCTATCTCCGAGTGATCGAGCACATGGCTAGGGTCAGGCGCGTACCGTCTCAGCTGTGATACGTAAAATACGTTGTGAACTCCCACTAGTGCAGGTGGCAAGTCTAGCCTGTATGCCACGTCACCGACTCTCCCGCTGATAACGAAAGGGCCGATGAAGCGCGGGCTAAGCTTTCCACCTCCACCAAAACGTATCGTACCACGAGTTGGAGATATCCGCAGAAAAACCATGTCTCCAACCTAATCACAAGCAAGGTCTCAAGTTACTAAAAATCAAACATGATCAAACAAACAAAACAAAATACAACCTACTTCTAATCCTATTTCTAAATCTGTACCTCAAACTCCAGCGGCCTCCGGTGGCTATCGGCCCAGTGCCGATGTCTGTCCTGCGCCACGCGAAGTCTGTCCCTAATGAGCTTCACCTTTTCGGCTGCGTCAACAACCATCTCTGGTCCCAGTAAAGCTCGCTCTCCAACATAATCCCAAGATAAGGGTGTACGACACCTACGCCCGTACAGAGCCTCAAACGGTGACATCTCAATGCTGGCCTGATAACTGTTGTTGTAAGCAAACTCTACCAAATACAGGTGATCCTCCCAGGAACCTCCAAAATCCAGGACGCACATCCGCAGCATATCCTCAAGGGTCTGAATAGTCCTCTCTGACTGTCCGTCCGTCTGGGGTGGTATGCGGTACTAAACTTGAGCTGAGTGCCCAAGCTAGTCTGCAGACTCCTCCAGAAATGGGAAGTAAAGCGACTATCCCGATCTGAGACTATACTGACAGAAACCCCGTGAATCCTGACTATCTGTCTCATATACAACTCTGCCAGCCTCTCTGTAGACGTACCTACCTTGAATGGCAAGAAGTGGGCCGATTTGGTCAACATGTCAACGATGACCCAAATTGCGTCTTTTCCTTCTGGTGTACGCGGCAACCCCGATACAAAATCCATGGTAATATGTTCCCACTTCCACTCTGGAATCGGTAACGGCTGCAACAATCCCCCGGGCCTCTGCCTCTCTGCCTTGACCTGCTGACAGATCAAGCATCTAGCTACGAAGTTGGACACCTTCCTCTTCATCCCATACCACCAGACATTCTCTCGCAGATCCTTGTACATCTTGTTGGCACCAGGGTGTATAGAGTACTACGATCTGTGAGCCTCCTGCATAATCTGCTCTCTGAGCTCCCCGCTGGGCACACATAACCGGGAACCGTGCCTCAGGGCACCATCCTCTGCAAGTGAGAACTCAGCATCCTCTACTCCAATACTGATCTGCTCTCGGATATACCGCAGAGCCACATCATCAAACTGTGCCACCTTGATCCTGTCCATCAAGTTCGACTGTATCTGAAGGCCCCATAACTGCATCTGTACTCCGGGCACACTCACCTCTATCCCAAGGCTCTCCAAATCTGCAAGCAGGTGCCGATCCATAGTCAAACACATGGCTGTCGGATACCTACTCAAGGCATCGGCAACCACGTTGGCCTTCCCCGGGTGATACTGAAGTGCGATGTCAAAGTCCTTCATCAACTCAAGCCACCTGCGCTGCCTTATGTTGAGCTCTTTCTGTGTAAATACGTACTTCAAGCTCTTATGATCTGTGAAAATCTCCACCCTCTCGCCGTGCAGATAGTGCTTCCATAACTTCAAAGCAAAAATCACCGCCGCCAGCTCCAGGTCATGGGTAGGGTAGTTCTTCTCATGGAGACGTAATTGCCTGGAAGCATAGGCAATCACCTTCCCATGCTGCTGCAAGACGCAACCCAGCCCCTTCCCTGAAGCGTCACTATAAATAGTGAAACCACCTGATCCTGAAGGCAATGTCAGAATCGGAGCTGTTGTAAGCCGCTTCTTCAACTCATCAAAAGCTGCCTGACACTCCTCTGACCAAACAAACTCAGTATCCTTCCGGATCAACCGTGTCAACGGCTCTGTAACCCGGGAGAAATCCTGCACGAATCTCCGGTAATATCCTGCCAGCCCCAGGAAACTCCTGATCTCTGTCACTGAAGTCGGCGCTGTCCAAGCCTCAACTGCTACAATCTTCTTGGGGTCAACTGAGATACCATCTCCAGTCACCACATGCCCCAAGAAGTCCACCCGGTCCAAGAAAAACTTAAACTTGGAGAGTTTCCCATAAAGCTGCTCCCGCTTGAGAGTCTCTAGCACTATTCGCAGATGCTCCTCATGCTCCTCCTCTGTCTTGGAATATACCAAGATATCATCAATGAACACCACCACGAACTTGTCCAAATACTGGTGGAACACCTTGTTCATTAGATTCATAAACACTGCTGGTGCATTGGTTAGCCTAAACGGCATAACCAAAAACTCAAACTGCCCGTACCGCGTTCTGAAAGCGGTCTTGGGGATATCCTCCTTCTTCACCTTCACCTGGTGATAACCCGACCTCAAATCAATCTTGGAGAACACCCGAGCTCCGCTCAACTGATCAAACAGATCATCGATCCGCGGCAGTGGGTATCTGTTCTTGATTGTCAGGTTGTTAAGTGCCCTGTAGTCGATACACATCCGTACCGACCCATCCTTCTTGGGTACGAAAAGTATCGGTGTACCCCAGGGCGAAGAACTCGAGCGAATGAAGCCCTTGTCCTGCAGCTCATCCATCTGCTTCTTCAGCTCCACTAACTCGCTGTTGTTCACTCGATAGACATGCTGGGAGATCGGTTCCGCGCCGGGAACCAAGTCTATCGAGAACTCTATATCTCTGTCTGGTGGAAGCCCTGGCAACTCCTCTGGAAACACGTCCATAAACTCTGCGATCAAGGGATACGTAGCCACCAGCTCCTCGACTGATGCTCCACAGAAGACTCTGCCGTCCTGCTCTGCCTGCCGTCGGGTGTACTCAAACTCTGGCTCTCCTGGAGCCCCGAACAAAACTCTACCCCCACGGCAATCAATACGGGCGTGGTGTCTACTCAGCCAGTCCATACCTAATACAATATCGTAGTTCGGTAATGGCATGACTAGTAGACTCACCCCCAACTCTCGGCCTCCCAAAATGACACTCCGCCCTCTGCAAACATCACTCACGAGGATGACCCCACCCCCGGTCGTGATCTTGCAGGTCCTAGGCAATGGTTTCGAAATCAAACTGTGTCTAATAGCATACGATACTGACACAAAGCTGTGGGAAGCCCCGGAATCAAAGAGTGCAAATGCTGGAAGGGAATCTAGGAGAACCAAACCTGCTATCAGCTCTCCGATGGCCTCGGCATCCTCAGCTGCCAGGGCGAAAGCTCGTCCCTGCTGTCCATCTCGTGCCTGCTACTGGTACTGCTGGAACCTCTGCTGCTGGGTCGGCAGGGCTGGTCCCTTCTGCTGGCCTGCTGGAGCCTTGGCTCCACCTTCCTGCTATCCTCGCCCAAAAGCCCCTGGGTAGTCCCTCAACTGGTGATCTCCAGCACCACAAAGTAGGCACTTGCCTAGCTTCTTCCTGCACTCATGGATCATGTGCCCTGGCTTCTTGCAGAAGGCACAAATGACTACCGGACGAGGTGCCTGCTGCCCTCTCTGCTGCTGGTGCTGCTGTACTGGCCTCTGCTGCTGATGCTGCTGCTGATACTGCTGCACTGGCCTCTGCTGCTGCTGCTGGAAGTGAGGCCTCTTGGCCTGCCCCTGACTGCTACTGCCACTCTGGAAGTTACGACCCCTCTTCAGTTTCAGCCCTAGGTCGTCTTCCGCTGCCATGGCCCCAGAAAATATCTCAGCAAAAGTGGTGTTCCGGTCGCTCTTAGTCAGCGACCGAATCTCTCTAATCAGACCTCGACGAAACTTCCTCGCCTTCGTCTTCTCAGTCAAGTCATCAATGAACCGGACCAATTTGCAGAACTCTCCGGCATACTTAGCTACTGTCTGGTTCCCCTGAACCAAAGCCTCGAACTGTGCCTCGATACCTTCCAAGGCAATATCAGAAAAGAACTGCTCCATAAATAGCTTCTTGAATTGGGCCCAAGTTTGGCCCTCAACTCCTACCCTGGGATCTGCCGGATACCATGCTCGGGCTAAATCCTGCATCTGGCTGCCCGCCGCATCGATCTGGAGTCGAGCTGGTATCTCTGCTAGGCGAAAGATCTACTCAATATGCTCTATCCAATCGTCTGCAACGTGGATGCCTCTGTGCCGAAGAACTCCCGAGGATGCATCTTCTGGAAGTCCTGTATATCCTTCTCCCTCCGACGGGGCTGCTGCTGAGTCCCCTGAGCTGTGATCATCTCGACTGTAGTACATACCAGCTGGTGTGCCTCATCGATCCCCTGTCTGAAATCTGCAGTCTGCCTCGTCTGCTGCTGCTGGTGAGACTCAAGGATCCTCTCCACGAAGGAGAAGAGATGGGCAGCATCTACCATCCCCACAGGCGGAGGCTGTTGCGTGGGAAGGATCTCTGGAATCACAACTGGCCTCCTGACTGCCGGAGGTGCTCCTCCAAAAGTGGCAGAAACTCTCACTCCTGAGGGCTGCACTGGCCCTGTAGCACCGGAAGCTGGGTGCTGGACATGAGAGGTGGCAGACCCCTCTCTAGCCTCTCCCGTCACGGGGCGATGCGATCGCGTCTCAACCATCCTGGAGACACAGATCAAACAAGAAGCAATTACTGAGAATGAGTCAAAATAATCAAAGGAGGACAGTTTAAAATTCTAAGGAAGACAATAAGCAGCAAAATTGATATACGGAATCTGATAAGGAGTTTTCCTAGTGTGATTGAGTACCTTCAAAAATATGCTAATTTCTACTGCAGGCTGCAGCAATATTCTAGTTCGAATACCACTACACTTATATCCTAGACCTGCATGGGCCACCACTAAAAACGTGTCAAGACCCGCACCCTAGAGTAAGGGCACGAGACGTGGGTACGTCCAGCCTACGCCGCAGTGTCGGCGGTAGAACGCTGTCCTAGGTCACAACATCTAACAATTGAAGGTAATATAGTTATACTCCCCGAATGGGGGTGACATAACAGAAATATAACTCAACCACAGCTAAGGTAGAACATGTAAGATAGATTGATAATGAAAGATAACAATATCCAGAACAGAGAATCACAGAGATACAATCCAGAGTTCTAAGTGTCTAAAATAAAATACATCTCAGAATATCTCAAGTCTAGTACAATAATCCCAAAATAGTAAGACAATCCTAAACTAATGGAGTGTCATCTACAGCTAATGGATCCTGCTGCTGGTCCAAATCTGGGCACTAATCTAGTGTGGCACCGTAGTAAGTAGGGCAGAACGCCTCAGCCTCATCCTCTGTAATATTTTAACAGGTCCAGTCAGGACTGGAACAAGCACATATCTCTCAACAGTTCATATTAGGTTAGGAGTATAAATCATTGCAATAGAGTAAAATATAGGAAGTGCTGAATGGAAGTACAAGTAAAATAGGAAATATTTTATAACTGGAAATAGATACATGATAGTAAAGACTGTAAGTGACTACGTGATTTAGAGTACAATATGGTTATGTAAACGGCTTAGGGGCACATGAATACAAATAAGGAGGCACATTTATACAGCTACTTGGGATAGTGTTCACATAACCAATTCTACTCACCCCGCCCCAATCAGTACACAAGGATCCATTCAAGTTACGTTATAAGCACATAAATACAACTAAGATACGTGAACTCATGTAATGAGTAGTACATGAGGCACGTGAAAGCACATGAGAACATGTAAAAACATGAACTAGTACGAGTACAAGGAGTACGTGATGCACATGATAAAGTACATGAACATGAAATACCCGATGCACCCGTAGAGGGATAACATCTCAGGAAGGGATCCATATAGTACTAATCCGTGAAGATACGTGTCAGCATCATATAGAGTAATCTAGAGCATGAATATATTCAGACAGGTATGAAAAGATCAGAGAATGTACTCGCCTGCTATCTGAAAGTCCGAGATGAAAGTACTATCCGAAGAGTGGTGTCTGGCTCCTATTTAGAACAGTACGAGTCCCAACAAGTCCAGAATGATAATACAATGCAAATTAATGCATTCTACATGAAACTAGGTCAATCTAGACCAAAGCCCAACAAGTCCAGAATGATAATACAATATTGCATTCACATATTTCAGATTAAACTCAGATTTTAGAGAGGTAAACAACAGTTCAAACACTCACCCATGTAAACACATAATCCTATATCATTTCAGAGTTCAAAAAAGTCCTCCAAAACAATACACAGTTTAATCCTTAATTCCTAATAAAAAATCAGTTACCTATTTTAATCTCAGGTTTTCAAAACTCAGTTCAATAGTTGAAAGGAAGGGAATCAATTCCAGTTTCAGTCTCAGGTTATAAGCTAACCTTTCCCCCATGGCAGTGAGGCATGAACCCACCATTTCAGTCCAACATTAGAGATTCAAAACTCAGTTTTCAGAAAAAAAAAACAATTCCAGTTCAGTTTACATGCTCCTAGGATTTCAAAACACTTCTCAGGTTTTAGTGAAAACTGGGAACTAATCGCAGGTTTTAACAATGGTTCCTAGTTTATCAATAATTCGAAATGAACTCAAAGTCCAACCACAATCTCACAATCAAAGCCTTAATTGAATGAATAAATTAGCTAATAAAGAATGTACATGTGGGAACAATTATCAATTGAAAAAAAAAACATGGCATAAGGGAATTAACTCAGTTCATCATAACAGGAACTAATTAACAGTTCATCCAACTTGAATACTAATGTCCATTCCACACACCCCAAAGCCTAATTTGAATGCCAAATACCTAACTAATATGCTATGTAACATGTAGGAATCAAAAACCAATTGAAATATAACACAAAAGGGAATTTATATGGTTTGAAAACTAGAATCGAGAGAGTATCAGCACAGTATCAGAAAACGCACTGCTCGACCAAAAATTGAGCCAAATAAAATCACTAAACCCAATTAATATGTAAACCTATACTAACAGAGATTAACCATCATGCTTAGGACCTAACTAATCATTAAACATCATTTAAAACATAATCTAAAACATTTGAAACGATTTAAACATGAGAATATAATCACAGCACACGCACGCACACTGTACACGCACTGTGCACACGAAAATACGTGTCCGATACGACACGAGGACTCGTGAAACTTTACGAGCCTTATGTCAGTCATTGACACAAGCCCTATGTCAAAAATCAAGGGTCGAAACCCTCTGTGCACAGAGAAATCGTGCACGAGCAGCAGGAAAGAAAAATTGCCCGCGCACGCGTGTGCACGACCGCGTGTACACGTGTCCGTGCAGCCTAGACACGACACAAACTACAGAAATGTGTAAACGAGACCCAAATCTAATTTCCTATTCAAACAAAACCCCAAAAATCATACGAAATGCCCATTGGGGCATTTCATCAAACACCTAGTAATACACACTGATACGTGTCCAGAATGGACACGAAATGACACGAAAATTTGGGAAACCCTATTCCTATAGTTAGGCTAGGGTTAGGGCAACCTAGAATGAATTTTTACAAAATTTAAAATGAATTAGAGAGGATTATACCTATAGGTGAACAATGGATCAAAATCCCCAAATGGGAAGAGCTCCACAAACCACCAAACTCCCTCAAATTGTTTGCTCCCTAAAAATACTCATTAATAACAACAAGAAAACTATCATTAGGTCCTGATGCAATTTGTTTGAAGGAATTTGGAGAAGAAATGGATTTTCTAGGAATTTACAAGGATGGGGACTCACCTCTTCTAAATGGCAAAGTTTTCTAAAGAGGCAACCCTAATTTTAGGAGCATATAAATAGGGGAGGGGCTGACCGTAGGGCTGTTCAGAATTCCTAGGGTTAGGGCTTGGTTCAATGGGTGTGGCTATGGGCCATTAAGCCTATTAGTTATAAAATGACTTGTGACTTCACAAGCCATTTCTATATCAAACTAGCTCCTAATTTCACCAAATTAATCCCAAAGAGTTAATCCTCATGAACTTAAGTCAACCTAGGTTCTCAAATCCTAATCACTTAGTCAAGACCTAGGTTAGCCACTAGGTTAGTCTACAAGGTCAACTAAAGTCAAAGTCTCTAAAACACCAAAAACAATTATTCTAAAAATCACTCAAAAATCACATTAATTATAAATAATAATAATAATTCAAATTAAATTCTAAAATTTTGAAAATGACCAAAATACCCTCAAGTTAGGAAAGTGGAAGTGACACCATGTCGGCATTCTCTTGGCGTAATTTGTCCAACTCATCATTTGTCGGGACAAATTTTTCATAGGGGATATCCTCCATTGGCAAGCTGGAGATGTACTTCATCTCGTGTAAAGCCAATCTGATCTCTCCGCATGGTATCATAAAAGTCCCTGTTCTGTAATTGTATCTCTTCGCCAATACAAGGAATAGATGCGGATTAGGCAGGAAACCATAAACGGTGGCGTACACCGCTTGGTACAGCTCAATCTCCTTGAGTCGGTCTTCAAATTGAGCCAATATCCAATTGGCTGTACAGCTCTACCTCTTGTTATCTGGATTCACAAGACCTGTCAATCGAATATCTTGGTCTGGATATCTTCCCTCAACCTTCGCAAACTCATTTACGAATATCAGAGTTCTGACCGGTAGCAGCAGGGAAGAGTTTTCTGGTGGGATGCAATCAGGTTTCAGTCCTCTGAGTAGGGAGCTGTGACGCTCAGAGGAACTGTAGAACATGTCTTTGCTGTTCGGCCCCTTCTTCACACAGATGTTCCCCGTTCGGGCTTGCTAAAGTGGATTTATATCCCATTCCATCCTTCTGGGATAGCTCGCAAAAGCATAGCGAGACAGGGGAAGACATCTGGAAATCTCCGGTAGAAGTATCATCTTCTCGCCTCTTTGAAAAAGTCTCTGTTCCATGCGAGGTCTAGCCTGAGAGTTCTTGTCAAAAGCCTCACCGCACAGGAACAACGGCTTCTTATGAGTAACTGTATCTGCAGTTTGGAGTGGTTGCCCGTTCATCAAATACAGCAGAATTTTATTATCTTGTGCCATCAGGATGGCTTGCTGAGATAACGGTAAGGCATATTGAGGATATGTCACATGGAAAAGATCCTCCTTGAACTCAGGTTCAGCCAAAGATCCTGTAAAGACCTCATAATCTGGATCTTCCCTGAGGTTAACTGCATCAAATAAAGAGATAAAGATCAGTACATGCAAAATCACAAAGTTTCTTTGAAAAGAGTTCATCAAATTGTGCTATGTGCAAAGCATCAGATTGCGCCAATACAACCCACATGCACAAAGTATCCAATTGTGCCAACAGATCCACTTGCGCAAGACATCAGGTTGCGCTAACCCACTTGCACAAGGCATAGGTTGCGCTAACCCGCTTGCACAAGGCATCAATTTGCGCTGGCTCAACGACTTGCGCAAATCAATAGATTGCGCCGAACATCTGCCAGCGCATTCCAACCGATTGTGCGAGAATATAGTTTTCATAAAAATGAAAACTATTGTGTGTGAAACAAAACCCTAAACAGGACGGCACAATACTATCAATCTCTAAAAAGAGAGAGGTATGAAGGTTCGAAAATGTCAAAAACCCTAAAAAGGGTTTCGATCGAGTTTGTCATCTACCTTGCAGCGCTGGGTGGCCAATTTCATGACGAGAGATTCGGGACGCAACCCGAGTCGAAGGCTCGGTGGGGGCCTTGCCCTTCTCGGTGGCAGTTCGCTTAGGAGCCATTAACGTCGACGGCGAGAAGAAGGAAAAGTAGTCGAAATAGGAGGGAAGCTTTTATCTCTTCAGAAAATCGAAAGCAAGTAAAGGTTGACAGAATGAGAATGGAAACTATTTATAGTTTTTAGAAGTGTAACAGTCACCTCAGATTGTGCCACAAAAGTCGGAGCTGATTCCTCCAAACGCGCAGTCAAAGCGCTACTTGCGCAACTTGATTTTAAATTCGAAATTCAAAGTATTTCAAAATTTTGAATATTTTTAAATTTTGAAAACTTTGAAGGGGGTCTTGTAGGTCCTAAAAATCAAGTTGCACCCATCAAAAAAGTAATAAAAATCAAATGGCGTACCCTTCAAATGAACTGCGCAGGAGACAGACTGCACAATAAATCAACTACGCGAGGCCAAACCGCACTAACATCCAGGCGCGCTATGTTGACATGGCAACGTCATCATTACCTGACAAAAATTTAATCTTTTGACAGCTGACAGCTCGATAAACGAGGAGTCCTTTCATTTCTTGTGTAGCACAGCGCTCGAGGACAGCTGTACAGCCAACACAATCTGCCAGCCCAACCGAAGCACAGTTTGCCAGATCCTCTTCAGCGCAGTTCGATCCTAGCACAGTCTGAAGCAAGTGCAGTTCAAGCGGCGCAATCCATCAAGATAACTGACATTTTATACGTGACCTACATGCCATCAATTGCTCACCACGTGGCAACCGTCTGTACACAACCATGCGTATTTCAATCAAATAATGCCACGCGTCTAATACAGTTGAGCCACGATCGAGTAATTGCCAGCGCAGTTCGCTGTTTGCGCAGTCCAATGCCTGCGCAATCCAGTCTGCGTAATCCAGAAATAACTACTAATTAGTTATTTTCCAGAACTCTATAAATACAGTTTCAAATCCTTCATTATGGACATGAGATCATTCAAGATCATAGAGAGATCAGGAGTTCTTGCCCAAGTGCTGCTGCATTCTTCAGAGGCTATCGTCTTCAAAGTTCAAATCATCCAAGGGATAAAGCGATCGTCTTCAGATCGGATTCCTATAGTTGTACTTTTCCAGAATTCAATTGTAATCTTCTTACAAAGTTTGTGAAATAAAAGAATTTTTGTTTTTGCAAATAGTAGGTATCATAGGTTGTCAACAATATGTATGATATAGTACATA
Source organism: Iris pallida (assembly GCA_029216955.1). Lineage (NCBI taxonomy): Eukaryota > Viridiplantae > Streptophyta > Magnoliopsida > Asparagales > Iridaceae > Iris > Iris pallida. Next base: position 12,020,554 of record JANAVB010024994.1, read on the forward strand.
TATATAAAAACTTCCTTCATCCCCTCCCCCCTTCCCACGAGTGCATGACCCTCTCCCCCCTCTGCCATCGGAGGCGGGGCCATGCGCCACCGTCCGGCCGTCGCCCCTTCCCCCCTCTCGTCGACACCACCCCTCCTTCGGTCGGGTCACCCCTCGGCCGCCCGTGACGGAAGCGGCGCTCCCGATCCTTCCGCAGTACGCTCCGCCCCTCCGGAAGCGGACTCCGACTTGGTCGGAGGACCTCCGGACGCTGGCGGTTGCAGTTCCCGCCCCTGGGTTGCGGCGGCTCTTCGATGGCCACGACCGGTCGACCGTCTCTCCGTTGTAGCTGTTCCTCCTCCAGGAGTACCAGGGGCGGGCGCTCCACCCCCTCACCCCCCCGCCGCCGTGGCTGCGCACGGCCGCCCCGCTCCGGTGGCCGTGGGACCCGCCGGTGTTGTCACGACCCTCACCCGCTTTTCGGATACGAGACGTATCCAAGCCAGTCTACGACGCAGAGTCGACGGTAGAACACTGTCACAGCCATGAAGCTCAAAATCACAAAATAACAACTTTATTGCTCATTCACATTTCTAAGATTTATTAAAGCAATTATAAGATTTATATTGGAAAGAAAATACAATGTTCTTATACATTTGATGAAAATAATACCACTGCTATCTATTTCTAGGTTTATGTCTGCAAGTACACCCATATTTCCTAAAGCTAAATGAATCTACGGCTAACCTGAAAAATGTTGGTTTCCAGTCAGAAATGGAACAAGCATACAAACCGACGGTAATACAAAAATACAATAGAATTAACAAAACATGAAAATAACATATGAGAGATGAAAACTAGAAAGTAACTGATGACATGGCAGGTGGTGAAGAAGACAAGAAAAACAAATAAAAAAACAACTATTTATGTGATTTGAAACATCCGTTTCGACATGTGAATGGCTAGAAGGTAAATTCGGCACCCTGCACGTGTCGTGTGCAGCTGCTTCTCCACGAAAGACACGGAGAATAGTTGTGGGTAGTCCACATATCTACTAAGATATTTCCCCTCCCGACTACTCCGTGTGACGAGCGTGTCAACAAGCAGCAAGACATATGTATAGACATGAAATGTATAGACTACTATGAATCTAAAAGCAATCAGAAAGTGTACTTGTCTGAGGTCCTTTGCTGGTGAAACCGATAATTCCACTGGGTCCAAAATAGTCTAATTTGCTAGGCACGAATATGTAGGCGTCCAATATCGCAATAAAATATGGATACGATTACTCTCGATTTGACTATTTTAATCAGAAGAAAATTGATTAAGAATTATTCCCATAATATATACATATTTCATTTAGAAAGTATTTATCTTTTTTAAGAGATTATTTTTAGAAAAATATTTATAAGCTAGTTAGAAATTATTTATGATAATTGAAACCAATAAAATTATTTAGATTGATATGTTTGAAAAGTTAGCAAAGTATTTTAGACTAAAACCTTAACTCTACAAAAATACCTTTAGCTAAATATTTAGTATCTATAAACATGTCAGCACCCCTATGTAAAACTTATTAAAATAGGCTCAAGGTCAGTTAAGCATTTATCTTCTAAACAACCTTATAAGCATAGGTGCTCAAATTTTAACAAACCCATTTTGCAATACTTATAATTATATCGAGATCATTAAAATAATTTTATAAAAATAACTAAAATCTTCTCGGTCCAAAACAGTGTATTCCAACAAAGCCCATATAATATTAGCATATATAAAGGAACCATCTAAACATATTTTAGAAGATTGTCAAGAAAATATACCTTAATTACTATCCAAGATAATATTTAGTTTTTAGAAATATTTACTATACACGTATTTAATAAAATATCTCTACTACTAAGAACATAATAATACAAGTACTTTCGAAGCCCAACATCTAAAATATTATTTCAAAATAAATATTAGTATAACAGTGTGAATAAAAGTAATGTTTTATACTATACCTACATATCCTCTAATATTAGGACTGGCACCCTAGTTTAAGCCAACCCATATCCTATTATTAAATGTATCAACTAATGGGCTTGAAGCCCAACCAAAATTTGAGCTAAGCAAACTTAACTCTCTTCTTACTGGAGAGAGAAGGAGAATCCATGTTAAATTAAAGGGAAATAAGGAGGAGACAGAAAGTGGAGGGTCCTCACCGGAGTTCGAGCCTTCTGGTGGAGGTCACGCTCGAGCGCCCGACGTGAGGAAGTCGGAGCGCGGGTGTGGAAGATGTACGGAGGCCTAGAATCCGTGGGGAGGCACGATCGGGATGGGGAGGTCGTCGGCGCTGGTGGGGCCAGCCGTGACACCGAGGCAGTCCGGCGCTTGGCTTCGCAGAGCCTTAACAGAGATCGGCGGTGGATGGCACCGTCATGGGGAACGTCGGCTCCGATCCACGGAGAAGAGGAAGAGAGCTCACAAAGGGGTTTTCCTTCCTGAGCTCATCGGCCGGCGGCTCGGTGCTGACATGGAGGACCTGACGGCGAGAGCAGTCGAGGAGGATGCTCGGTAGCCTGTCGACGAAAGCTGGAGACGGTGGAGACTATACACGGCAAGGCGGCACGATCGGTGGAGATGTGCTGAACTCGGGACCCACCTGGAACCTTGCGCTCGAGAGGTCCCAAATCTGGCTTCGGCGGGCGGACGCGCCACAGGAGGAGACGACGGGTGGAGGATACTGGTCTAGACGGAGGGGCGCTCACCGGACAGCGAACTCGGAGAGGGGCGGTTCGACGACGCAGGGTTGGAGGTCCCAACGGACGGAGCTTCGAAGCGGCTCACCGGTGCGGTGGTGCGGGGTCAGCACTCCGGATCTGGAGGTATGTGTCTGTAGCGGTGGCGTTGATGGATTTGGTTTTGGTAATGGTGGTGGACGCGGGGCTGGTGGTCGGGAATTTATTGCAGAAGGTTTGGTCGGATTTTGGTGGGCTGAGTGATGTAACGTCCGTGTCGGCCTGTCGACACAGACATGGACGCGGGGTTTTGATGTTTGTAATCCTGTGGAATAAGACGAAAAGTACACGGACACACGGGTCCGGACACGGCTCTGGTTGGCTTGGCGACTGTGGCAGGAAATATGGCTAGATGGAGGATGCTCGGACATGTGATACGTGGATGGTGATGACGGACGTATTAGAATATTGGATGGCTGGTTATGGTGTCGGGAAGTCCCGTGATGATGATCGCCGATGGTGTTCTGCTTGTTGGGATGTATTCAACAACGGCGGAGATGGTCGAGTGGGAGGAGTTGTTGATGGTGGCGCGGGATGATGGCGTTTTGTGGAATTTTTGTAGCGGCTTGGAGTTGTGTTGAGAATTGTTTGAGTGTGGAAAACTAGTTCTCCTTAAATAGGAGATGAATCTTCTAGTGGGATAAGGTCTATAAGTCCTAGTAGATAAGTCTCCGTTTTAATTTAAGTCAAATAAATAAATTTAAATTAAAACTCATTAGTAGATAATAACATATTAATTTAAATCAATCATTAATATAATCAAAATCCTTTAAATGATCTCAAATAATAATTTAAGATAATTCTCAATGTTATAAAATAATTTAAATTCTAATAGAAAAATCCTTGCACAAACTTAAATGAAATTTAAATACAAATTGATCTAACCGCAATACTATAAACGATTGCTATAATAATGTAAAATATTATTGTATATTTTTAAATAATTTGAATCATATGAATACAAATCAAACTTAGGTAAGTGATCAACATAATTTTGAAATATTATTAAATGCTATCATATAATTCAAATCAAATTAAATAACTTATTACTATAACAATTCAAAAATAATATTTTGCAATCATATTTTTATTACTCAAAAATCATATCTAAAATGTTTTAATAAATATTTTTATTGAATAAAATTTATTTATGATATCCAAGATCATTTTCCAAAATAAATATTTTGAAAGCCTAATAATTTTTAACCGAATATTTTGTAATGCTAATAATAAGATTTCAATAATAATTATTCTAGGAAAAGTAAATGGTAATCGCCATCATAAATTCTAATTAGTTTTTGAACACAAAAATAATGGCAAATATCTTATACTAGGAGATAAAATATAATTTTATTTTTCGAAAATGAATTAAAATAAAAGAACTTTTAAAGATTCGGGAAGAGGGGTTACAAATCTACCCACCTTAGAAATTAATTCGTCCTCAAATTTAAAAATAATTAGGATAACGTGAAAAATAATATATTATAATGGAAAAGCATTTCTCAATTTAATAGAACAAGGGTTTTATTAGTCGAGAAGGATGAGATTGGAAGAGGAACGATAAATATGGTTTGGCCTGATCCAATTACAGTCAACATGGTCTAGTTACGACCGAATTTTCTAAAGAATGATCAAGGTTCTAGATGCAATCTAAACAAGGCTATAGTCCCATAGATATAGGTTAAGATACAGTCACGATCAAGGTTAATCATGCAAGTCATCCATGCATGATAAAATTAAAAAGTTGGTACGAGCATGAACAAGGTCAAATTAGTCATGACCATAGTTGGAATGAAAGTTAACCTTAGCTATGATTTAGTTGAAATTATAGGCACGGTTATGATTTAGTCTTGATAAAAATAGTTTACTATCGATCAAAATTGAAATCATCTTGGTACGAATAATTAGTTAAATGAAATTCTTTAGGCACGATCCAATAATCGAATTCTAGGATGGCAGGCGAATCGGCAAGATCAAAATCGTTCTAACACGATTGATTGTGTAGGCATGATCATAGAATCAAACCTAGAAAAGGATACAAATTTGACTCGATCGAAATATAATAAAAGGAGTCTAGTTATGGTCTAAATTGTTCAAGGATGATCCAATCCAAAAATATTTAAAATATTTATCCACAATTATTTAGGCACGAGTTTAGAATCAAAATCTAGATAGGTTTAGGAATCCAGTCGAAAGTATATTAAAGGATGACAATCTGAAAAATAGAAGGATAATAAAGGAAGGGAGAGTTACCGGTTTATTGAGAAGATTGTGACCAGGATAAGCGCAAATCAATTTAAAAACTTAATAGTTATATGCCAATAAGACGTAGTCTCTATGGTATTCGAAACTCGTAAACATGATCGAAGCTATTTTATCGAGACTTTATGCCTCGCCAGTGTACAGGTAGCTGCAATAAACTCTTGATTCTATGACCCAAGCAAGGATACGGTAACGAATACCATATCAACTCTGTCCAATCTGGACATAACAATTTAAAGATGAAGATAGGACGACCAAGATATAGCTTTGACAACATTCGATAACTTATTCTTACTCGAGATTACTTCAACTTAGGGATCATTCCTCGCCAGTGCGCTGCTGGCTGCAGTGAACCATCAGTCTCCATAAGTCAAATAAGTGACGACAGTACGCGACTGTCTGCCATCATAAGTCATCAAAATTATTCCAACTATATCCTCCAATAATATCAAAGGAGTTTAAAAATATTATATAAATTGATAAAGATAGAAAAAGTGCAAGCATATGTTCTTCAAGTATAAGATTCAGCTTCTTGAAAAGAAAACAATTGCCTAGGAAGGATAATGATCAAGGTCGAGATAAGTAAAAATCTTATAATCCTTATTTCGCGGATATTCAAGATTCAACGATTGAGAGAAAACTTTTGAATCCAAAAACTTAACTCGAGATTAATAGACAATTGAGGGAGAAGTTATTAAAAAATAATTCCTTAGGTCCCAAAAAAAATATATAAGTGATAAGAAATTATGATATGGCGATGTTTAGAAAAACATAAGAAAAAGTTGTACAAATGATTATGATTAGGAAGAAAATGACCGAAGGCAAAAGAAATATAGACCTAGATTTATATTTCTCTAATATTCATGATCGAGGGAAAATATGTATAAGGCACTATGTCTGCCTATTATGAGTGTACTTATACACAAGTATTTATGTATAGCATAAGTGAATCCCAAAATTCCCAAAATATCATTCTAAGAGAAGATTATCCTATTTCCAAGAAAATGTAAATTTAAATAGCAATAATACATATATTACATTCATTATATAATTTATAAAAATTATTCACAATACTAGAAATGGACTATCAATATATATACACATCTATATATCTACATGGATGACGTTGGTCGCACTACATGACAACCAGGACTTGGGTTGAGTTCGGGCTAATTTGGAACAACCGGGTCTTCTAAAAGCCAATAATCTTAATAATAAATAATTAAATTATTCCTAGGGTTATGTCATAATTTGTCCTGCTTTTATTAGTTTCAACCCACTTATTGTTCTATCTTCCCAACCACAGCTAATACACTAGTCAAAGCACGCCACTGCACTATCCGTGCCATTATTTCTAGTCATCTTGTACTCTAAATCTTAACCACGACTAAGGCATTCTACAATAATAATTAAATTAAATTAAATAATTATAAATTCCAAAAATCACATCTTAATTCAAATAAAAGAAATAAATGCTATTTTCAAAATTTTGGAAAGATGTTACGAATCTACCCTCCTTAGGAATACCGTCAAGTCAAAATGTGATAGTGTATCCTGAAAGTCATCTAGTGAGACCTATGTAGCAACCTTAACTACCCAATGTCAAATTAAATTAGGGACTCCTAATCCTGACCATTCTTAAAATTGATTTACTCCTAGTTGTGAATGAGCATTTTCTAGTCGCAGGCTCGCAATAGTACGACTAACTTAAGTACTATCACGAGTTCGCAATCTTTTACGAAAATGGACCTGCATGGGCCAATATAAAAACTTGTCACGACCCACACCCACTTCGGATACGAGATGTGTCCAAGCCAGCCTACGTCGCAGAGTCAACGGTAGAACGTTGTCACGGCCATGAAGCTCAAAATTATAAAATAATAACTTTATTGCTCATTCACATTTCTAAGATTTATTACAGCAATTACAAGATTTATATTGGAAAGAAAATACAATGTTCTTGCACATTTAATAAAAATAATACCACTGCTATTTATTTTTAGGTTTATATTTACAAGTACACCCGTATCTCCCAAAGCTAAGTGAATCCACGGCTAAACAAAAAATTGTTGGTTTTCAATCATGAATGGAGCAAGCACACAAATTGACGGCAATGCAAAAACACAATATAATTAACAAGACATAAAAATAACATAAGAGAGATGAAAACCAGAAAGTAACTGATGACATGGCAGGTGGTAAAGAAGACAAGAAAAACAAATAAAAAACAACTATCTATGTGATTTAAAATATCTGTTTCGACATGTGAACAGCTAGGGGTAAATCCGGCACCCTGCACGTGTCGTGTGCAGCTGCTATTCTCCACGAAAGACATAGGAGATAGTTCTGGGTAGTCCACATGTCTACTAAGATATTTCCCCTCCTGACTACTCCATGTGACGAGCGTGTCAACAAACAGCAAGACATATGTATAGACATGAAATATATAGACTACTATGAATCGAAAAGCAATCAAAAAGTGTACTTGCCTGAGGTCCTTTGCTGGTGAAACCGATAATTCCACTGGGTCCAAAATAGTCCAATTTGCTAGGCACGAATATGTAGGCTTCCAAAATCACAATAAAATATGGATACGATTAGTCTCGATTTGACTATTTTAATCAGAAGAAAATTGATAAAGAATTATTCCCATAATATATACATATTTCATTTAGAAAGTATTTATCTTTACTAAGAGATTATTTTTAGAAAAATATTTATAAGCTAGTTAGAAATTATTTATTATCATTGAAACCAATAAAATTATTTAGGTTGATACGTATGAAAAGTTAGCAAAGTATTTTAGACTAAAACCTTAACTCTACCAAAATACCTTTAGCTAAATATTTAGTATCTATAAACATGTCAGCACCTCTATGTAAAACTTATTAAAATAGGCTCAAGGCCAGTTAAGCATTTATCTTCTAAACAACCTTATAAGCATAGGTGCTCAAAGTTTAACAAGCCCATTTGGCAATACTTATAATTATATCGAGATCATTAAAATAATTTTATAAAAATAACTAAAATCTTCTCGGTCCAAAACAGTATATTCCAACAAAGCCCATATAATATTAGCGTATATAAAGGAACCATCTAAACATATTTTAGAAGATTGTCAAGAAAATATACGTTAATTACTATCCAAGATAATATTTAGTTTTTAGAAATATTTACTATAAACGTATTTAATAAAATATCTCTACTACTAAGAATAATAATAATACAAGTACTTTCAAAGCCCAACATCCAAAATATTATATCAAAATAAATATTAGTATAATAGTGTGAATAAAAGCAATGTTTTATACTATACCTACATATCCTCTAGGGCTGGCACCCTAGTTTAAGTTAACCCATATCCTATTATTAAATGTATCAACTAATGGGCTTGAAGCCCAACCAAAATTTGAGCTAAGCAAACTTAACTCTCTTCTTACAGGAGAGAGAAGGAGAATCCCTGTTAAATAAAAGGGAAATAAGGAGGAGGCAGAAAGTGGAGGGTCCTCACCGGAGTTCGAGCCTTCTGGTGGAGGTCACGCTCGAGCGGCCGACGTGAGGAAGTCGGAGCGCGGGTATGAGAGACGCGTGGAGGCCTAGGATCCGTGGGGAGGCGCGATCGGGATGGGGAGGTCGCTGGCGGGGCCAGGCGTGACACCGAGGCAGTCCGGCGCTTGGCCTCGCGGAGCCTTAACAGAGATCGACGGTGGATGGCACCGTCATGGGGAACGTCGGCTCCGGTCCGCTGAGATGAGGGAGATAGCTCACAAAGGGGGTTTCCTTTCTGAGCTCGTCGATCGGCGGCTCGGTGCTGAGATAGAGGACCCACCGGCGAGAGCAGTCGAGGAGGATGCTCGATAGCCTGTCGGCGAAAGCTGGAGGCGGTGGCGACCCTACACGACGAGGAGGCACGATCAGTGGAGACGTACTGAACTCGGGACTCGCCTGGAACCTGGCGCTCGAGAGGTCCCAGATCTGGCTCCGGCGGGCGGACGCACCACAGGAGGAGACGACGGCTGGAGGATACTGGTCCAGACGGAGGGGCGCTCACCGGACGGCGAACTTAGAGGGGGCCGGTTCGGCGATGCAGGGTTGGAGGTCCCGACGGACGGAGCTTCGCAGCGGCTCACCGGTGCGGTGGTGCGGGCCAGCACTCCGGATCTGGAGGTATGTGTCTGTGGCGGTGGCGTTGATGGATTTTGTTTTGGTAATGGTGGTGGATGCGAGGCTGGTGGTCGAGAATTTATTGCAGGAGGTTTGGTCGGGTTTTTGTGGGCAGAATAATGTAACGTCCATATCGGCCTGTCGACACGGACACGGGGTTTTAATGTTTGTAATCCTGTAGAATAAGACGGAAAGTACTCGGACACACGGGTCCAAACACGGCTCTGATTGGCTTGGCGACTGTGGCAGGAAATGTGGCTAGATGGCGGACGTTCGGACATGTGATACGTGGATGGTGATGACGGACGTGTTGGGATATTGGATGGCTGGTTATGGTATCGGGAAGTCCCGTGATGATGATCGCCGATGGTGTTCTGCTTGTTGGGATGTATTCAACAACGGCGGTGATGGTCGAGTGGGAGGAGTTGTTGATGGTGGCGCGGGATGATGTCGGTTTGTGGAATTTTTGTAGCGGCTTGGAGTTGTGTTGCGAATTGTTTGAGTGTGGAAAACTAGTTCTCCTTAAATAGGAGATGAATCTTCTAGTGGGATAAGGTCTATAAGTCCTAGTAGATAAGTCTCTGTTTTAATTTAAATCAAATAAATAAATTTAAATCAAAACTCATTAGTAGAGAATAACATATTAATTTAAATCAATCATTAATCTAATCAAAATCCTTTAAATGATCTCAAATAATAATTTAAGATAATTCTCAATGTTATAAAATAATTTAAATTCTAATAGAAAAATCTTTGCACAAACTTAAATGAAATTTAAATACAAATTGATCTAATCACAATACTATAAACGATTGCTATAATAATATAAAATATTATTCTATATTTTTAAATAATTTGAATCATATGAATACAAATCAAACTTAGGTAAGTGATCAACATAATTTTGAAATATTATTAAATGCTATCATATAATTCAAATCAAATTAAATAACTTATTACTATAACAATTCAAAAATAATATTTGGCAATCATATTTTTATTACTCAAAAATCATATCTAAAATGTTTTAATAAATCTTTTTATTGAATAAAATTTATTTATAATATCCAAGATCATTTTCCAAAATAAATATTTTGAAAGCCTAATAGTTTTTAACCGAATATTTTGTAATGCTAATAATAAGATTTCAATAATAATTATTCTAGAAAAAGTAAATGGTAATCGCCATCATAAATTCTAATTAGTTTTTAACACAAAAATAATGGCAAATATCTTATACTAGGAGATAAAAATAATTTTATTTTTTGAAAATGAATTAAAATAAAAGAAATTTTAAAGATTCGGGAAGAGGGGTTACAAATCTACCCACCTTAGAAATTAATTCGTCCTCGAATTTAAAAATAATTAGGATAACGTGAAAAATAATATATTATAATGGAAAAGCATTTCTCAATTTAATAGAACAAGGGTTTTATTAGTCGAGAAGGATGAGATTGGAAGAGGAACGATAAATATGGTTTGGCCTGATCCAATTACAGTCAACATGGCCTAGTTACGACCAAATTTTCTAAAGAATGATCAAGGTTCTAGATACAATCTAAACAAGGCTATAGTCCCATAGATATAAGTTAAGATACAGTCACGATCAAGGTTAATCATGCAAGTCATCCATGCATGATAAAACTAAAAAGTTGGCACGAGCATGAACAAGTTCAAGTTAGTCATGACCGTAGTTGGAATGAAAGTTAACCTTAGCTATAATTTGGTTGAAATTATATGCACGGTTATGATTTAATCTTGATAAAATGGTTTACTATCGATCAAAATTGAAATCATCTTGTACGAATAATTAGTTAAATGAAATTATTTAGGCACGATCCTATAATCGAATTCTAGGATGGCAGGCGAATCGACACGATCGAAATCGTTCTAACACGATTGATTGTGTAGGCATGATCATAGAATCAAACCTAGAAAAGGATACGAATTTGACTCGATCGAAATATAATAAAAAGAGTCGAGTTATGGTCTAAATTGTTCAAGAATGATCCAATCCAAAAATATTTAAAACATTTATCCACAATTATTTAGGCACGAGTTTAGAATCAAAATCTAGACAGGTTTAGGAATCCAGTCGAAAGTATATTAAAGGATGACAATCTGAAAAATAGAAGGATAATAAAGGAAGGGAGAGTTACCAGTTTATTGAGAAGATTGTGACCAGGATAAGCGCAAATCAATTTAAAAACTTAATAGTTATATGCCAATAAGACGTAGTCTCTATGGTATTCGAAACTCGTAAACATGATCGAAGCCATTTTACCGAGACTTTATGCCTCGCCAGTGTACAGCTAGCTACAATAAACTCTTGATTCTACGACCCAAGCAAGGATACGGTAACGAATACCATATCAACTCTGTCCAAATCTGGACATAACAACTTAAAGATGAAGATAGGACGACCAAGATATAGCTTTGACAACATTCGATAACTTATTCTTACTCGAGATTACTTCAACTTAGGGATCATGCCTCGCCAGTGCGCTGCTGGCTGCAGTGAACCCACAGTCTCTATAAGTCAAATAAGTGACGACAGTGCGCAGTTGTCTGCCATCATAAGTCATCAAAATTATTCCAACTATATCCTCCAAGAATATCAAAGGAGTTTAAAAATATTATATAAATTGATAAAGATAGAAAAAGTGCAAGCATCTGTTCTTCAAGTATAAGATTCAGCTTCTTGAAAAGAAAACAATTGCCTAGGATGGATAATGATCAAGGTCGAAATAAGTAAAAATCTTATAATCCTTATTTCGCGGATATTCAAGATTCAACGATTGAGAGAAAACTTTTGAATCCAAAAACTTAACTCGAGATTAATAGACAATTGAGGGAGAAGTTATTAGAAAAATAATTCCTTAGGTCCTAGAAAAAAAAATATAAGTGATAAGAACTTATGATATGGCGATGTTTAGAAAAACATAAGATAAAGTTGTACAAATGATTATGATTAGGGAGAAAATGACCGAAGGCAAAAGAAATATAGATCTAGATTTATATTTCTCTAATATTCATGATCGAGGGAAATATGTATAAGGCAATATGTCTACCGATTATGAGTGTACTTATACACAAGTATTTATGTATAGCATAAGTGAATCCCAAAATTCCCAAAATATCATTCTAAGAGAAGATTATCATATTTCCAAGAAAATGTAAATTTAAAAAGCAATAATACATATATTACATTCAATATATAATTTATAAAAATTATTCACAATACTAGAAATGGACTATAAATATATATACACATCTATATATCTACATGGACGACGTTGGTCGCACTACATGACTACCAGGACTTGGGTTGAGTTCGGGCTAATTTGGAACAACCGGGTCTTCTAAAAGCCAATAATCTTAATAATAAATAATTAAATTATTCCTAGGGTTATGTCACAATTTTTCCTGCTTTTATTAGTTTCAACCCACTTATTCTTTCTTCCCAACCACAGCTAATACACTAGTCAAAGCACGCCACTGCACTATCCGTGCCATTATTTCTAGTCATCTTGTACTCTAAATCTTAACCACGACTAAGGCATTCTACAATAATAATTAAATTAAATTAAATAATTATAAATTCCAAAAATCACATCTTAATTCAAATAAAAGAAATAAATGCTATTTTCAAAATTTTGGAAAGATGTTACGAATCTACCCTCCTTAGGAATACCGTCAAGTCAAAATGTGATAGTGTATCTTGAAAGTCATCTAGTGAGACTTATGTAGCAACCTTAACTACCCAATGTCAAATTAAATTAGGGACTCCTAATCCTGACCATTCTTAAAATTGATTTACTCCTAGTTGCGAATGAGCATTTTCTAGTCGCAGGCTCGTAATAGTACGACTAACTTAAGTACTATCACGAGTTCGTAATCTTTTGCGAAAATGGACCTCCATGGGCCACTATAAAAACTTGTCACGACCCACACCCACTTTTCGGATACGAGATGTGTCCAAGCCAGCCTACGTCGCAGAGTCAGCGATAGAACGCTGTCACGGCCATGAAGCTCAAAATTATAAAATAACAACTTTATTGCTCATTCACATTTCTAAGATTTATTACAGCAATTACAAGATTTATATTGGAAAGAAAATACAATGTTCTTACACATTTAATAAAAATAATACCACTGCTATTTATTTCTCGGTTTATGCTTGCAAGTACACCCGTATCTCCCAAAGCTAAGTGAATCCACGGCTAAACTAAAAATTGTTGGTTTTCAATCATGAATGGAGCAAGCACACAAATTGACGGCAATACAAAAATACAATAGAATTAACAAGACATAAAAATAACAGAAGAGAGATAAAAACCAGAAAGTAACTGATGACATGGCAGGTGGTAAAGAAGACAAGAAAAACAAATAAAAAACAACTATCTATGTGATTTGAAATATCTGTTTCGACATGTGAACGGCTAGGGGATAAATCCGGCATCGTGTACGTGTCGTGTGAAGCTGCTATTCTCCACGAAAGACATTGGAGATAGTTCTGGGTAGTCCACATGTCTACTAAGATATTTCTCCTTTCGACTACTCCATGTGACGAGCGTGTCAACAAGCAGCAAGTCATATGTATAGACATGAAATATATAGACTACTATGAATCGAAAAGCAATCAGAAAGTGTACTTGCCTGAGGTCCTTTGCTGGTGAAACCGATAATTCCACTGGGTCCAAAATAGTCCAATTTGCTAGGCACGAATATGTAGGCTTCCAAAATCGCAATAAAATATGGATACGATTAGTCTCGATTTGACTATTTTAATCAGAAGAAAATTGAAAAAGAATTATTCCCATAATATATACATATTTCATTTAGAAAGTATTTATCTTTACTAAGAGATTATTTTTAGAAAAATATTTATAAGCTAGTTAGAAATTATTTATGATAATTGAAACCAATAAAATTATTTAGATTGATACGTATAAAAAGTTAGCAAAGTATTTTCGACTAAAATCTTAACTCTACCAAAATACCTTTAGCTAAATATTTAGTATCTATAAACATGTCAGCACCTCTATGTAAAACTTATTAAAATAGGCTCAAGGCCCGTTAAGCATTTATCTTCTAAACAACCTTATAAGCATAGGTGCTCAAAATTTAACAAACCCATTTTGCAATACTTATAAATATATCGAGATCATTAAAATAATTTTATAAAAATAACTAAAATCTTCTTGGTCCAAACAGTATATTCCAACAAAGCCCATATAATATTAGCGTATATAAAGGAACCATCTAAACATATTTTAGAAGATTGTCAAGAAAATATACGTTAATTACTATCCAAGATAATATTTAGTTTTTAGAAATATTTACAATATACGTATTTAATAAAATATCTCTACTACTAAGAATAATAATAATACAAGTACTTTCAAAGCCCAACATCCAAAATATTATATCAAAATGAATATTAGTATAACAGTGTGAATAAAAGCAATGTTTTATATTATACCTACATATCCTCTAGGGCTGACACCCTAGTTTAAGCCAACCCATATCCTATTAATTAAATGTATCAACTAATGGGATTGAAGCCCAACCAAAATTTGAGCTAAGCAAACTTAACTCTCTTCTTACAGGAGAGAAGGAGAATCTGGCCATGTCGAATTAAAGGGAAATAAGGAGGAGGCAAAAAGTGGAGGGTCCTCACCGGAGTTCGAGCCTTCTGGTGGAGGTCACGCTCGAGCGACCGACGTAAGAAAGTCGAAGCGCGGGTGTGGGAGACGCGCGGAGGCCTAGGATCCGCGGGAAGGCACGATCGGGATGGGGAGGTCGCCGGCACTGGCGGGGCCAGGCGTGACACCGAGGCAGTCCGACGCTTGACCTCGCGGAGCCTTACCAGAGATCGGCAGTGGATGGCGCCGTCATGGGGAACGTCGGCTCCGATCCGCTGAGATAAGGGAGAGAGCTTACAAAGGCGGTTTCCTTTCTGAGCTCGTCGGTCGGCGGCTCGGTGCTGATATGGAGAACCTACCGGCGAGAGCAGTCGAGGAGGATGCTCGATAGCCTGTCGATGAAAGCTGGAGGCGGTGGCGACCGTACACGGCGAGGCGGCACGATCGGTGGAGACGTGCTGAACTCGGGACTCGCCTGGAACCTGGCGCTCGAGAGGTCCCAGATCTGGCTCCGGCGGGCTGACGCGCCACAGGAGGAGATGACGGCTGGAGGATACTAGTCCAGACGGAGGGGCGCTCACCGGACGGCAAACTCGGAGGGGGCGATTCGACGATGCAGGGTTGGAGGTCCCGGCAGACGGAGCTTCGCAGCGGCTCACCGGTGCGGTGGTGCGGGTCAGCACTCCGGATCTGGAGGTATGTGTCTGTGGTGGTGGCGTTAATGGATTGGTTTTGGTAATGGTGGTGGATGCGGGGCTGGTGGTCGGGAATTTGTTGCAGGAGGTTTGGTCGGGTTTTTGCGGGCAGAATAATGTAACGTCCATGTCGGCCTGTCGACACGGACACGGACACGGGGTTTTGATGTTTATAATCATGTAGAATAAGACGGGAAGTACATGGACACACGGGTCTAGATACGGCTCTGGTTGGCTTGGCGACTGTGGCAGGAAATGTGGCTAGATGGCGGACGTTCGGACATGTGATACGTGGATGGTGATGACGGACGTGTTAGGATATTGGATGGCTGGTTATGGTGTCGGGAAGTCCCGTGATGATGATCGTCGATGGTGTTCTGCTTGTTGGGATGTATTCAACAACGGCGATGATGGTCGAGTGAGAGGAGTTGTTGATGGTGGCACGGGATGATGACGGTTTGTGGAATTTTTGTAGCGGCTTGGAGTTGTGTTGCGAATTATTTGAGTGTGGGAAACTAGTTCTCCTTAAATAGGAGATGAATCTTCTAGTGGGATAAGGTCTATAAGTCCTAGTAGATAAGTCTCCGTTTTAATTTAAATCAAATAATTAAATTTAAATCAAAACTCATTAGTAGAGAATAACATATTAATTTAAATCAATCATTAATATAATCAAAATCCTTTAAATGATCTCAAATAATAATTTAAGATAATTCTCAATGTTATAAAATAATTTAAATTCTAATAGAAAAATCTTTGCACAAACTTAAATGAAATTTAAATACAAATTGATCTAATCGCAATACTATAAACGATTGCTATAATAATGTAAAATATTATTCTATATTTTTAAATAATTTGAATCATATGAATACAAATCAAACTTAGGTAAGTGATCAACATAACTTTGAAATATTATTAAATGCTATCATATAATTCAAATCAAATTAAATAACTTATTACTATAACAATTCAAAAATAATATTTGGCAATCATATTTTTATTACTCAAAAATCATATCTAAAATGTTTTAATAAATCTTTTTATTGAATAAAATTTATTTATGATATCCAAGATCATTTTCCAAAATAAACATTTTGAAAGCCTAATAATTTTTAACCGAATATTTTGTAATGCTAATAATAAGATTTCAATAATAATTATTCTAGGAAAAGTAAATGGTAGTCGCCATCATAAATTCTAATTAGTTTTTTAACACAAAAATAATGGCAAATATCTTATACTAGGAGATAAAATATAATTTTATTTTTCGAAAATGAATTAAAATAAAAGAAATTTTAAAGATTCGGGAAGAGGGGTTACAAATCTACCCACCTTAGAAATTAATTCGTCCTCGAATTTAAAAATAATTAGGATAACATGAAAAATAATATATTATAATGGAAAAGCATTTCTCAATTTAATAGAACAGGGGTTTATTTAGTCGAGAAGGATGAGATTGGAAGAGGAACGATAAATATGGTTTGGCCTGATCCAATTAGAGTCAACATGGCCTAGTTACGACCAAATTTTCTAAAGAATGATCAAGGTTCTAGATACAATCTAAACAAGGCCCCATAGATATAAGTTAAGATACAGTCACGATCAAGGTTAATCATGTAAGTCATCCATGCATGATAAAATTAAAAAGTTGGCACGAGCATGAACAAGTTCAAGTTAGTCATGACCGTAGTTGGAATGAAAGTTAACCTTAGCTATAATTTAGTTGAAATTATATGTACGGTTATGATTTAATCTTGATAAAATGGTTTACAATCGATCAAAATTGAAATCATCTTGTACGAATAATTAGTTAAATGAAATTATTTAGGCACGATCCTATAATCGAATTCTAGGATGGCAGGCGAATCGGCACGATCGAAATCGTTCTAACTCGATTGATTGTGTAGGCATGATCATAGAATCAAACCTAGAAAAGGATACGAATTTGACTCGATCGAAATATAATAAAAGGAGTCTAGTTATGGTCTAAATTGTTCAAGAATGATCCAGTCCAAAAATATTTAAAATATTTATCCACAATTATTTAGGCACGAGTTTAGAATCAAAATCTAGACAGGTTTAGGAATCCAGTCGAAAGTATATTAAAGGATGACAATCTAAAAAATAGAAGAATAATAAAGGAAGGGAGAGTTACCGGTTTATTGAGAAGATTGTGACCAGGATAAGCGCAAATCAATTTAAAAACTTAATAGTTATATGCCAATAAGACGTAGTCTCTATGGTATTTGAAACTCGTAAACATGATCGAAGCCATTTTACCGAGACTTTATGTCTCGCCAGTGTACAGCTAGCTGCAATAAACTCTTGATTCTACGACCCAAGCAAGGATACGGTAACGAATACCATATCAACTCTGTCCAATCTGGACATAACAACTTAAAGATGAAGATAGGACGACCAAGATATAGCTTTGACAACATTCGATAACTTATTCTTACTCGAGATTACTTCAACTTAGGGATCATGCCTCGCCAGTGCGCTGCTGGCTGCAGTGAACCCACAGTCTCTATAAGTCAAATAAGTGACGACAGTGGCGGCTGTCTGCCATCATAAGTCATCAAAATTATTCCAACTATATCCTCCAAGAATATCAAAGGAGTTTAAAAATATTATATAAATTGATAAAGATAGAAAAAGTGCAAGCATCTGTTCTTCAAGTATAAGATTCAGCTTCTTGAAAAGAAAACAATTGCCTAGGATGGATAATGATCAAGGTCGAAATAAGTAAAAATCTTATAATCCTTATTTCGCGGATATTCAAGATTCAACGATTGAGAGAAAACTTTTGAATCCAAAAACTTAACTCGAGATTAATAGACAATTGAGGGAGAAGTTATTAGAAAAATAATTCCTTAGGTCCCAGAAAAAAAATATAAGTGATAAGAACTTATGATATGGCGATGTTTAGAAAAATATAAGATAAAGTTGTACAAATGATTATGATTAGGGAAAAAATGACCGAAGGCAAAAGAAATATAGATCTAGATTTATATTTCTCTAATATTCATGATCGAGGGAAATATGTATAAGGCAATATGTCTACCTATTATGAGTGTACTTATACACAAGTATTTATGTATAGCATAAGTGAATCCCAAAATTCCCAAAATATCATTCTAAGAGAAGATTATCATATTTCCACGAAAATGTAAATTTAAAAAGCAATAATACATATATTATATTCAATATATAATTTATAAAATTTATTCACAATACTAGAAATGGACTATAAATATATATACACATCTATATATCTACATGGACGACGTTGGTCGTACTACATGACTACCAGGACTTGGGTTGAGTTCGGGCTAATTTGGAACAACCGGGTCTTCTAAAAGCCAATACCCTTAATAATAAATAATTAAATTATTCCTAGGGTTATGTCACAATTTGTCCTGCTTTTATTAGTTTCAACCTACTTATTATTCGATCTTCCCAACCACAGCTAATACACTAGTCAAAGCACACCACTGCACTATCCGTGCCATTATTTCTAGTCATCTTGTACTCTAAATCTTAACCACGACTAAGGCATTCTACAATAATAATTAAATTAAATTAAATAATAATAAATTCCAAAAATCACATCTTAATTCAAATAAAAGAAATAAATGCTATTTTCAAAATTTTGGAAAGATGTTACGAATCTACCCTCCTTAGGAATACCGTCAAGTCAAAATGTGATAGTGTATCTTGAAAGTCATCTAGTGAGACTTATGTAGCAACCTTAACTACCCAATGTCAAATTAAATTAGGGACTCCTAATCCTGACCATTCTTAAAATTGATTTACTCCTAGTTGTGAATGAGCATTTTCTAGTCGCAGGCTCGCAATAGTACGACTAACTTAAGTACTATCACGAGTTCGCAATCTTTTGCGAAAATGGACCTGCATGGGCTACTATAAAAACTTGTCACGACCCACACCCATTTTTCGGATACGAGATGTGTCCAAGCCAGCCTACGTCGCAGAGTCAGCGGTAGAACGCTGTCACGGCCATGAAGCTCAAAATTATAAAATAACAACTTTATTGCTCATTCACATTTCTAAGATTTATTACAGCAATTACAAGATTTATATTGGAAAGAAAATATAATGTTCTTACACATTTAATAAAAATAATACCACTGCTATTTATTTCTCGGTTTATGCTTGCAAGTACACCCGTATCTCCCAAAGCTAAGTGAATCCACGGCTAAACTAAAAATTGTTGGTTTTCAATCATGAATGGAGCAAGCACACAAATTGACGGCAATGCAAAAATACAATAGAATTAACAAGACATAAAAATAACATAAGAGAGATAAAAACCAGAAAGTAACTGATGACATGGCAGGTGGTAAAGAAGACAAGAAAAACAAATTAAAAACAACTATCTATGTGATTTGAAATATCTGTTTCGACATGTGAACGGCTAGGGGGTAAATCCGGCATCCTCTACGTGTCGTGTGCAGCTGCTATTCTCCACGAAAGACATTGGAGATAATTCTGGGAAGTCCACATGTCTACTAAGATATTTCCCCTTCCGACTACTCCATGTGACGAGCGTGTCAACAAGCAGCAAGTCATATGTATAGACATGAAATATATAGACTACTATGAATCGAAAAGCAATCAGAAAGTGTACTTGCCTGAGGTCCTTTGCTGGTGAAACCGATAATTCTACTGGGTCCAAAATAGTCCAATTTGTTAGGCACGAATATGTAGGCTTCCAAAATCGCAATAAAATATGGATACGATTAGTCTCGATTTGACTATTTTAATCAGAAGAAAATTGATAAAGAATTATTCCCATAATATATACATATTTCATTTAGAAAGTATTTATCTCTACTAAGAGATTATTTTTAGAAAAATATTTATAAGCTAGTTAGAAATTATTTATGATAATTGAAACCAATAAAATTATTTAGATTGATACGTATGAAAAGTTAGCAAAGTATTTTAGACTAAAACCTTAACTCTACCAAAATACCTTTAGCTAAATATTTAGTATCTATAAACATGTCAGCACCTCTATGTAAAACTTATTAAAATAGGCTCAAGGCCCGTTAAGCATTTATCTTCTAAACAACCTTATAAGCATAGGTGCTCAAAGTTTAACAAACCCATTTTGCAATACTTATAATTATATCGAGATCATTAAAATAATTTTATAAAAATAACTAAAATCTTCTCGGTCCAAACAGTATATTCCAACAAAGCCCATATAATATTAGCGTATATAAAGGAACCATCTAAACATATTTTATAAGATTGTCAAGAAAATATACGTTAATTACTATCCAAGATAATATTTAGTTTTTAGAAATATTTACAATATACGTATTTAATAAAATATCTCTACTACTAAGAATAATAATAATACAAGTACTTTCAAAGCCCAACATCCAAAATATTATATCAAAATAAATATTAGTATAACAGTGTGAATAAAAGCAATGTTTTATACTATACCTACATATCCTCTAGGGCTGACACCCTAGTTTAAGCCAACCCATATCCTATTAATTAAATGTATCAACTAATGGGATTGAAGCCCAACCAAAATTTGAGCTAAGCAAACTTAACTCTCTTCTTAAAGGAGAGAAGGAGAATCCATGTCGAATTAAAGGGAAATAAGGAGGAGGCAAAAAGTGGAGGGTCCTCACCGGAGTTCGAGCCTTCTGGTGGAGGTCACGCTCGAGCGGCCGACGTAAGGAAGTCGAAGCGCGGGTGTGGGAGACGCGCGGAGGCCTAGGATCCGCGGGAAGGCACGATCGGGATGGGGAGGTCGCCGGCACTGGCGGGGCCAGGCGTGACACCGAGGCAGTCCGGCGCTTGGCCTCGCGGAGCCTTACCAGAGATCGGCGGTGGATAGCGCCGTCATGGGGAACGTCGGCTCCGATCCGCTGAGATGAGGGAGAGAGCTTACAAAGGCGGTTTCCTTTCTGAGCTCGTCGGTCGGCGGCTCGGTGCTGATATGGAGGACCTACCGACGATAGCAGTCGAGAAGGATGCTCGATAGCCTGTCAATGAAAGCTGGAGGCGGTGGCGACCGTACACGGCGAGGCGGCACGATCGGTGGAGACGTGCTGAACTCGGGACTCGCCTGGAACCTGGCGCTCGAGAGGTCCCAGATCTGGCTCCGGCGGGCTGACGCGCCACAGGAGGAGATGACGGCTGGAGGATACTAGTCCAGACGGAGGGGCGCTCACCGGACGGCAAACTCGGAGGGGGCGGTTCGACGATGCAGGGTTGGAGGTCCCGGCGGACGGAGCTTCGCAGCGGCTCACCGGTACGGTGGTGCGGGTCAGCACTCCGGATCTGGAGGTATGTGTCTGTGGTGGTGGCGTTGATGGATTTGGTTTTGGTAATGGTGGTGGATGCGGGGCTGGTGGTCGGGAATTTGTTGCAGGAGGTTTGGTCGGGTTTTTGCGGGCAGAATAATGTAACGTCCATGTTGGCCTGTCGACACGGACACGGACACGGGATTTTGATGTTTATAATCATATAGAATAAGACGGGAAGTACATGGACACATGGGTCTAGATACGGCTCTGGTTGGCTTGGCGACTGTGGCAGAAAATGTGGCTAGATGGCGGACGTTCGGACATGTGATACGTGGATGGTGATGACGGACGTGTTAGGATATTGGATGGCTGGTTATGGTGTCGGGAAGTCCCGTGATGATGATCGCCGATAGTGTTCTGCTTGTTGGGATGTATTCAACAACGGCGGTGATGGTCGAGTGAGAGGAGTTGTTGATGGTGGCGCGGGATGATAGCGGTTTGTGGAATTTTTGTAGCGGCTTGGAGTTGTGTTGCGAATTGTTTGAGTGTGGGAAACTAGTTCTCCTTAAATAGGAGATGAATCTTCTAGTGGGATAAGGTCTATAAGTCCTAGTAGATAAGTCTCCGTTTTAATTTAAATCAAATAATTAAATTTAAATCAAAACTCATTAGTAGAGAATAACATATTAATTTAAATCAATCATTAATATAATCAAAATCCTTTAAATGATCTCAAATAATAATTTAAGATAATTCTCAATGTTATAAAATAATTTAAATTCTAATAGAAAAATCTTTGCACAAACTTAAATGAAATTTAAATACAAATTGATCTAATCGCAATACTATAAACGATTGCTATAATAATATAAAATATTATTCTATATTTTTAAATAATTTGAATCATATGAATACAAATCAAACTTAGGTAAGTGATCAACATAACTTTGAAATATTATTAAATGCTATCATATAATTCAAATCAAATTAAATAACTTATTACTATAACAATTCAAAAATAATATTTGGCAATCATATTTTTATTACTCAAAAATCATATCTAAAATGTTTTAATAAATCTTTTTATTGAATAAAATTTATTTATGATATCCAAGATCATTTTCCAAAATAAATATTTTGAAAGCCTAATAATTTTTAACCGAATATTTTGTAATGCTAATAATAAGATTTCAATAATAATTATTCTAGGAAAAGTAAATGGTAATCGCCATCATAAATTCTAATTAGTTTTTTAACACAAAAATAATGGCAAATATCTTATACTAGGAGATAAAATATAATTTTATTTTTCGAAAATAAATTAAAATAAAAGAAATTTTAAAGATTCGGGAAGAGGGGTTGCAAATCTACCCACCTTAGAAATAAATTCGTCCTCGAATTTAAAAATAATTAGGATAACGTGAAAAATAATATATTATAATGGAAAAGCATTTCTCAATTTAATAGAACAAGGGTTTTATTAGTCGAGAAGGATGAGATTGGAAGAGAAACGATAAATATGGTTTGGCCTGATCCAATTACAGTCAACATGGCCTAGTTACGACCAAATTTTCTAAAGAATGATCAAGGTTCTAGACGCAATCTAAACAAGGCTACAGTCCCATAGATATAAGTTAAGATACAGTCACGATCAAGGTTAATCATGCAAGTCATCCATGCATGATAAAATTAAAAAGTTGGCACGAGCATGAACAAGGTCAAATTAGTCATGACCGTAGTTGGAATGAAAGTTAACCTTAGCTATAATTTAGTTGAAATTATAGGCACGGTTATGATTTAGTCTTGATAAAATGGTTTACTATCGATCAAAATTGAAATCATCTTGGTACGAATAATTAGTTAAACGAAATTATTTAGGCACGATCCTATAATCGAATTCTTGGATGGCAGGCGAATCGGCACGATAGAAATCGTTCTAACAAGATTGATTGTGTAGGCATGATTATAGAATCAAACCTAGAAAAGGATACGAATTTGACTCGATCGAAATATAATAAAAGGAGTCTAGTTATGGTCTAAATTGTTCAAGGATGATCCAATCCAAAAATATTTAAAATATTTATCCACAATTATTAGGCACGAGTTTAGAATCAAAATCTAGACAGGTTTAGGAATCCAGTCGAAAGTATATTAAAGGATGACAATCTAAAAAATAGAAGGATAATAAAGGAAGGAAGAGTTACCGGTTTATTGAGAAGATTGTGACCAGGATAAGCGCAAATCAATTTAAAAACTTAATAGTTATATGCCAATAAGACGTAGTCTCTATGGTATTCGAAACTCGTAAACATGATCGAAGCCATTTTACCGAAACTTTATGCCTCGCCAGTATACAGCTAGCTGCAATAAACTCTTGATTCTACGACCCAAGCAAGGATACGGTAACGAATACCATATCAACTCTGTCCAATCTGGGCATAACAACTTAAAGATGATGATAGGACGACCAAGATATAGCTTTGACAACATTCGATAACTTATTCTTACTCGAGATTACTTCAACTTAGGGATCATGCCTCGCCAGTGCGCTGCTGGCTGCAGTGAACCCACAGTCTCTATAAGTCAAATAAGTGACGATAGTGCGCGGCTGTCTGCCATCATAAGTCATCAAAATTATTTCAACTATATCCTCCAAGAATATCAAAGGAGTTTAAAAATATTATATAAATTGATAAAGATAGAAAAAGTGCAAGCATCTGTTTTTCAAGTATAAGATTCAGCTTCTTGAAAAGAAAACAATTGCCTAGGAAGGATAATGATCAAGGTCGAAATAAGTAAAAATCTTATAATCCTTATTTCGTGGATATTCAAGATTCAGCGAT
Source organism: Iris pallida (assembly GCA_029216955.1). Taxonomy (NCBI): domain Eukaryota; kingdom Viridiplantae; phylum Streptophyta; class Magnoliopsida; order Asparagales; family Iridaceae; genus Iris; species Iris pallida. The sequence continues at coordinate 12,045,224 of JANAVB010024994.1, forward strand.
TGAGAGAAAACTTTTGAATCCAAAAACTTAACTCGAGATTAATAGACAATTGAGGGAGATATTATTAGAAAAATAATTCCTTAGGTCCCAGAAAAAAAAATATAAGTGATAAGAACTTATGATATGGCGATGTTTAGAAAAATATAAGATAAAGTTGTACAAATGATTATGATTAGGGAGAAAATGACCGAAGGCAAAAGAAATATAGACCTAGATTTATATTTCTCTAATATTCATGATCGAGGAAAAATATGTATAAGGCACTATGTCTACCTATTATGAGTATACTTATATACAAGTATTTATGTATAGCATAAGTGAATCCCAAAATTCCCAAAATATCATTCTAAGAGAAGATTATCCTATTTCCAAGAAAATGTAAATTTAAATAGCAATAATACATATATTACATTCAATATATAATTTATAAAAATTATTCAGAATACTAGAAATGGACTATCAATATATATACACATCTATATATCTACATGGACGACGTTGGTCGCACTACATGACCACCAACTTGGGTTGAGTTCGGGCTAATTTGGAACAACCGGGTCTTCTAAAAGCCAATAATCTTAATAATAAATAATTAAATTATTCCTAGGGTTATGTCATAATTTGTCCCGCTTTTCCTAGTTTGAACCCACTTATTGTTTGATCTTCCCAACCACAGCTAATACACTAGTCAAAGCACGCCACTGCACTATCCGTGCCATTATTTCTAGTCATCTTAAACTCTAAATCTTAACCACGACTAAGGCATTCTACAATAATAATTAAATTAAATAATTATAAATTCCAAAAATCACATCTTAATTCAAATAAAAGGAATAAATGCTATTTTAAAAATTTTGGGAAGATGTTACGAATCTACCCTCCTTAGGAATACCGTCAAGTCAAAATGTGATAGTGTATCCTGAAAGTCATCTAGTGAGACCTATGTAGCAACCTTAACTATCCAATGTCAAATTAAATTAGGGACTCCTAATCCTGACCATTCTTAAAATTGATTTACTCCTAGTTGTGAATGAGCATTTCCTAGTCGCAGGCTCGCAATAGTACGACTAACTTAAGTACTATCACGAGTTTACAATCTTTTGCGAAAACGGACCAGCATGGGCCACCATAAAAACTTGTCACGACCCACACCCACTTTTCGGATACGAGATGTGTCCAAGCCAGCCAACATCGCAGAGTCGGCGAAAGAACGCTGTCACGGCCATGAAGCTCAAAATTATAAAATAACAACTTTATTGCTCATTCACATTTCTAAGATTTATTACAGCAATTACAAGATTTATATTGGAAAGAAAATATAATGTTCTTACACATTTAATAAAAATAATACCACTGCTATTTATTTTTTGGTTTATGTTTGCAAGTACACCCGTATCTCCCAAAGCTAAGTGAATCCACGGCTAACCTGAAAATTGTTGGTTTTCAATCATGAATGGAACAAGCACACAAATCGACGGCAATACAAAAACACAATAGAATTAACAAGACATAAAAATAACATATGAGAGATGAAAACTAGAAAGTAACTGATGACATGGCAGGTGGTAAAGAAGACAAGAAAAACAAATAAAAAAACAACTATTAATGTGATATAAAATATCCGTTTCAACATGTAAACGGCTAGGGGGTAAATCCGGCACCCTGCACGTGTCGTGTGCAGCTGCTATTCTCCACGAAAGACATAGGAGATAGTTCTGGGTAGTCCACATGTCTACTAAGATATTTCTCCACCCGACTACTCCATGTGACGAGCGTGTCAACAAGTAGCAAGACATATGTATAGACATAAAATATATAGACTACTATGAATCGAAAAGCAATCAGAAAGTGTACTTGCCTGAGGTCCTTTGCTGTGAAACCGATAATTCCACTGGGTCCAAAATAGTCCAATTTGCTAGGCACGAATCTGTAGGCTTCCAAAATTGTAATAAAATATGGATACGATTAGTCTCGATTTGACTATTTTAATCAGAAGGAAATTGATAAAGAATTATTCCCATAATATATACATATTTCATTTAGAAAGTATTTATCTTTACTAAGAGATTATTTTTAGAAAAATATTTATAAGCTAGTTAGAAATTATTTATGATAATTGAAACCAATAAAATTATTTAGATTGATACATTTGAAAAGTTAGCAAAGTATTTTAGACTAAAACCTTAACTCTACCAAAATACCTTTAGCTAAATATTTAGTATCTATAAACATGTCATCACCCCTATGTAAAACTTATTAAAATAGGCTCAAGGCCAGTTAAGCATTTTTCTAAACAACCTTATAAGCATAGGTGCTCAAAGTTTAACAAACCCATTTTGCAATACTTATAATTATATCGAGATCATTAAAATAATTTTATGAAAATAACTAAAATCTTCTCGGTCCAAAAAAGTATATTCCAACAAAGCCCATATAATATTAGCGTATATAAAGGAACCATCTAAACATATTTTAGAAGATTGTCAAGAAAATATACGTTAATTACTATCCAAGATAATATTTAGTTTTTAGAAATATTTACTATACATGTATTTAATAAAATATCTCTACTACTAAGAATAATAATAATACAAGTACTTTCGAAGCCCAACATCCAAAATATTATATCAAAATAAATATTAGTATAACAGTGTGAATAAAAGTAATGTTTTATACTATACCTACATATCCTCTAGGGCTGGCACCCTAGTTTAAGCCAACCCATATCCTATTAATTAAATGTATCAGCTAATGGGATTGAAGCCCAACCAAAATTTGAGCTAAGCAAACTTAACTCTCTTCTTACAGGAGAGAGAAGGAGAATCCATGTCGAATTAAACGAAAATAAGGAGGAGGCAAAAAGTGGAGGGTCCTCACCGGAGTTCGAGCCTTCTGGTGGAGGTCACGCTCGAGCGGTCGACGTAAGGAAGTCGAAGCGCGGGTGTAGGAGACGCGCGGAGGCCTAGGATCCGTGGGGAGGCACGATCGGGATGGGGAGGTCGCCGGTGCTGGCGGGACCAGGCGTGATACCGAGGCATTCCGGTACTTGGCCTCGCGGAGCCTTACCAGAGATCGGCGGTGGATGGCGCCGTCATGGGGAACGTCGGCTCCGGTCCGCTGAGATGAGGGAGAGAGCTCACAAATAGGGTTTCCTTACTGAGCTCATCGGGCGGCGGCTCGATGCTGATATGGAGGACCCACCGGCGAGAGCAGTCGAGGAGGATGCTCGATAGCTTGTCGACAAAAGCTGGAGGCGGTGGCCATCTTATACGGTGAGGCGGCACAATCGGTGGAGACATGCTGAACTCGGGACTCGCCTGGAACCTGGCGCTCGAGAGCTCCCGGATCTTGGTCCGACGGGCGGACATGCCACAGGAGGAGACGATGGCTGGAGGATGCGGGTCCAGACGGAGGGTCGCTCACCGGACGGCAAACTCGGAGAGGGGCGGTTCGGCGACGCAGGGTCGGAGGTCCTGGCGGACGGAGCTTCGCAGTGGCTCACCGGCATGGTGGTGCGGGGTCAGCCCTCCGGATATGGAGGTATGTGTCTGTGGTGGTGGCGTTGATGGATTTGGTTTTGGTAATGGTGGTGGACGCGGGACTGGTGGTCGGGAATTTGTTGCAGGAGGTTTTGTCGGGTTTTTGGGGGCAGAATGATGCAACGTCCGTGTCGGCCTGTCGACACGGACACGGACACGGACACGGATACGAGGTTTTGATGTTTCTAATCTTGTGGAATAAGACGGGAAGTACATGGACACACGGGTCCGGACATGGCTCTGGTTGGTTTGGCGACTGTAGCAGAAAATGTGGCTAGATGGCGGATACTCGGACATGTGATACGTGGATGGTGATGACGGACTTGTTGGGATATTGGATGGCTGGTTATGGTGTCGGGAAGTCCCGTGATGATGATCGTCGTTGGTGTTCTGCTTGTAGGGATGTATTCAGCAACGGCGGTGATGGTCGAGTGGGAGGAGGTGTTGATGGTGGCGCGGGATGATGGCGGTTTGTGGAATTTTTGTGGCAGCTTGGAGTTGTGTTGAGAATTATTTGGGTGTGGAAAACTAGTTCTCCTTAAATAGGAGATAAATCTTCTAGTGGGATATGGTCTATAAGTCCTAGTAGATAAGTCTCCGTTTTAATTTAAATCAAATGAATAAATTTAAATCAAACCTCATTAGTAGAGAATAACATATTAATTTAAATCAATCATTAATATAATCAAAATCCTTTAAATGATCTCAAATAATAATTTAAGATAATTCTCAATGTTATAAAATAATTTAAATTATAATAGAAAAATCTTTGCACAAACTTAAATGAAATTTAAATACAAATTGATCTAATCGCAATACTATAAATGATTGCTATAATAATGTAAAATATTATTCTATTTTTTAAATAATTTGAATCATATGAATACAAATCAAACTTAGGTAAGTGATCAACATAATTTTTAAATATTATTTAATGTTATCATATAATTCAAATCAAATTAAATAACTGATTACTATAACAATTCAAAAATAATATTTGGCAATCATATTTTTATTACTCAAAAATCATATCTAAAATGTTTTAATAAATCTTTTTATTGAATAAAATTTATTTATGATATCCAAGATCATTTTCCAAAATAAATATTTTGAAAGCCTAATAATTTTTAATCGAATATTTTGTAATGCTAATAATAAGATTTCAAGAATAATTATTCTAGGAAAGGTAAATGGTAATCGCCATCATAAATTCTAATTAGTTTTTGAACACAAAAATAATAGCAAATATCTTATAATAGGAGATAAAATATAATTTTATTTTCCAAAAATGAATTAAAATAAAAGAAATTTCATAGATTCGGGAAGAGGGGTTACAGGTGTCCCGCTCTACGAGCGAGATTCAGTCAGCTAGTTCCCCGGGCTGTCCTGCTCCGCATCCCGAGTTTTCCCGCTCCTCTGGGCATTTTTGAAATTCGAATCTCAGCAATTCGAATCTCCCTCCGTTGGTCTCGACTAGTACGCCTCCGGTGTCCTACTCTAAAAATACAGCTTATGCGCCTGATGAGTTCGCGCGAGGCATACGCCCATTTTGGGCTCCTACCTATGCGTCCTGCCGGGCCTCTGCGTTTCCAGGTTATGCACCTGTGGGGGGATTATGTGTGCCCCCGTCCTCATCCTATGCGCCCTCCGTATTATGCCCCCCCCGGAGGCACCTCTCCTCTGCGCCCCTCCGCATTCCCAGGACATGCGCCTGCGAAGGGATTATGCGTACCTCCGTTCTCCTCCTATGTGCCCCCCGGTATTATGCGCCCCCGGAGGCACCTCTTCTCTGCACTCATCCAGCGAGCAGACTCCCTCCGACGACCTTCTACGCCCATCTAGACCAGGACTAGGCATGCGCCCCGAGCGGTCGCCCGCTAATGCGCCAACTACGGCGGTCACAACCCCGTCGATTTGCTTACGCCCGAAGCTTGGAGTAGTTGTCGACCCACACAAGCCCCTACCTCCGCCTCCTCAGTCTTCTGAGAGCCTGCTCGGCGTGTTTGTTTTCGAGTCCACCTTTTCGCCCGCGTCCGTGGTCACAGGCACACACTTGGAGAACTCAACTCAGGGCCTGTCCCTCTCCAGCTCTTCCTCCCCATTCTGCTTGCCCAAGCAACCCCCCAGCCTCGGTAGAGGACACTTCTCGGCCGGCATCATATGCTGACGCCCTTCGTCCGGACTGCAGAGCAGTCTCGAACCCGCCACCCGTGGATGTGCATCTCCCTGACATCGACTTCTCGGTACCTTTCGAAGGGCAAGCCATCCGGATCCCCTTCTCCTCCGAAGAGATTTCCTCCCTTTCCCACACCTTCGCGAAGACCTTCGTCCTGAAGTTCTAGTCATGATGTCCGAAGATCGTCGTAGTGCAAGAAGCTATTACAGGTGGGAGGCTCACATCAGCGTACAAAGTCGCTCCAGTTGATCCCAAACATTTGTTCCTCCACCTTACTTTGGATCATGACTTCTCCACCGTGTGGGCCAAGGGCACCACCACCATCGGCAAACAGACTATCAAGATCGTCATCTCTACTTGGATCACTCTCCACCGTGTGGACTCCCACCTTCAATCCCAAAGTTGATTCGACCGTCATCTCTACTTGGATCACTCTCCCCAACCTACCCCTCGTTTGTTTCGCCCTGGCAACCCTCAAAAGGATAGCGAGCTTCTTCGGGACTCTCGTTGCTATCGCAGAGGAAACAAGTTCCCTCGCTAAAGGCAACTACACAAAAATCTGTGTAGAACTCGATCTCTCTACAGAACCGCCTACGGAGGTCCAGCTCGACCTTGGAGGCAGATCGCATTCACAGGCGCTAGTGTATGACAACAACATTATTTTTTGTCGACATTGCCAGCTGAGAGGCCACCTTACCAAGTTCTGCTTTAAATCTCACCCTGAGCTTCAGAAGCCAGCTCATCGTAAAACCCGCTCTGCCAGGTCGGCTCAAACCGGCTCACCTTCCCCCATCCTTCTTCGTCCTAGCTCCACCTCCTCCCACACTCTTCTCCCAATTAGCACGACCCATATCGACTCCAGCATAGCCCGTTCGACACCACCAGTCATCCAAGCTATAGTGCCCTACGTTCCAAAGACCATCCTTCTCCACAACTCGTTCTACGCCCTATCTTTCGATGACGCAGACCCTATCCCGTTATCAGAATTCGTCAATTCAGCGATCAGTACCTCGAAAAGAGAGAGAGCGACGATAGAGTTTTTCGACCCCACCCAACCCCCCTCTCAAGAAAAGGAACCAAAGTCTATCATAGGAAGTTCCTCCAAAGATATTCTGGCTATCCTCGGTACGGACACTGCTGCCAGATTCCTACAAGCTGAAGAAGCAGGCTTTTTTGATCCAACCAACCCCCTCTGCGTCCTGCACGAAATAGAGATAGAAGACACTATTCAGACGGAAAGCTCTGAACTCAACATCCAAAATCAGGGCGAGGAAACTGCGGGCTTCTCCGCAGAAATCAAGACAGTCTCCAAAAAAACCCCAAACGAATAAGAGAAAAAAAGCCAAAAAGGCGACGGCTATGATCACCAGATCGGCTGCGAAGCTCCACAAGCACCCCCACCCCTCCCCTCAAGATGCTTAACATCCTCGCATGGAATGTTCGTAGGACTGCTAACAAACCCACTATGAACAGAATCATTAGTCTGAAGAAACTCCACCGGATCGACATTTTGATCATCATAGAACCCAAAATCCCTAAAAAGAAACTCAAAGCTTTTCAACTCCAACTCGGATTCCCATCAGCAATCACCGGATGCAACGATATCTGGATCTTCTTCTCCGCCAATGTCAAATTTGGTTCCATCCACGACTCCAGGCAATCCCTTTCCTACTGGATTGAACACCCAACCCTCCAACAACGTTCCTTGCTTTCGACGGTGCACGGAAGCTACGGCATCATCGACCGTAACAGGCTATAGGACACCCTCTCGACCACCCACCATCTATTCAACAACCTCCCGTGGATTTGCGTGGGTGACTTCAATACCATCTCTAACCGAGAAGAGAAATCCGGGGGAAGGCCTCCAAACCCTGCAGCTATGGCGGATTTCAACGCCTATATTTTTAATGCTCATCTGCTCCCCATTCCATTTTTCGGCAACGCATTCACCTAGAGTAACATACAGAAAGGAGCTAGGCGTCAGTACTCTCGCCTAGATCGTGCTCTCATCAATAATCATTGGGCGGACATGGGCCTCATCGCTAAACTATCTCACCTGAACACCACGGAAATAGATCACTCCCCTCTTCTTATTGAGGTCAACAGTAATCAACTCCACATCAAGAAAGTCTTCCAGTTTCAGACCTTTTGGAGCCACCACCCCCAATTCAAACATATTATGGCCACCGCTTGGAGCTCAGCTGGCGATCCGAACCCCATCGTGCGCGTTGCAACTAAGCTCAAAGCAACCAAGGGAGCTCTGGCGACTTGGAGCATGAACGCTTTCGGAGACATCTTCCAAGCCATTAAGCTGGCGGAGGATGACGTAACTCGGGCAGAGATTTTGTTTGCCACGGATAGGTCGCAGAAGAACCGTGCCACCCTTCACCTCACCAAAGCTCTGCTCAATTCCCGGCTTGAAATAGAAACAGAATTCTGGAAGAAGAAAGCCAGGTTGGCAAAGGATGCTGAAGGAAACAGAAACTCCAGCTTCTTTCACTCCTGCATTAAAGGCCGCAGACAACAGCTGAGCGTGCACCAAATCGCGGATGACACCGATCGTATTCACACAGATCATCAGAACATTCAGACGGCTGCCACTCACTTCTACTCCAAACTCTTCTCCAAGGACACCATCAGCAAGGATGGCGACCTCCTCGCCAAGATCCCCGCATGATCAACAACGAAGAGAATGAGCAGCTTCTTACACCCCCCTCCATGGAGGAAGTCAAGGTCGCCATATGGGCTCTGGACGAACACAACGCCCCTGGCCCATATGGGTTCACCGACGTCTTCTTTCGCTCGTGCTGGGACATCATCAAACACGACATCCATGCGACTGTCGCCGCCTTTCTTCAGGGTGCTAGATACCCCAAATCCATCTCCCGAGCTAACCTTATCCTTATCCCCAAGAAGGACAACCCGACCACATTCAAGGACTTTCGGCCTATCAGCTTATGCACCTTTACTAACAAAATCATTTCAAAAATAATCGTATCCCGTATGTCCGCGCTTTGTAGAAGCATAAAATAAATAGACTAAGTCAAAGAAGTTAAAAACTTTACGCAATGTCAGACTCTACACAAGGCCCATTTAAAGACTCTACTGAGTCAGATTCAAGTTTTGTGCGGAGATCAAACAGAATCTAACTCTACGCGAACTCCTTCACGCAAGAGTCATCCTCAAACTCTACGCAAGAGCGACAGGCTGTCCAGACTGCATTTAATGTGCGTGATATTGATCTGACAGAATGATTTTCTGATAGAATATTGCACAGAAGCCAAGAAAATTTTTATACCAAATCCAACACTTGTCATTTAATGTGCAGATGAGCTACTTTACGCTCAAAAGACCGCTTCCTTTACGCATGAAAGTTATTTGAGTTTTTATGCTCAAGGCTATCTTAGCTATTTTTTGTGTGCGTGAAGTTTATTTGAGCTAGCTATATGCTCAAGGCTATTTCTTAGCTACTTTACGCAGGAAGCTTATTTTGGGCTATTTTACGCTCAACTTTTCCTGGTTATGTGAGAACGTGGTCTGCATACGTGGCTTTCATGCCACACCTATCGAGGAACGTGTGTACGTGCTCTTCCCATATTGTTGAAGTTGTGGGACACGTGTCACCATGCGTAGAGACCATAACTCTATATGGGACACATGTCATCACATGTAGAGGTCAATTTTCAAATGTGGGTGGCAGTTACTTGCATAAAGACTCAACATTGACATTTTTTACGCACAGAGGGTCTAGTCTATAAATAGACTTATTTCTAAACAAAAAATACAACATATCACATAGAGATCAGAGCCCAGATACTTTGAAAGAAAAGTGATTTTCCAGAGCATTTCTCTTCAACTTTTCTTCAAGAACAGAGTGAAGCAAAGCAGGAAAGCATTCGACTCGCCATCAGTACCCAGTGTGTCGATACCTTTCTGGTGACTTAGTTCTTCCAGCTGTTCATCTTCCAGCAGTTTTTTCTTCATCATCATCGTGTGGTCCAAGGAACAAAGTGATCATTCTCAGATCAGACTTCCATAGCAATACTTTCCAGAAACAACTTGTACTTTTGTACTTTTTCTCGTTTTCTTTCAAAAGCCTTTAAAGGGCATTTTGTTAAGTGAAACAAAATGACGACTCTGCTGGAGATCGAACCCAGAATCTCTGGTTTCGTAGACCAGACTGCTTACAAAGAAATGCTCCGAACTAGGGGTAGTACTCGCTGCTCCAATGTTCAAAAATTACGAAAGGTGCGAAAAGTTTGGATTCCTAATTCCAAAGCACCCTCCGATCTCCCTGATGTCTCTGAAGGTAAGGGAATTCTTCCCACTCCTGTTGTTGGGGCTCCCGTCTGTGACGAGGCATTCCCTACTTCAGTTTTGTGCCCAGTGCATAAAATTTAGTCTCCCGTCTGCGACGTGGTAGACGCTTAAGTCTTGCGCTTTATGCGTAAAGGCAAATCTCCCATCTGTGACGTGGCAGATACTTCTGTTTTGCGCTATACGCATAAAGGCAAATCTCCTGTTGGTGACATGGTAGATAAAGTTCACAATGGTACTTTTGTACCTAAAGTGAACTTGCCTACACGCGTGCAGCGTAAAAACAAGTCTTCTGTTACTATGACAGACAATTCCTTTGGTTTATCCAAGGAAAATAAAAATTGTGGCAAAGCTTCTGTTTTATGCCAACAATCCTCTAATGTAAATTTACGCAAAGTGCCTAATCTTAGGATTACGCACAATGCTGATGGTGTTCGTACAGCACAAAAATCAACTCCAGATTTACGCACACACCTTCAAGTGCGTAAAAATGCACATCTTTCTGCCAATGAAGCTAGTAATCTTCTTTTTACGCAAGGGACTGGATATTTCCCTATCCTAAATATAAAAAAGAAGATATTACCGTCTACTTCTTCCAATTTATGCGAGTTGCTTGTACAAAAGCGTAAAAACAAAAAATCTTCTGTGACACTCTCCCAAGAAAACTATCATTGTGAGTGTCACCAAATTGTGATTAAATGTTGTTGTTCTGCTACTAAACGGTCAGTTTTCGGCCGATTAAGCTACAATGTACCTCAGCAACAACTTGATGACCAAGAATGTGAGTTGTCTTATGCATCAGTCAATATGGCATCTAATATCAATAGAGGACGACGTCCAAGACGCAATTCGTCCCGGATTCCAGGTCAACAAAGGTTTAACCAAATCCTTGACACTTTTGAAGGAGTATATCAACATACTCGGTCAAGTAGTCAACGACCTTTAAACATGCATTCTTCAGATTCAGAGGGTGGGGGTACCCAGTACTTGGAGTCAAAAACTGATAGCGTTGATTCATACCTCTACACCTATCCCTCTGTATGTTCAAGGGAGGTTGAATCTTATGTTATTGGAGAAGAACCAGAGACGTCTACTTCTAATACAGAATAACGTCTTTCGGCAGTGGAATAATCGCTGAAGGACATGCTTGCTATGATGCAAAATATATATCAAATAATGATGACTCAAAAAACAGTCCAACCAGCAGTGGTAACACCAGTGAAGTAGCAGCACAAACTCAAGATAGTCAAGGGGTTGACATACCTCTGAATAATCTGAGTCAAGAGTCTGCTATCAATCAAAACTTCGTATCTCCTGATCTTTTTGTTCCAGAGGATGTATCACCTCCGGTGGAGGTTACGGTACATCCAGCCACTATTTAATCAAATGTGCTTGCTCAAACTAGTGAAGCTATTCAAGCAGTACGTACGTTAAAAGCACAGTTTGAGGTTCTTAAGCATAAAGATCAGCTCCAGAGGTTGGGGATCAAGCAACCTTATCCTCCCCATTGGAATGATGTGCCTTTTCCTCCCAAATTCAAGCCACAATCTATGGTATTATTTGATGGAAAGGCTTTTCCAAGTCAATATATCAATTATTTTGATATTATGAATGTGCATCTATAGAAGAATGATGCTCTTCTCACCCGAGTTTTTATTGGGTGTTTGATGGGTTCAGCATACGACTGGTACCGCAGTTTACCCGACAATTGCATATCGTCTTTTGACGAGTTTAAAGCAATGTTTCTCTCCCATTTCTATGAAGGAGGAATGGACATGAATATGTCCTCCTTAATAGAAATTAAACAAAAAGCAAAAGAGGATACTCGAACGTTCATTGAACGTTTCTAACAGGCTACATTAAAAATGCCTTCTGGTATGCCAGATTCAGTATTGATTGATACATACAAAATGAATCTGCGACCAACCTTCGCTGTTTTACAGGCTCTCAATTCACAGATTGAGCCTCGTTTATTATAGCAGCAGTTTTAGCCGAGACCAACGGTAGATTGGCTCGTGAACATAGGATGATCTTTGCCTCAGAAGTCAAAGGAAAGAAAGCCTCTTCAGGCAACAACTCCGGTAATCACAATAGAAAAAAAAAGGAAACCCTAGTGGTAAACCTTTCGAAAACCAAAACAACACCAAATAATTCGGAGTCTTCTAAGCCAAAAGAGGAATACTCTTTCGATGACAGTGATATTCTTGGGATATTTTAATGTCTTATGAAGAGTGGTAAACTTCAGATTCCAGAGCCAAAATGACCTAATGAGGTGGATTTGGTTGATAATCCCAAATATTATATCTATCATAGATACATAAATCATCCCACGAAAGCTTGCTATATCTTGAAGAAGAAGATTCAAGAATTGATAAATGCTAAAGCTATCGCTTTAACTAATGATGATCATACAGTCACAACCAATACGGTTTCTCTTCAATTTAGAGCTTTTTCTCCACAGCAAGTTCCTGATGGGGTTGTCCCAATTCCGAAGGCGACGATGAAGATTGTGAATCTTCCATCAGCCAGAGATCAAAGTGAAGGATTAGTGTCTCTCACTTTAAAAATGGTGAAATCATGTGGGTACACCCTGACTTAGTACCTGAAGTAGAACATGAAAGTAAAACTTCAAAATCTAAGAAAGGCAAAAAAGTCAGAACCTGCAATATGAATTCTCATTTTGTTACTTCAGACTATGATGATTCTGATCATCTGTGGAATGACATCCCTTTGGAAGATAGGCTAAAGGGTTTGAACATATGCCCTCCGGGTTTGGCTCCTCCTACCAAACTAAAGCTTACTCATCAGAAATTGTTAGCCATGAATAGTGTCCCTTTATATAGGGCACAACAAGTTTTTGCTGCTTACGAGAAAGCTTCGGTTGGGATTTTACCTCCTACACCGAAAGTTTCTACCCTTGCAACTACAAAGGTCTCTGTTCCTTCTTCATCTGTTGAACCGTATATTAAAAGTCTGCTACCCCTTCGCATGTACAGTCAAAAATCGGTCCATCTCATAAAAAAATGGGCTATGACTTTCAAAAAGCAGAAGGCTTGAACAATGGTAAAGGTATGCGAGTTCCTTTACAAATTCAAGGCCAGAAATCCTCTGTCGGATTGGGATTTGAGGTCCCTCCTAAAAATCCCCATAAAACAAAGACTAAGGAAAAAAGGACTAAATCCTGTAATATAGTACTTCATTCTCCTGAGTCTGAAGAAGAGACTTTTGCTGGTATAAGGTCTGGAAAAGATTACCATAAATATTATGAGGAAACTTCCAAAGAAACGGAAGACACCGTTGAAGCACTACCGACTCAGTCATCTTCTGTTCCTGCTGAGACAAGGCCTTCTAAACCCCCAGTAGTTGAAAAAGGGAAACAGAAGGCAGTGCGTTTTGATGTCCCGTTGAAGTCTAGTTCAAATCAAGGGTCAATGAAACCCTATAAATTTGACACACTAGCCCAGTTAGCCAATACTCTGGCTAGGCTCTCTATTTTGAGTTAGTCCGACTTTCTAAAAAAAGTCGAGAAATCTTGAGTGAAGCATTTTTACAAGCAGATTCATGCTTAGCTCAGCTCAAAAGTCCCGACAATATACCGGTGTCGTGTCCTCAGTGCCACAGTGTGATGGAATCAATTCCTAACATTAATTTCATATAAGAGGATATGCTGTTAAAGCATAATCGACATGACAGGCCTTTGTGTTATACAGGGTATATTGATTCTACTAAAATTGACAGGATTTACATTGATCCTGGGTCTTCTATTAGCATTATTCTTCAGAGTATGCTAAGACCATTGAGGATTCCTACTAGTGATTTGAATTATACTAGTACGAAAATTGTTGGTTTCAATTCTGGAAAGAGTAAACCATTGGGGAAGATTCGTCTGAAAATTCAAATGGGTGATCTTCGAACTATGGCGACCTTTTATGTTATCAACTCAGATGTATCTTACATCCTACTCGTAAGACCATGGATACATGAGCATAACTGTAACTCCACTTTTCGGTTTTGACACTACTAAAATACAAGGTTTTAGCGACGGCCCTATCCGTCGAAAATCCGTCGGTAATTCCCATTACCGACGGATTTTCGACGGATACGGGATGAAAAAATCCGTCGGGAATAACCTCGTCGCTAAAACTAGCTCGTCGCTTGTCCGCCGCTCTGCGACTAATTAGCGACGGATTTTCGTTAGCAAAATAAAAACTTTTAGCGACGGTAAGCCGACGGTTTCCCGTCAGCATCGACAGGTTAAAATTTTAATATATTCATACAAATAGCGACGGACAATACGTCGCTAACTCGTCGCTAACCGCGTATCAGAGGGTTTCTGATATGAAATATCAGTCGCTAAAGCGTCGCTAACGTTGACGGATTAGCGACGCATGAGCGACGGATAATACGTCGCCATATTTCTGGAAATCTTCGATATTTCTAGAACATGATCGACGGAAAATCCGTCACCATTCCGTCGCCTTTTGACGGATAATCCGTCGGTAAGCTGTCGCTATCTGATATTCGTACAATTAACGACGGATAGTTCGTAGCTAAGCTGACACAAAGCAGTTGCTACATACACTACATCGTCAGATTAGCGGCTACTTGGCGACGGATAATCCGTCGCCACCCTTCTGGTAATCTTTATATTTCCAGAACATGATCGACGGGAAATCTGTCGCCATTCCGTCGCTTAAATGTCGATATCTTATATTCATACAATTAGCGACGGAACATTCGTCGCTAAGTTGCCGCGAGGCCGTCGCTAAATACACTACCTCGTCGGATTAGCGGCCATTTGGCGATAGATAATCTGTCGCCATACTTCTGGATATCTTCTATATTTCCAGAATATGAGCGACGGGAAGTCCGTCGCCATTTTGTCGCAAAAATTTTCCAGAAACTGGCTGACGGATAATCCGTCGGAAACCCGTCGCTAGCTGAAAACGTCCGTCGACAGACCGTCGACAAGCCGTCGCTACCTGCAAATGTTCGTCGGTATTTCGTCGGTAATCCGTCGCTAACTGAAATATTTTTGAAAAAAATTTGTAGGAAAGAGACTATTCCCTATAATATAACATATTCAGCATCCACATTATACAAATATAACATATCCGACATCCAATATATCCAATAAATATCCATATTGCCAACACAATATCTCCAAACATCCAATATATCACAACATACACAAAAATTATCCAACACAATATCCAACATATGTCACGACCCGCACCCTAGAGTAAGGGCACGAGAAGTGGGTACGTCCAGCCTACGCCGCAGTGTCGGCGGTAGAACGTTGTCCTAGGTCAACATACATCTAACAATATCTATCTAAACAGTTTATACTCCCCGAATGGGGGTGACATAGCAGTAATAAACTCAATCACAACTAAGGAAGAGATAGCACGATATGAAATAGAACTCAAGGAAAACAAATAGATAAAAAGTAGTCTAAGATAATCCCAGCAAATATCCAGAAGTACATGGTCTCAGATACAGAATGAAAGAATGTACATCTCTGAACTCAGAATAAAGTCTAGCTAAACATGCCTCAAGACTACATAAAAAAAACTAAGCCTCACTAATCTAATCTAGGCAAACTGGGTGATATCCTCAGCTAGAGCTGGGTCCTCCTGAGGGTCCAGCTCATAGGTGTCATATAAGGCTGCCCCATAGTAAGTATCCAGACCAGCCTCCTCCTCGTCCTCTGTAATATTTTCAACAGGTCCAGTCAGGACAGGAGCGAGCACAATACATCTCATGCAGTTCATATCATGTCAGAAAATATAAAGCAAGTAATATAATAAGATACATGAAATGCTGTAAAAGATGTACATGAAAATAGGAGAGATATTTGATAACTGGAAATATATACATAATAAGTAAGAACTGTAAGTGACTAGTGATTTAGAGTACGAGATGGCATGTAATTGGCTTAGGTAGTACATGATAGAACATGGAAGTAACAGAGTGTACATAATGGGTAAATCACATGACCATTTATACTCACCCCTACCCATAATCAATACACAAGGATCTATTTAAGTTACGTTACGGACATGATGTTTTGGTTATACAAGAGACACATGGGCAAATCATGAGCGTACATGAAAGAACATGAGAGTACATGAACGTACATGTAAGAACATGAGAGAACATGAGTGTACATGAATAACACAGAAGCAAGGAATACATGATGTACATGAAACACATATCATAAAGTATCCGATGCGCCCGCTAAGGGGGATAACATCCCAAGAAGAGATCCATATAGTACCAATCCGTGATGATAACGTGACAGCATCAAGTAAAAGTAATCTAGAGCGAGAATATAAAGCGTGACAAGTATGAAACGATCAGAGAATGTACTCGCCTGGTATCTGAGTGTTCGATATCAAAGTACTGTTCGAGGAGTGGTGTCTGGCTCCTAATCAGAACAACACAGGTCACAACAAGTCCAGAATAGTATAATGAAGTCCTACTATACATTCTACATGATTTTAGGTCAATCTACACCAAAGTCAACTTTTGGTCAACTCTGGTCAACCCTAGAAGTCAAACTAGGTCATCCAAGTCTAAACTAGGCTATCAAGTCTAAACTAGTCTATACTAGGTCTAATAAAGCTATACTAGGTTAATCAAGACTAATCTAGGCAATGCCATGCCAAGCCTATCAACACACAACTCTACACAAGGTTATCTAGCCTATAGCCTACTAGACACATCTACCAAGATATCCTCTATAGCTAATCAATACACAAATGGTATATTTTATAATCTAATAAATATACCCATGTGCTATCTATACATATCACCACACAACCATATATAACATCAAGGCCTACACATGGAAATCACATAGAATATATTTTTTTTTTTTTTTTTTTTTTTTTTTTTTTTTTTTTTTTTTTTTTTTATATATATATATATATATATTAAAATATATATATATATATATATATATATATATATATATATATTTTAATATATATATATATATATATATATATATATATATATATATATATATATATATATATATATATATATATATACCTAGGTACACCACACATATCATCATATATATGTGATTCCTATATATGTGTATCCACATATATCCATAATACATTGTATATATATTTGGGTATAAATAAACCTATACATTACACACACATACACATTTAGATTTCATACATAATATATACATATACATATGCATATAGAGAGGGGGAAAGGTTGTATGTGTGTGTGGCAAGGTAAAGACATTGTGCAGGAACTACAAAAACAGTAGAAGAGAGAGAGGAAAGTGTGTGTCATGTGAGGGAGGAAATGTAGGAGTGATGAACATATGTGTGTGTGGATGTGAGACAAAATCAGTGAATTGTGATAAGAAGGAGGGGGAACCAATTCAATACCCCAACCACTGCTCCTGGGGACTGAAATCAGTCCCAGGTTCAGTCCTACAGTGCAGTCCCTAACCAAATGCTTATCTCATTGAAACATTTCCAGATTTCCACACCAAAACAAACTCAGTAAAAATATTTAAAGGAAAGTGAAATGTAACATCAAAATAGGAAAAACAGGGACTTATACTCAGGTTTAAATCCTTAGTTCAAACTCAGTTTCAGTTTGTAAAGAAACCAAATCTCAGGTTATTACACATTACCTAATCAGAATTTCATGTGTAGCATATATGTGTATAGGATGTTAATCAGTGTGCTAAAAAATGGACTGTGTATGAGCACAAGTGTATGTGTGTTCACATGAGGGTGTGTCAAGTGAGGATTAATGTGAGAGTGTAGTGACAGGATGTGAGGAGCCTGTGACAGTGAATTACAGTAAAAAAATAGGAAGGGAGACATTCATTTAAATCTCAGTTTTCATTCAAACCTCATCCTCAGTCACAGGTTCAATTTTCTTCAATCCAACTCAAACTAAGTTAACATTTCATTGCAATTATCTGTTAACATATCAATTATCTAATGAATCTATCATTAATCTCATTCAGTTATCCAAACACCCAAGGGAAACTCAGTTTTAGCTGTAAAAGATAACTCAGGTTTTCTTAACATCAAGTTTCAGAATTGCTAACTTGCCAAAACCCATTTTGAACTCCATTCAATGCCAATTCACCCAAAAACTTAACCACAGTTAATATACATAGAGAGGAACATGTTTAGGATTTAAAACTCAGCATTAAACATCATTCTAGAGGCTAAAATCAACAGACAAAAACATATATGAAATCTGGGCAAAACTGGAAACTGAACATAATTTCAGAATTTGATAACTTGACAAAACTTATTGAAAAACATATTAAAATAACAATTGGAAGGTTGGTAAATGAAGAACCCCATGTGCACAAACCCCACACAATCATTTCGTGTCCTCTAAGGCCGGACACGGCGTGTCCAATGCAAAGAACTCAAAACCAACACACACAGTGCACTGTCTCGTGCACACGTGCACTCGTGTCGTGTGCACGACATAGGACACCACAGTGTCTCGTACTTGTGTCAACAGGTACTTCTAGTGTCCAGCTACAAGTGTGTCAGCCTGTACTAGGTCCTATCGTGTCGTATCCTAAGTAATGAGGCCGTATCAGTGGCAATAAAACACAGTGCACAGAACAGTGAAGTGTCAGTGCGTGACCGATATCTCCCAAACATTCCCACGAAACCTAATGAAACTTTGGGGGCATGATGTCAGTGCATGCCCCCTCGAGTCCACAAAGTTTCGTGTCGGATCAACACGTGTCGTGTCCGCTACAGGCCCCGAGTAGCAGGGGAACACAGTAGCGCGCTCGCGAGCGTGTACACGCGCGTGTCCAAGCCAAGAATTCGACTCAAACCGATACTAATATTACCACATAAGAACAGGGATCAATAAACAAGATTAAAACTAAATTTCCTATTTAAAAACATTGCACAACCGAGATCGAAATGCCCTCAGTGGCATTTCGACAAACACCTATGTTACAGTCATGATACGTGTCCAAATGGACGCGAAACTTAGGATACCCGACACAAAACCTATACTGATGCTTAGGGGACTCCTAGGGCTCCCTAATGATGAAGAAAAAAATGAAATTTCATGGAAATTTGAGGGAGTTACCTAAGCTTGAACCTTTAAGAAAAATCCCTATTCAAATGCTCTCCTCTTGATGTCCCAATCCACCAATATCACCACAAACTAAAATGGAATATTAATGACAGCAAGAATAGATAGATTAGGATCTAATAGAAAAGATTTGAATGGAAAGGAAGAGGAATGGAATTTTAGGAATTTATTGAATAGGAACAAACCTTTCCTTCTAGACTTGAGCTTTCCTAAGAAGGAGGCAACCCTGAACTAAGAGAGTATAAATAGGGTGGTGTTCCCAAGGAGGATATGGTGGCTGGCCAATAATGTCTAGGGCTTAGGGTTTTGTTATTGTTTGGACTTTGGGCCAAGTTAGCTAGTCCTATCAAGTTTAGTCACAAAATGACTTGTGAAACCACAAGCCATTTATCAAAACACTTGATTCCTAAATTCCTAATTAAATTTCTAATGAATCAATAACTACTGACTTAAGTCATACTAGGTTAGACTAGGGTCACTTGACCTAACCAAGCCTAACTAACTAGGGTTAGCTCCTAGGTTGGTCTACAAGGGCTAAAACTAGTCAAAAATCAAACTAGTCTAAATTAATCCAAAATAATTCCTAAAAATTCCCACAAATTCTAATTAATACTAATAATTTAAATAATAATTAATAATCCCAAATAATTCTTAAAATTATAAAAATAACTAAAATACCCCTCAGTCTGGAAATGAACACTAGCAAGGCACCAAATCATAAGTCATAAATTTAAATAGTTTAAAAAATCACTAAAAATCAAAACATGAAATAAATACCATTAAATAATAATTATAATTACAAAATTTTAAAATTACCCTCTTCTAAAAAATTGGGTGTTACAATCCTACCCACCTTATAAAAATTTCGTCTTCGAAATTAAAATGGTAGTAGTCCTTCTAGGTCAAACACCCCACAATCAGAGTCTCAATCATACCGTCAGATAATGATATGCGTTTGTCCAAAACCATGATTCTCAGAATCTCTATCATGCCAGTGAGCAAGGCTACGATAATCACAGAGTCCTCAACTATGGTACATACCTCTAGAACTATGGTATTTAAAATTTTTGCATTGCCGCGCGCTTGGCCGCGAAAACCTCAAATTCCCACACCCGAGAAAATATGTCCATAATCCGACTATATGTCCTCACTATGCTTGCTAGCATGACCCTAGAGGATTCTAAAATCTCATAATCGAGGCGACCTAGCCCATACAATTTATCGCAGAAGAAAAATTAAATTATAATGAAACACCAGATCAAACTTATCAACAATGAGGAGACAGATAGGAATAGATAAAACTGAATTTCAAGATAGGTATAATGAGGTAAGGTGGAAATAGAATCGAGAAGATCAGAACCTGCTAGCACCTCTCCTACTGCCTGAGCATCCTCAAGTGTCATGGCATAAGCTCGTCCTTGCTGGCCTCCCCTGGCCTGCTGCTGATGCTGTGCGAACCTCTGTTACTGAGTCTGCAATGCTGGTCCTCTCTGTTGTCCTGTCGGAGCCCCAGCTCCTGCTCCCTGAGCTGTCCGTCCCGCAGACTTGGGACACTCTCTCAACTGATGGTCTGATGATCCACAGAGTAGGTACTTGCCTAGCCTCAGCCGGCACTCACCCCAATCGTGCCCTGGTTTCTTACAAAAAGGACAAGAAATAACATGCTGCTGCCTCTGCTGCTGCTGTTGTCTCTGCTGGAATGGCTGCGGCTGGAACTGCCTCGGCTGCTGGTGCTGAACGTGAGGCCTCTTGGCCTGGCCTCCGCTACTGCTGCCCCCAACTGGGTCTCGCCCCCTCTTGAGCCTAAGCTCAAGATCATCCTCTGCCAATAAGGCTCCTGTCAGAATCTCCTCGAATGTGGCATCCCTGTTGCCCTTGGTCAAGGACTTGACCTCCCTGACCAGACCCTTCCGGAACCTCTAGGCCTTCGCCGTCTCGCTCAATCCCTCAACAAACCTGCCGAGACGGCCAAATTCTCCCGCATACTCCTCTACTGAGAGGCTCCCCTGGACCAAGCTCTCAAACTGCGTCTCCAAGGCTCTAACTGCTGAATCTGGAAAGAACTTCTTCCTGAAGAAGCCCCTGAACTGCTCCCAAGTCTGCCCTGGTACCCCCACCCTGGGGTCCGACTGATACCAGGTACGAGGAAGATCTCGCATCCGACTAGCTGCGGCCTCGATCTGAAGATCTGCTGGTATCCTGGCCAGGCGAAAGATCTCCTCTATATGCTCGATCCACTCGTCAGCGTATATAATCCCCTCCATCCCCAGGAAGTCTCTGGGACTCATCTTCTAAAACTGCTCGATCCCCGGTGTCTTCGGCTGCTGCACCACTGGTCGAGCTGCGGCCGTCGTGACGGCCAACTCTATGCCTCTGTCCTGTCGAGCCTGCTGTCGGTCGATGAACTGCTGGAAATATACGAACATCTGAGCTGCGTCCACGTATCCTGGAGGCGGCTGCTGGAAGGGATCCTCTGGAATGACTGGGTCTTGCCTTTGATCTGGTGGAGGTATACCCCTTGCTGCTGGTGGAAGGGCTCCTTCGATCGCAGCTGAAGCGTCTACCCCAGCTAGCATAAGTGGGGCTGTGGTACCAGGGGCTAGCTTCTGGGTATGAGAGGTGGCAGTCCTCCCATCGATGTCCCCCTGGCCCTGGCGAGGTGATCCTATCTCAACCATCCTGGAGACAGATCAAAAGAAACAATTGCTGAGAACGAGTCGAAATAGCAAAGGAGGACAGTTATATTCAAAGGAAAACAATATCAGCAAGAACTGAGATGGTATGAATTAGATAAGAGTTTTTTCTAATGTGATTGAGTACCTCAAAGAAATATCCTAATCCTACTGCAAGCTGTAGTGATACTCTAGTTCGAGTACCACTACACAAACTCGACCTGCATGGGCCACCACTAAAAACGTGTCACGACTCGCACCCTAGAGTAAGGGCACGAGAAGTGGGTACGTCCAGCCTACGCCGCAGTGTCGGCGGTAGAACGCTGTCCTAGGTCAACATACATCTAACAATATCTATCTAAACAGTTTATACTCCCCGAATGGGGGTGACATAGCAGTAATAAACTCAATCACAACTAAGGAAGAGATAACACGATATGAAATAGAACTCAAGGAAAACAAATAGATGAAAAGTAGTCTAAGATAATCCCAGCAAATATCCAGAAGTACATGGTCTCAGATACAGAATGGAAGAATATACATCTCTGAACTCAGAATAAAGTCTAGCTAAACATGCCTCAAGACTACATAAAAGAAACTAAGCCTCACTAATCTAATCTAGGCAAACTGGGTGATATCCTCAGCTAGAGCTGGGTCCTCCTGAGGGTCCAGCTCATAGGTGTCATCTAAGGCTACCCCGTAGTAAGTATCCAGACCAGCCTCCTCCTCGTCTTCTGTAATATTTTCAACAGGTCCAGTCAGGACAAGAGCGAACACAATACATCTCATGCAGTTCATATCATGTCAGGAAATATAAAGCAAGCAATAGAATAAGATACATAAAATACTGTAAAAGATGTACATGAAAACAGGAGAGATATTTGATAACTGGAAATATATACATGATAAGTAAGAACTGTAAGTGACTAGTGATTTAGAGTACGAGATGGCATGTAATTGGCTTAGGTAGTATATGATAGAACATGGAAGTAACAGAGTGTACATGATGGGTAAATTACATGACCATTTATACTCACCCCTACCCACAATCAATACACAAGGATCTATTCAAGTTACGTTATGGACATGATGTTTTGGTTATACAAGAGACACATGGGCAAATCATGAGCGTACATGAAAGAACATGAGAGTACATGAACGTACATGTAAGAACATGAGAGAACATGAGTGTACATAAATAACGCAGAAGCAAGGAATACATGATGTACATGAAACACATGTCATAAAGTATCTGATGCGCCCGCTAAGGAGGATAACATCCCAAGAAGAGATCCATATAGTACCAATCCGTGATGATAACGTGACAGCATCAAATAAAAGTAATCTAGAGCGAGAATATAAATCGTGACAAGTACGAAACGATCAGAGAATGTACTCGCCTGGTATCTGAGTGTCCGATATGAAAGTACTGTCCGAGGAGTGGTATCTGGCTCCTAATCAGAATAACACAGGTCACAACAAGTCCAGAATAGTATAATGAAGTCCTACAATGCATTCTACATGATTCTAGGTCAATTTAGGCCAAAGTCAACTTTTGGTCAACTCTGGTCAACCCTAGAAGTCAAACTAGGTCATCCAAGTCTAAACTAGGCTATCAAGTCTAAACTAGTCTATACTAGGTCTAATAAAGCTATACTAGGTTAATCAAGACTAATCTAGGCAATGCCATGCCAAGCCTATCAACACACAACTCTACACAAGGTTATCTAGCCTATAGCCTACTAGACACATCTACCAAGATATCCTCTATAGCTAATCAATACACAAATGGTATATTTTATAATCTAATAAAATATACCCATGTGCTATCTATACATATCACCACACAACCATATATAACATCTAGGCCTACACATGGAAATCACATAGAAAATATATATATATATACATATATATATATATATATATATATATATATATATATATATATATATATATATATATATATATATATGTATATATATATATATATTTTATATATATATATATATATATATATATATATATATATATATATATATATATAAAATATATATATATATATATATATATATATATATATATATATATATATATATATATATATATATATATATATATATATATATATATATATAGCTACCTAGGTACACCACACATATCATCATATATATGTGATTCCTATATATGTGTATCCACATATATCCATAATACATTGTATATATATTTGGGTATAAATATACCTATACATTACACACACATACACATTTAGATTTCATACATAATATATACATATACATATGCATATAGAGAGGGGGAAAGGCTTGTGTGTGTGTGTGGCAAGGTAAAGACATTGTGCAGGAACTACAAAAACAGTGGGAGAGAGAGAGAGGAAAGTGTGTGTCATGTGAGGGAGGAAATGTAGGAGTGATGAACATATGTGTGTGTGGATGTGAGACAAAATCAGTGAATTGTGAGAAGAAGGAGGGGGAACCAATTCAATACCCCAACCACTGCTCCTGGGGACTGAAATCAGTCCCAGGTTCAGTCCTACAGTGCAGTCCCTAACCAAATGCATATCTCATTGAAACATTTCCTGATTTCCACACCAAAACAAACTCAGTAAAAATATTTAAAGGGAAGTGAAATGTAACATCAAAATAGGAAAAACAGGGACTTATTCTCAGGTTTAAATCCTTAGTTCAAACTCAGTTTCAGTTTGTAAAGAAACCAAATCTCAGGTTATTACACATTACCTAATCAGAA
Source organism: Iris pallida (assembly GCA_029216955.1). Lineage (NCBI taxonomy): Eukaryota > Viridiplantae > Streptophyta > Magnoliopsida > Asparagales > Iridaceae > Iris > Iris pallida. The sequence continues at coordinate 12,069,817 of JANAVB010024994.1, forward strand.
TTTCATGTGTAGCATATATGTGTATAGGATGTTAATCAGTGTGCTAAAAATGGACTGTGTGTGAGCACAAGTGTAGGTGTGTTCACATGAGGGTGTGTCAAGTGAGGATTAATGTGAGAGAGTAGTGACAGGATGTGAGGAGCCTGTGATAGTGAATTACAGTAAAAAATAGGAAGGGAGACATTTATTTAAATCTCTGTTTTCATTCAAACCTCATCCTCAGTCACAGGTTCAATTTTCTTCAATCCAACTCAAACTAAGTTAACATTTTATTGCAATTATCTGTTAACATATCAATTATCTAATGAACCTATCATTAATCTCATTTAGTTATCCAAACACCCAAGGGAAACTCAGTTTTAGCTGTGAAAGATAACTCAGGTTTTCTTAACATCAAGTTTCAGAATTGCTAACTTGCCAAAACCCATTTTGAACTCCATTCAATGCCAATTCACCCAAAAACTTAACCACAGTTAATATACATAGAGAGGAACTTGTTTAGGATTTAAAACTCAGCATTAAACATCATTCTAGAGGCTAAAATCAACAGACAAAAACATATATGAAATCTGGGCAAAACTGGAAACTGAACATAATTTCAGAATTTGATAACTTGACAAAACTCATTGAAAAACATATTAAAATAACAATTGGAAGGTTGGTAAATGAAGAACCCCATGTGCACAAACCCCACACATCCATTTCGTGCCCCCCAAGGCCGGACACGGCGTGTCCAATGCAAAGAACTCAAAACCAACACACACAGTGCACTGTCAGTGCACTGTCTCGTGCACACGTGCACTTGTGTCGTGTGCACGATACAGGACACCCCAGTGTCTCGTGCTTGTGTCAACAGGTACTCCTAGTGTCCAGCTACAAGTGTGTCAGCCTGCACTAGGTCCTATCGTGTCATATCCTAAGTAATGAGGTCGTATCAGTGGCAATAAAACACAGTGCACAAAACAATGAAGTGTCAGTGCGTGACCGATATCTCCCAAACCTTCCCACGAAACCCAATAAAACTTTGGAGGCATGATGTCAGTGCATGCCCCCTCGAGTCCACAAAGTTTCGTGTCGGATCAACACGTGTCGTGTCCGCTACAGGCCCCGAGTAGCCGGGGAACACTGTAGCGCGCTCGCGAGCGTACGCACGCGCGTGTCCAAGCCAAGAATCCGACTCAAACCGACACTAATATTACCACATAAGAACAGGGATCAATAAACAAGATTAAAACTAAATTTCCTATTTAAAAACATTGCACAACCGAGATCGAAATGCCACTGAGCATTTTGACAAGCACCTATGCTACAGTCATGATACGTGTCCAAATAGACACGAAACTTAGGATACCCGACACAAAACCTATACTGATGCTTAGGGGACTCATAGGGCTCCCTAATGATGAAGACAAAATGAAATTTCATGGAAATTTGAGGGAGTTACCTAAGCTTGAACCTTCAAAAAAAATCCCTATTCAAATGCTCTCCTCTTGATGTCCCAATCCACTAATATCACCACAAACTGAAATGGAATATTAATGACAGCAAGAATAGATAGATTAGGATCTAATAGAAAAGATTTGAATGGAAAGGAAGAGGAATGGAATTTTAGGGATTTATTGAATAGGAATAAACCTTTCCTTCTAGACTTGAGCTTTCCTAAGAAGGAGGCAACCCTAAACTAAGAGAGTATAAATAGGGTGGTGTTCCCAAGGAGGATATGGTGGCTGGCCAATAATGTCTAGGGCTTAGGGTTTTGTTATTGTTTGGGCTTTGGGCCAAGTTAGCTAGTCCTATCAAGTTTAGTCACAAAATGACTTGTGAAACCACAAGCCATTTATCAAAACACTTGATTCCTAAATTCCTAATTAAATTTCTAATGAATCAATAACTACTGACTTAAGTCATACTAGGATCACTTGACCTAACCAAGCCCAACTAACTAGGGTTAGCTCCTAGGTTGGTCTACAAGGGCTAAAACTAGTCAAAAATCAAACTAGTCTAAATAAATCCAAAATAATTCCTAAAAATTCCCATAAATTCTAATTAATACTAATAATTTAAATAATAATTAATAATCCCAAATAACTCTTAAAATTATAAAAATGACTAAAATACCCCTCAGTTTGGAAATGAACACTAGCAAGGCACCAAATCATAAGTCATGAATTTAAATAGTTTAAAAAATCACTAAAAATCATAACATGAAATAAATACCATTAAATAATAATAATAATTATAAAATTTTAAAATTACCCTCTTCTGGAAAACTGGGTGTTACAACATACTACCCCAACATACATAGCAAAATATCCAATCATAAATAAAATATCCAAAATATACACATCCAAATGTATAAATGTCCAAAAACATAAATAAAATCACTGAGAAGGAGGAGATGGATCATCTTGTGCTCTCTCCCCCGCATCCGTTCTGCGTATATAATCCTCCACCATATGTGGCAATACTTGGGACAAGACGTGGTCTGGAAGTGAGCGTAGCTGCTTTGACGATATCATGTCAAGGAGCGCCACGATAGTAGCATCCGGTACCAGGCGGGCCTCGGAAGAGCGGTTAAAAGAAAATCGTCGAGAACAAGAAGGACCAGGTCGTTTCGAAGCACCGACAGCAGCAGTAGATGGAGCGGCAGCAGACGGACCAGGAGCAAACGAATCAGGAGTAGAAGAAGGATGCGGATAGTGCCCCAGCACTATCGACCGCAAATCTGACACCGTCGTGGCGAGAGTCGCAAGCTGCATCCTCACATCGTCTGCGGGGGGCACGGGAGGAGACGGAGGCGGTGGATATCTCGGAGTCGACGTCTGCAAAACATTTGCTACGGAACCTAAACCGTACAGGTGCCCTTTCCTAAAGCCGCCGGCGAATTCTATGAACACGTCGTCGTAGCGAGCGGCCATAAAATAGGGCGTCTGGGTGGGCATCATTTTGCCGACATCCTCGGTAGGGGGCTCAATCCGACGGAGTGCCTCACGATATGCAGCCTATCCAATGAATGTGTTTATACTATAAGTTTTCCTAAGTTATAATCTAAATCCTATGATTCCCTAAGTTAAAGTTTTAATCCTAAGTTTACCTAATTAAGTTATAGTTATAATCATATGTTTCCCTAAGTTATAGTTATAATCATGAACGTAAGTACTTACATCAATCTTCTGGGCCCTCGTGTTGACGAAGCTCTCGTCCTTCCACCTCTTGTGCGTATGCACGAATACGTCGTGAGCGGTGACCGTCTCCGCCTCTCTCCCCTCTTTTACTCCCTGTTGGGCCTGCATATATAGAATTTAATTAACTTCGTATATTAATAGTACCAAATTAAATAGTAGAATAAATTTGCGATATCTCACCAAATCTGCACGCGTTCGTACGTGGGGCCTTGATCCTCCCGTATGCAGACCCGCGGCCTGTCTATTCGCCTTGGCTTTTTCTGATTGTTTCTTGTATCGAGGAGTATTCATCTTCTCCAACATCTGCTCATAGTACTCTGCCCGGATCCAGTCCTTCTTCGTATGCGCCGTACGAAGGTCGTCCACCGCATCCCGTATCTTCTTCCCGGCGGTAGCTTTGTAGGTCCTGCGGATCGCCTCCTCGATAAGATATACTTCGCATATCGAAGCCTTTATATGAGCCTTGTTGCCAACTTTCTTCTTCAGATGGTGTAGGTACCTAGAAAGATAAATTATCTTGAGAATTGACAATGAATTTTAAAATTTCACTTAAATTATATCGATTTTTATTTACCTTTCAAAGGGGTACATCCATCGATAATGAACAGATGCACCGACCCGGGCTTCGTATGGTAGATGAATCGATAGATGCTCCATGCTGTCAAAAAAGCCTGGTATAAATATTTTCTCTAGCTTGCAAATTGTTAAGACAATATTTGTTTCACTTAACAAAATGCCTGGAAATTGGATTTTGAAAATAAAACGAGAAAAAGTACAAGAAGTACAAATTTGATTCTGGGAAAGTATTGCTGTAGAAGTCTGGTCTGTAAATGATCACTTTGTTCCTTGGACCATACGATGATGATGAAGATCGCTGCTTGAAGATGAACAACTTGGAAGAACTAAGTCACTAGAAAGGTATCGACGCACTTGGGCACTGATGGCGAGGCCGAATGCTTTCCTTCTTTGCTTCACTCTATTCTGAAAGAAAGGTTGAAGAAGAATGCTCTAGAGAATCAAAAATCTCTGAGTTCTAATCTCTCTGTCTCTTCTCCTGTCTCTGTCTGTGTTATATGATAAAATAAGTCTATTTATAGACTTGGGCTCTTGTGCGTAAAAACTCAGCAAAAGTTCCGTCTTTACGCTAACAACTGCCACCCATGACCGAAGTCATCCTCTGTATATGTTGACACGTGTCCCATCATTTTAGTAAGAATAGGATGCACGTACACACGTTCTTCGAGATGTGTGGCATGAAAGCCATGTAGGCAGACCACGTTTTCAACTGATGAAGAAGAATAGGGCGTAAAACAACCCCAATGTACTCTGAGTGTAAAGTAGTGGACTAGGCGTAAAACAGCCCTGTCATAGATTTCCTGCGTAAAGTGGTTATTAAATAACCTTGAGCATAATGTAGCCCAAATAGACTTTACGCACACGTCGACTTTCGAGCGTAAAAACTCATATAATCTCCGTGCGTAAAAGAAGCCATAGTGTGAGCGTAAAGTAGCTCAGTCCACATACTAAACGACAACATTGGTCTCTGTATAAAACAAATCCCTTCGAAATCTGTGGTATATGCCATCATCAATATCTTCATGTCAGACTTTGCATTAAATACGAGACTTTGACAGCTTTGTCCAGCGTAAAAGGAGGGTTAGCCTATCTTAGGCGTAAAACCATTGTCTTGACCCTGGCTGCTTTAGGCGTAAAAGCGATTAGCCTTGTCTTGGGCGTAAAGTATTTAACCTCCCTGTGGCGTAAAGTAGATCAATTTGAGTAGAATGATCTATCACTTTGACTCATTCTATGAAGCACTTTTTACGCTCCTACAAGACCCCCTTCAAAGTTTTCGAATGTCTTCATAATTCGAAACACTTTGAACAGCAGCGTAAAAGTTGAGATTTGACCAGTCAGCGTAAAATTCGGGATACGCAACAGTTATCCGCATAAAAGCGGGGATATCCAACAGTCGGCGTAAAATCTAGAATTTGAACCGATTTGAAATTTCCCTATAAATAGGGTTCTTCGGAGAGAGAAAACACTTTTACTCATCTTTTTACAATCTCGAATTCCTTGCCCTGTCTTTCTTCGAAACCCTCACTTTGATCCGATGGCTCCCAAGAAATCATTCGCCGCTAGCAACAAGCGGAAGAAACCAGCTGTTGATTCGTTGTCGACCGACCATGCAAAAACTCCTATTCCGTCGTCAACACCACACCGACAACCCAACTCGGCCGTAGCTCTGCCTATGATGGGTAAAACCCTATTCTTTGGCTGGAAAAACCCATCGAGGAAGAAAAAGATAACCCAAACCTTCAGTTTTTACGCCCACATTATATGTGTTAGAGTAAAAACTAAAATGACAATATACGCCCACGTTGTACGTGTTGGCATAAAAGATAAAAAGAGCACGCCCACGTTATATGTGTCAGCATAAAATTTGGATTATGCCCAAAATGAATGTGCTAGCGTAAAACTTAACTACGCTTATGTTCATACATGCCAGCGTAAAAAGTTATATTACGCTTACATTAACATGTGGTAGCGTAAAATTCATCAATCATTGAGAGACTTTGTAAAACAAAGACTTCATAAACCTTTATCCACTTTTAGTAAGCGTAAAAGTCATAAAACTTCCAAACTAATTTGATCTCTTTTGTCCTTTTATCAGTGGATTTGCAAGTTCACCCTCTCGCAGAAGTTTTTGGCTCGTCAGTTGGCATGGTGGGTTCAAACTATCTGGAAGATTTATCTCATGTTCAATTTCCTCAATCGAACCTTGAATACCCAGTAGAGAGAGCACAACTGATAGCAGCTCAAGGGGATAGGATGTTGCTATCCATGATGAATGGAGATTTGTTGACTTTACTAGATGCACAACAATTTACAAAACCGGCTTTCTTGTTTGGGGACGCCATTGACTGTAAATCCCAGACACACCCCAAGAAGGAGTCTTGGGTATTTAAATTTGGGGATAGAGCCATGTATCTCCCAGATATGGACAGAGATTATCCTTTGTCAGCATTTTTCCATGCTACCCACCATCGACAAATGCTGTGGAATTTGACTCCTAATAGTTACGGAAGACCAGGTAGAATTGTTTTCAAGAGGGAGCATGCGAATGACATGGGTTATCACGTTAGCACTCCTTGTGGTGGTGTTATTCCATTTTCTGGACTAATGCCTGGGTTTACACCGAGTGAGGATTCATCTCTCATCCAGTCGGTCCAGATTCCCATGTTCATAAATAGATTCATAAGGGAAGGAGTCTTATATCCTCAGACCAACCCTAGGCTGACAGGATGGCTGACCCCTTATAGTGGTAATTGGATCCAGATCAGCAACTGGGTCATGAAATACTTTAAAACAGAATTAGACGACATCGGTTTGTATGAAGCAGTAGCATCTACTAGTTATGGCATTCCGCCGAATGGCAATATGTTCTTAGCTTTATTGGAATTGTATATGAGTTCGACCGGAACTTTAGCAACTCCGTATGGTGAGATGGGTCTGGCCCTACATGAGATGCAGTTTATCTCGAAGCTACCAATGGGCGAGTTCCCCTATGAAGAATATATTCCCTCCAATCGGGAATTGGCAGAAATTCGGAAGAAAAACCCCGAACTGGTGCAAGTCTACGAAGAACTCATGTGCCATTATCTGATTTGTACCAGCATGTATGAAACCAGATCACATCTGGCATACATTATAAAATGGACAACTTATCTATTTTATCATAAAAATAGAGTGTCTAGGACAGAGAAGAGCAGGTTCTGAGAAGACAAGACTCAGGTCATCAAGCCTTGCTCTATAATTCCTGCGGATTAAATTCAGGAATTGATGGTGTCGCAGAAAGCTCACGACCGATATCTGTCTACCAAAACTGGAGACATCCCTACGGGGACTGAAGCTTTAAGCTACCTGAGGCAGGGTAGTCAAAAGATGTCGAAGAAGGCCTTGTTGGCAGGCTTCTTATCCTTATGGCTGCGCAGATGGGTCGTGCCAGAGATCAGCACTGTGGACCGGATTCACCACAACGTATTGTGGCCAGCGGTCCGTCTGGTATTCAAGAACAGAATTAACCTGTTATCGGCAATGGTATACCGAATAAATGCAGGTCTACGGATTTTTGGTGAAGAACTAATCAATAATGCTCCTCACAATTTTCCAAGGGTAGAATTACCATTCACCTATCTGATAGGTTGGTTACTACACCATAATTATAATTTGTTGCCACTAGGCCATGAGGATGAAGCTATGATTTTTCTCCAAAAATTTAGCAAATCCACGTAGAGAACTACCACGTTGGCAGACACCCGAGCAGCATTAAATTATTCGTATGGCTGGAATTTTTTTGCACCAGACCACCAGTTTCGGCTGACTGCCTCGGTGTGCGATTTGAAGATAGAACAGATAAATCGGCCTTATTGCCGAGATCTGTCTACCGATGGTTAGTGTACATTAGACCCTCTCATCTGATGTACAGGAATGAAGATAACTGTGCATTCGAGCCTTATCTGCCAAGTAGGTTCGCTCGTCAGTTTGGATATGACCAACTTCATGTTGGCAATCCTTCCACTAGCTTCTATCATTATAGGAAGCTGATCGACGGTGCACGAGCATGGAGATATTTCGGAGCTGCATGTACTGGCGCTAGATTCACCATATCTACAGCCACTAGTACAACTGAGCTATGCATACTTCATTCGTATGCTCGTTTCTATACATCTATCCGCTCTTTTGAAGACGGTTATAGTATGCAAGAAAGTCTTCGGTGGGCTCAAGAGGGAAATATCGAAGAACCTATCAGGATAACCCCAGATATACCAGACAATACTGCCACTATAGATGAGTTTCTGGCAGTAATTCCTAGGGGAGCTGGAGAGGTAGCTGCGGGACCAATAATTATTGGAAAGACCCGTAAACAAAAGCAGAACACAGCTACCGTTTCTCCGGTGAAGTCTTCAGAGAAGAAGAAAAAATCTACCACCAAAGGGCCTTCCAAACCAAGGGCCCACACTCCAGAAGATGATACTTTGATTGAAGAGGATCATCTTGTCGGTTCTTCCTCAGTCCATCTAGGAGAAGGATCTTCAGCCCCTCCACCAATAGTTGGATCAGGAGCTGTAACACTTTTGTCTCCTGGGCGTCTTAGCACCTCACTCCATTTATCTTTGCCAACCAAGGCACAGGTTACAGAGGGTGCTACTACTGTATCCACCGATGATCAAGACCGCATCCCATCAGACGAACCGGCTCTTAACTTCGAGGATGATGACTGGGATGGTGATTATGATACATATCTTGAAAAAAAAATGCACATATTCCAAGTATTACACAAAACATATACGAAATTATATATCATGATTTTGTATATTAACTTATTTTGTTCGTTTTTTGCAGATGTCATAATTGCACCAAAGCCTATGGCTCCTCCTCCTCAAGAAGAAGATATTTATGAGAAAAATGAGGAATCTGCTGATGAGACTTCTTCTTCTAGCGAAGAGGGTGCTGATGAAAAGGGAGGACAACAACCCGCGGTGGAGCATCAAGAAGCACATCCTGAACTATCCTCTCATGTTGAAGATCAGCACCAGAAAGAGGCTGCAATAGACCTCACTGCAGGTGATGATGAACCTGCTGGAGGAGAACCGGTCTTAAATAAAGAATCAGCTATAGAAGATTTTACTGCAACTGAAGTAGTAGAAAATCCTGCGTAGCCGACAGTTGAAGAAGGTGCTGAACCCAGGGAAGTGATATCATCTTCTATAGTAGCTGCTGATTCAATATCAGTTTTTGATAAGCCAATACCGGAACCTAAACCAGCTCCTGCAATTGTCACCACATCCACCAATATCACCGCCGCCAGAACTCCAGAAACGGCTGGAGTAACAGATATTGAAGACATTGCTCCTGAAGTTCTTGGGAACCAAATAACATCAGTGACAACAACTCCACCTCCGTCTGTTGTTACACCAATGGTAGCTATAGGTGTTGGAGATACAATCCCTGAAGCTCTTAGGGATAACTTGGTCATGGCAATAGTAACAGCAACAACTTCGTCTCATCCTGCTGTCGTGCCAACCACATCTGCTCCCAATCTCCAAAGAAGAGATTTATTAGATATTGCCGCCACACCAAGCTCCAGCGTAGAAATGAATCTCCTGGTTGAGATTCATACTGAAACTTTTTATAAAACTCTGGCAACTCTGATAAAGATGGTCCTGAATAAGAGTCTCAGTTATGAGGTTTTAAAGACGGCAATGGCTCTGACTATCAAGAATGTTGCCATGTTCAATGATGTTGAGAGAGCTGCAACATTGAAGAAAATTGTGGAGGACCTTGAGCAGCCGATTGGAGAATATCTCAGGCTATCAAATGAGACTGTTGAAAGCCTCATTCAGGAGGAGTATGATGCCTTAACGGCTGATTATCTTGCTCGAGAGACTACATATAATACAGCTCTCCATGAACACAGTCTGAAGGTTGCCAAAGAGAAAGCCTTTTTGGCTGGCATAAAACCTGCACCGCATGGTCACAGAGTGGCTTATGATGCTTTAAACATAGATATTCAGAGCAAGAATGACAAAATCTGCGAAGTCGAGGCAGAGCTAGCTCGCTTGAAGGCTGAAAGGGAAAAGATGATCGATGCTCGAAATCTACATCTCACCCAAAGCTCAATTTTAGAAGAACAAGCTTTTGGGGCTGAGTCGACCATCAGAACCCTTGATGAAGCCAAGGACAATCTGATAATCACTTTCGCTGAACTTTCTTGTATTTGTACCCCTGAAGTTCGACGTGCTGAGGCTACCAAGAAGGTTATGAGTTCTCGTGGCTAGCGGCTAGAAGAATTAAAGAAGTTGCTTCAAGATGTTTCCACTCCACCTTAAGAGAGCGTTTTGTCATCTTTTGTCTTATTTATTTTGTAGTGTTTCCACAAAAACAGAAAAAATGAATGAAAGATTTGTTTTGTGATCCTATCATTTATTTGGAATTTAAACAATAGTTATGAGATAGAAAACACTTATCAGAGGCAATATGGACGTGACAAGTCTTTTAAACTCAACATATTATATCTATCCAGAGGTAATATGGACATGATAGATAATGAAATCGCATTTTCTGTTTTAGAGCATAATACTTTCAGAGGTAATATGAACATGATAGTATGTAAGAACTCAAAGAAAAGTAGATTAATTTCTATGCAGAGGTCAAATGGACATGATAGATAGGAAACACCAGCAAATTTAATATTTATTCAGAGGTTATAAGAACGTGATAAATAATAAATTCAGCTTTCTATATCAACTAATAAGATGGAAGATAAAAATTTCTCTCCAAAGAGATGAGTAATCAGCTTAACCAAACTTTGGTAGCTGGGGGATTAAGAAGACAGACATTATGAGCATATATGTCAAATATCGATAAAAGAAGCGGATGACCTAACCTATTTTATGGGAGAGGAAAGGAGGTCAACTCAAGAATAAATCCTAATGGAAAGTTGAAGATACACGTTCGAAATCATCATATGAAGAACGAGATATATCCGATTCGACGAATTGGTTTTCTTCTGAATCAGATGATTATAAGGAATTAGAAGAGAATTCTTCTTGTATATCGTCATTAAACATATGGGACGGGTCATATCGCAATCTATGACAAGTCTTTTGGTAAAACGGATCACCACATAACGGGAGTCGTCTACCTTTGCCCTGATTGAGACCTTGCATAGTCTTCAAATCATATCCCATATTCTGAATGATCTTGATGGATTATTGACTATATTTGTCAATTCGGATTCTTCCTTTATATTTATCTTCCAGATCGTCTGTCTGAGCAACAAGTATATTTCTAGCCAAGCCAAAAACAATTTGGCGCTTGTTTTTCTTATCAGACGGAACCACGAAATAAGACTCTTCATGACGTCTATAAGTTACACAAGCTTGTGATTGGGTAACTACCGGAAGTAGATAAGGAGAAGATGTTAAGAACTTTTGAGCATAAGTTCCAACATCAACCTGAAGAGGAAAGGAATTTTTTTTATAGTTGATGTATAAAGTTTCTTCTGGTTCTATATCGTCTTTAGATTGATGACTTTGATTATCAGAAGATAAAGTCATTCTTCCAATAAACTTGGCAGCCATATACTCGAAAAGGAAATCTTCATTAATATCAAAAAGTACAGAATGATCAATATTTACATCATTTACGATTTGACTGCTACGCTCCGATTAATCATCAGTGGACCATTATCCGTCTTCTGCGTAGATTTGCGAAGATTGACAATCAATGGTGGTTCTGGATCATTCGTACGAGAAGTACGCCCTTTGACCTTAATCAAAAAAGGTTGAACTTGGCTCTTAGTAGAAATATTTACTGATTCCTCAGATGAAGCTTGAGTTCTTCCTTTAACCTTGATTACCAAAGGTTGATCATTGACAGATTGGGATTGGATTCGTCCCTTGACTATGATCTTCAAAGGTTGTTCTTCTGGCGGATCTTCATTAATAGACTGATCTTCAATAAAAGATTGATCTTCAGCTATGTCTGATATCTCTTTCACATATTCTTGTTTATAAAGCCTTAAATCAGAAAAATAGGCTTCGGCACCCTTGAAGGGATTGATATCATCAAATTCAGTCTTTACAACTCCTTAAGAATCTACATACTTGAAGCATTGGTGGAGAGTTGAAGGCACAATGTTGTGTTCATGAATTCACGGTCTTCCAAGAAGAATATTGTAGGATACATCTGAGTTGATAACATAGAAGGTTACCATAGTTCGTAGATCGCCAATCTGAATCTTCAGACGAATCTTCCCCAGTGGTTTACTCTGGCCAGAGTTAAAACCAACTATCGTAGTACTAGTGTAAGTCAGGTAACTAGTAGGAATCCTCAGGGGTCTTAGCATACTTTGAAGGATTATGCTAATTGACGACCCAGGATCGATGTAAATCCTGTCAATTTCAGTAGATCGAATATACCCAGGGTAGCACAGAGGTCTGTCATGTTTGTTATGCTTCAACAGCATATCTTCTTGTGTAAAGATGATATTGGGAATTGCTTCCATCACACTATGACATTGTGGACATGACACTGGAGTATTATCAGGACTCTTGAGTTGAGCCAAGCATAAATCTGCCTGAAGTAGAGTTTCACTCAAAGTCTCCCTGCTTTCTCTAGAAAGACGAAGCAGTTCAAATATGGATAGTCTAGCTGGAGTATTGGCTAACTGAGCTAGAATATCAAACTTGTAAGGTTTCATCACCACCCCCTGACTGGAAGCAGACTTCAATGGAACGTCAAAGTGTACTGCTTTCTGTTTTCCCTTTTCAACCACCGAGGGTTTAGCAGGAACAGGAGAAGGTTGAGCTGGTAGTGTTTCTACTACATCTTCTGCTTCTTTGGAAGATCCCTTATAATCTTTGTGGTACTCCTTCCCAGATCTTGTACCAGTAAAAGTTTCTTCTTCAGGCTCAAGAGAAGGAAGTACCATATTACAGGATTTAGTCTTCCTCCCTTTAGCCTTTTTCTTGTAAGGTTTGTTGTGAGGAATTTCAGAACCCAATCCAACAGTAGATTTTTTATTTTGAATTTGTAAAGGAAGTCGTATTCCTTTATCATAATTCAAACCTTCTGCCTTCTGAAAGTTATAACCCATTTTCTTCATGAGAAAGACAGATTGCTGACTGTATAGATGAATGGGCAGTAGATTTTTAACAAATGGTTCCACCGAGGAAGAAGAAGAGATCTCTGTATCCACAGGAGAATGAGGAATGGATGTCTCTGTAACTACAGGAGGAGAAGGATTCGGGATACGAGGAAAAATCCCTGTAGGAGCTTTTTCATAAGCAGCGAAGACTTGTTGTGCCCGGTATAAAGGGACACTATTCATAGCTAACCACTGCTGATGAGTAAGCTTGAGTTTGGTAGGAGGAACTAGACTTGAAGGACATATGTTCAATCCTCTTAGTCTATCTTCCAAAGGAGTGCCATCCCATAGATAATCTGAATCGTCGGGATCTGGAATAACATGAGAAATCATGTTGCAGGTTTTGACTTTTTTGCCTTTCTTGGATTTTGAAGTTTTACTTTCATTTTCCAATTCAGGTACTAAGTCAGGATGTACCCACATAATTTTACCATTTTTTAAGGTAAGAGGCAGCAATCCGTCATTTTCTTCTCTAGGAGGCGGGATATTCACAATATTCATCGTCGCCTTCGAGTTTGGAATGATTCCATCTGCTACTTGCTGTGGAGGAAAATCCCCGAATTGAAGAGAAACCATATTGGTTGTAACCGTATGGTCATTATTAGTTAAGGCAATAGCACCGCCATTTATCAGCTCTTTGATTTTCTTCTTCAGGACATAGCAAGCACTGGTAGGATGATTAATGTATCTATAATAGATACAATATTTGGGATTGTTAGTTAGATTCACCTCATTAGGCCTCTTTGGCTCTGGAATCTGAAGTTTGCCACTCTTCACCAGACATTAAAATATTCCTAGGATATCACTCTCATCAAAAGAGTATTCTTCCTTTGGCCTGGAAGATTCCTGACTATTCGGCGTTATTTTATTCTTGGAAAGATTAACCATGAGGGTATCTTTTCCTTTCATATTACGATTACCGGGGTTATTACCAGGATTACTTTTCTTTCCTCTATCATCTGAGGTGAAAATCATCCCATGTTCACGAGCCAACCTACCATTGGTCTCGGCATAAACTGTTGCTATGATGAATGAAGCCCAATCTGTGAATTGAGAACCCGTAAAAACAACAATAGATGGTCGCAGATTCATCTTGCATGTATCAATGAGTGCTGAATCTGGCATACCAAGGGACATCTTTAAAGTTGCCTGTCGGAAACGTTCAATGAACGTCCGAGTATCTTCTTTCTCCTTTTGCTTGATTTCTATCAAGGAGGACATGTTCATGTCTATACCTCCTTCATAGAAGCGGAAAAAAAACATTGCCTTAAATTTGTCGAAAGACGAAATGCAATTGTCGGGTAAACTTTGATACCAATCATAAGCCGAACCAGTTAAGCAACCAATGAACACTCGAGTGAGAAGAGCATCATTTTTCTGCAGATGTACAGTCATAATATCAAAATAATTGATATATTGACTAGGAGAAGCCCAACCATCAAATAATACCATGGATTGTGGCTTAAATTTTGGTGGAAAGGGTACATCATTCTAATGAGGAGGATAAGGTTGCTTAATCCCTAACCTCTGGAGTTGATCCTTGTGCCTTAAGACTTTAAACTGTGCTTTGAGTTCACGCACTGCTTGAATGGCCTCACTAGTTTGCGGAAGCACATTTGATTGAATTGTTGTTGGATGTACCGTAATCCCCACCAGAGATGGTACATCTTCTGGAATAATAGGATCTGGAGATGCAGAATTTTGATTAACAGCAGGCTCCTGAACATTCAAAGGTATATTAGTCCCTTGACTATCTTGAGTTTGTGCCGCTACTGGTACTGGTGCTATTACTGTCGGCTGAGCAGTTTGCTGATTCAATATTATCTGATGCATGTTTTGCACCATATTAAGCATGTCTTTCAGTGATTGCTCAACGGCAGTGAGACGCTGTTCTGTATTAACAGATGAGGTCTCTGGTTCATCTCCAACAGCATAGGATTCAACCTCTCTTGAAGATATAGAAGGATCAGTATAGAAGTATGAATCGACACTGTCAGTCTCGGACTCAAAAGATTGAGTACCCCCAGCTTCTGAATCAGAAGTCTGCATTTGTCTTTGTCTTCTTGATCGAGTGTTCTGATATACTCCCTCAAAAGAATCAAGAAGTCTGTTGAACTGTTGCTGACCTGGGGTTTGGGACGTATTTCGTCTTGGACGTCGTCCTCTGTTAGTATGAGATGTCATGTTCACTGACACATATGACAACTCATGTTCTTGGTCTTCAGTTTGTTGTTGAGACATATTAAAATTCAATCAATCAAAAATTGACCATTTTGAAGCCGAACAACAACAATTGATTACAACCTGGTGATAATCACAATAATGTTTTTCTTGGGGAAATGTCACCGGAGATTGTCTATTCTTACGCTTTTGCATTAGCAATTCACGTAAGTCAGAAGGAGTGGAGGGAGTAGTCTTCTTTATTACATTTGAGGTAGAAAAACGTTTAGTCCCCTGTGTATAAAGAAGATTACTGGCTGCATTCGCAGAACCAAATTGTATATTTTTACGCGTTTGGAGTTGTGTGCGTAAATCTTTAGATTTTTTAGCACGAAGGACTCCATTTTCATTGCGTGTAATTTGTAGATTTGGTACTTTGCGTAGAGCAGTATAAGAAGGTTGTTGGTGTAGAACTGAAGCTTTACCAACAACATTTTTATGCTGCACACGTTTAGGTACATTCACATTAGATGTAAAAACATCATTGCGAATTTTATCAACACTGTCAAAGACATGAGATTTACCTTTACGCATAGAGCGTAAAAATTGGTTATCTACCACGTCACAGACGGGAGATTTTGTTTTACGCAAGGAGCGTAATTTATTTGAGCCTACCACGTCACCGACGGGAGACTGATTCTTACACCCAGAAGCACAATCGTTAGAGTCTGCCCCATTACAAATGGGAGACTCATCTTTATGTACTGAGCGTAAAAGTTGGTTTTTACCTACTGAGCGTAAAACTTGGTTCTTACGCAATGGGCATGAAACCTGATTATCTTCACCGTTACAAACGGGAGATAAATCGTCAATCTTTGAGTGCAACTCTGAAGTACGGACTGCCTCGTTACAAACGGGAGTCCCTACGACAAGAGTAGGAAGAATTCCCTTGCCACTAGCAGCAACAGAGAGATCAAAAGCTATTTTGGATTTAGTAATCCAAACTTTTCGTGCTTTGCGAGATTTTTTAACATTGGAGTAGCGAGAACCACCCCCAGTTTGGAGCATCCCTTCATAAGCAGTCTGGTCGAAGTGTACAACCAGAGTCTTCTTTGTCGATCCAATCGACACATCATCGTATTGAGAAATTGCCTCCTCGTCAGAGGAGAAGGTCGTCCCCAGCAGAGTCGCCATTTTTGTTTTACTTAACAAAATGCCTGGAAATCGGATTTTAAAAATAAAATGAGAAAAAGTACAAGAAGTACAAATTTGATTCTGGGAAAGTATTGCTGTAGAAGTCTGATCTGTAAATGATCACTTTGTTCCTTGGACCATACGATGATAATGAAGATCGCTGCTTGAAGATGAACAACTTGGAAGAACTAAGTCACCGGAAAGGTATCAACGCACTTGGGCACTGATGGCGATGCCGAATGCTTTCCTGCTTTGCTTCACTCTGTTCTGAAAGAAAGGTTGAAGAAGAATTCTCTAGAGAATCAAAAATCTCTGAGTTCTAATCTCTCTGTCTCTTCTCCTGTCTCTGTCTGTGTTATATGAGAAAATAAGTCTATTTATAGACTTGGGCTCTTGTGCATAAAAACTCAGCAAAAGTTCTGTCTTTATGCTAACAACTGCCACCCATGACCGAAGTTATCCTCTGTATATGTTGACACGTGTCCCATCATTTTAGTAAGAATAAGATGCACGTACACACGTTCTTCGAGATGTGTGGCATGAAAGCCATATAGGCAGACCACATTCTCAACTGATGAAGAAGAATAGGGCGTAAAACAACCCCAATGTACTCTGAGCGTAAAGTAGTGGACTAGGCGTAAAACAGCCCTGTCATAGATTTCCCGCGTAAAGTGGTTATTAAATAACCTTTAGCGTAAAGTAGCCCAAATAGACTTTACGCACACGTCGACTTTCGAGCGTAAAAACTCATATAATCTCCGTGCGTAAAAGAAGCCATAGTGTGAGCGTAAAGTAGCTCAGTCCACATACTAAACGACAACATTGGTCTTTGTATAAAACAAATCCCTTCGAAATCTGTGGTATATGCCATCATCAATATCTTCATGTCAGACTTTACATTAAATGCGAGACTTTGACAGCTTTGTCCAGCATAAAAGGAGGGTTAGCCTATCTTAGGCGTAAAACCATTGTCTTGACCCTGGCTGCTTTAGGCGTAAAAGCGATTAGCCTTGTCTTGGGCGTAAAGTATTTAACCTCCCTGCGGCGTAAAGTAGATCAATTTGAGTAGAATGATCTACCACTTTGACTCATTCTGTGAAGCACTTTTTACGCTCCTACAATCTTCTCCTCAAGTTGTACCATATGTTGCACCGTCAGCTTAGTTGGACAGATATCCCTGAAAAATGTAGATAGTTCGGCCAACGGAACCCATACAGCAGAAGGCAAAAACTCTCTCAAAGCAATGGGCAGAAATCTTTCCATAAACACATGGCAGTCGTGACTTTTCATTCCTGTTAGCTTGCGTTCATTGAGATCAACGTATCTATACAAATTCAACACATAGCCGTCAAAAAATCTTAAAGTAGATATCCACTTGCAGATTATTAATCTATCTTCCTTGGTCAGTATATATGGCGCTATAGGCTTACTTAATTGACCACCAGCTTCCCTTTCTATCAAGTTTAGATCATCACGTTTGTATATCTCGGCCATGTCTTGTCTTGCTTTTGGATTGTCCTTCGTCTTTCCTTTAATATCTATGGCGGTATTGAAGACATTATCGAACACATTTTTTTCGATATGTATGACATCAAGATTATGCCTTATAAGATTATCTCTCCAATAAGGCAAGTTCCAGAAAATACTCCGTTTGGTCCAGTTATGGCTTTGACCGAACCAATCGACACGATTGTTCGATAGATCTTCCATTACGGTGGGCAATTCCTTTACAACTTCCCAAATATCGTATTTCGACAATCTGGCAGGAGGATCAAGAAATTCTTATTTTTCAGATCTGAACGCGTCCTTGTTCTTTCGTCAAGGATGGCTCACGGACAGAAATTGATGGTGACAGTCAAAGAAAGAAGTTTTTCCTCCATGTCTAAGGCGGAACGCCTTACTATTTTCTATGCATATCGGACAAGATAGGTTGTCGTACGTACTCTATCCCGACAGTATACCGTATGCTAGAAAATTATTGATTGTCCACATGAGTGAAGCTCTATCTAAAAGTTATCTTTCCTGGAAATATCATATGTCGTGACACCGATCTCCCACAGCTGTTTCAGCTCATCCACCAACGGCTGTAAATATATATCAATGTTCTTCGTCAGATTTTTGGGAGCGGGAATGATAGTTGTCAAGAACATATAAGGAGTCTTCATACACATCCACGGTGGCAGATTGTAAGGGGCAAGAATGACCGGCCAACACGAGTATTGAGATCCCGACTATCCAAAAGGGGCGAAGCCATCAGAACATAGCGCAAGGCGTACATTTCTAGTCTCTGCAGCAAAATCTGGATGACACAAATTAAAATGTTTCCACGCCTCTCCATCCGAAGGATGTGACAATTCTCCTTCGTCCTTTATGCGTTCTTCGCTGTGCCACGTCATGTGTTCCGCTGTATTCAGAGACATATACATCCTCTGCAAGCGCTTAGTGATCGACAAGTAATGCATATACTTGTAAGGACGTTGTTTTCTAGTTGACTTTCATTTTCCCTGCACTGGCTTGTAACGATTTGCATTACAGAAGCTGCAACTTTTTGATACACAATTCTCTTTGTAGTATAACATGCATCCGTTGTGACAACAATCTATCTTATTCTACCCCAGTCCCAGTTGTCGGACCATCATCTTTGACTTATAGAAGTTTTTTGGGAGCTCTTTTGATTCCTTCGGCAATACCTCGATGATTAGTTGTGTGATCCGATCATAGCAAGCTTGTGGCAAGTTAAAATCAGACTTTATGTTCAGCAATCACATCGTCACTGACAGTACGGAATGAGTCTCACAACCAGGATATAGAGGAGTATCTGCGTCCTGAAATATATCATAGATCTCCTTCGCCTCGGGATTAGGATCCTCCAGATCAAAATTAGGCCCTGCCGTATCATACACCATATCTCGTGCAAGGTTCTGCACGTCTCCATAATCAACAAAGCATTCGTCGTCTTCGAGGACATCCATTGCAGCATTATCATCAAAAACATAAGTACCAGCTTCTGCCGCCTGTCTTTTCGAATATAATTCACCTTGCGATGACCACAAGCCGTAATCACGTACGAAACCCTTACGGGTCAAATGATCTCTCACAGTCACAACTTTTTCGTAACGTCTATTGTGACAATTAACACATGGACACTTGATTTTATTACCGTCTATGTACTGAGCTTTGCTCATGGCATACATAAGAAATACTTCCACGCCTGCCTGAAAATCGTCACTAACACCAATTCTGCTATCGTGTTGCCGTTTGTACATCCATGTACGATCAACAAAGTAACGATTCATCCTCAATTTGGGTGTGAAAATCTGTATCGTAAGACAAACTAAACATAAGAATAGCCCGATAATTTAAATCCAATACTCCGATCCGATATTAATACCTATGTATTAATACCTATTTATTTTTTGATACCAAAAATCTGATACTCCGATCCGAAACCACCGCTATTACCGATGCCCCCGATGCCGATACTCATAGGGATAGTCTGATACCGATACCGGGACATGCCAAACTGTATCAGTATCGGACAGTCTCGGATCGGTATCGATCAGTATCGGGTATCGGTCAGTATCAGAGTGGGATATGCCAAACTGTACCGGTATCGGTCAGTATAGGTCCGATACCGATTCCGATTCCGATTTCGATACCCACTCCCCCGATCCGATACTCATAGGATTGGTCTGATCCGAAACCTCCTATACCCCCTCCCCCGAGTCGATACTCCGATTTGAAACCACCGATACTCATAGGAATGGTCCGATCCGAAACCATCGATACCCCCTACCCCCTCCCCTACCCCGCTGGACAGCAAACCCCCTCTCCCTCCCACACCCCCCCGACAGCAAACCCCCACCACACCCCCACTTCCCTCGACAGCAAATGCCTACCCCCTCCCTCTCACCCCGACAGCAAACCCTAAACCCTACTCCTGTCCCCCGCCCCACACCCAACACCATCCACCCCCCGCCCACTCCCTTCCCCCATCACCGTCGGCCCCCGCGACAGCCGGCCCACCCCCTACCCAAAACCCTACCCCTACCCCGAAACCCTAAATCGTACCCTACCTTCCACCCTCAACAACCTCCCGCCCACCCCACCGGCCCCAGCAACAGCCGACCCCCCCACCAATATGAACCCTAAATAGAGAGAGGGAGAGAGAGAGAGCATACCTGAGAGAGAGATATCCCGTCGGAGAGAGCTTCACCGGAGAATGTGACCCGTCGGAGAGAGCTCGCCGGAGGGGGAGAGAGAGAGAGTTTTTTGGGTGGAATAAAAAATCTTCCCCCCCCCCCGTCGGTTCAATTTAAGTTAGGTTACAGTATTTAGTGACGGACTACCGACGAATATATCCGTCGGTAGGAAGCCGCTAAATACCAACTAGATTACCGACTGAACGTCCCTCGATACATAGACGCTAATTTAGCGCACAATTTTTTCAGATTTTGCCACCATAATGTACGACATATTAGCGACGGACACGAATTAGTCGCTAAAGTTTCGTCAAATTAGCGACGGATGTGCGACTAATTTTGACGCAAAAAAACTAAAAAAAATTCCATTGCTTTCTGACGGTAGCCAGTCACAAGGTAGTCGCAAGCCCGTCGCTATGGCTGACGGATACGATCCGTCGCTAATCCTCGGTCTCCAATTTGTTGTATTTTAGTAGTGTAAGAAAATAAAATTTTGATTTCTAATAATAGCAATAGTTAATTTAGGGTTCAAATAAAAAGGTTAATATTTTTATCTAATAATTTTGATGATCTATTTTGGAGGGAATTTAATTTAGGAGCAATTTCAATTTCAAAAAGTTGTAATTACAACCAATTTAGTGGTCCCCTCATTTTTAAAAAAAATGTTTTTAACTGATTCTCAACAGTTATTGTAATATTCAAAAAATGGGGTCTTTTGCATGTTTGCTGAGAGCGGGGGGGTTCTTTTGCATTTTTTTCCTAGAGGGAAGGGGGCTTTCTGGAAAAATGTTGTGAGCGGGGGGGTGGGGGGAGGGGGGCTCGGTTGCAATTGTTGCAACCATTTGTTATTAAAGGAGAGTGAGTAGCAGAGCACTCACTGCTCATTTCCTCTTCCTTAATATTTTCTCGAGAGTAGAGGTCTCATTCCCCATTCTTTCCCCAACTTTGAGAACCCCAGCCCAAAACGATGGAAGAGGCGACGATCTTCTATTTCCGATGGCCGAACTAGTAGCAGCAACGACCTCGATGACGTTTTCTCCATTCCTGAGAGCAGCGACGAAGCACCCTGTTTTTGGTGATCCTCACAGCGACGACTGAAGTTCGACAGTTCATCGAGAGTGGTAGCGGCGATCAGAATCGCAGTAAATATTCGATTCCATGACCAATTCGTAGTTGTTCAGATCTGCTCTTCGATCAAGTCCTTGATCTATATTTTTCCTTTGATTGTCCAATTTATGTAGGAATTCTTCCTGTGAGAACAATTCGACTTAGGTTTCCTTTCCAGAGAGCCAATTGATCACTTTCATGGCTTAATCGATAATTCGGTAAGGAATATCTCTATCTTAGTTAATTTTTGGATCGACTGTATGGATTGGTGATCGATCGAGCTTGTGATCAATTTTTTCGATTGCTTAAATTCTGTCCAGGGAGATCGATTTTTGGAACCTCTACGTTTATTCTCCTTCGTTCAATTTCAGACACCTCAGTTCAGGTATTGATCCATTTTTTCTTCTAATAAATTTTTACTGAGGCTAATAGAGTTTAGTAGATAAGTAGAGTAGATTATAATATAGGGAGTAGAGTGTTGGAGTCTACTATTTGCGTATGAATTCAATTTATTTGGTTTTGTGTCAGCAAGCTCGTACCCGTGTCTCATGTACGTGGTTGTATATGTCGAGTAGCAGTACCATATTCGTGTTCGTGCCTGTGTAGACTAGTAGATCATGTTCGGGTTGATCGTGTTCAGTTCGGGTTGTGACCAATTTCGTTCGTGATCAGTTGTTCGTGTCCAGCTCAATTTTGTGGGCGTCGATTGAAGCCGAATGCATTACAGTAGGCGTAAAATGACAATTAGAATTTATGTATGGGTTGGGGCTGTATAACCTTGATGAACTCTTTGTTTTCTTTTATGCTGCTGGCCTCTTCTGTTTGTATAATTAATTTTATGGGACTTTAGGACCTTACTGGGTTACATCTAGTCTATGTAATATTGCAGGAATGAGCATAGTGAACTCATATGGGTTGTTTAGACTCAATAGTGGATGGTGTATTTAATTTGGTTTTGTGCAAGCAAGTATAGTCCATGGGCAGGCCAAGTATTAGGCTAACCTATTCTTCTTCAAACCTGGGAGAAGTGGATTAGCTATGTTAGGTTTTAATGAGTTGGATTTTGGTACTTGACCAACTCAATACAATGGTTAGTTTAGCATTTGATTTAAGAACAATTTGAGCTGAGTTGGTATTTATTTTGTAAAAAATTAAGTTTGTTTAACCTGTAATCACATATAAATTTATTTGGGGCCGGCTTATTAAGGACTAATACAACAGGGTTTGAGTCTTACAGTAGGATGTGGGTGGATTATTGGCATAGTGATTATTCTAAATTTAGTTAAATACCTTGGTAACTTTAAGATTAGTATTTTAAAGGTTATATAGTAGTAGTCCTAAACTTGTGTTATAGCTTAGGCTAATTTTGAACTAAATTAAC
Organism: Iris pallida; assembly: GCA_029216955.1. Taxonomy (NCBI): domain Eukaryota; kingdom Viridiplantae; phylum Streptophyta; class Magnoliopsida; order Asparagales; family Iridaceae; genus Iris; species Iris pallida. The sequence continues at coordinate 12,092,761 of JANAVB010024994.1, forward strand.
AAGTTAGTATTAATCCTAACTAACTTATATCAAATCATTATTAAATATGGGAGAACATCTAGCCCCGATCTTCACCCGTACTTTCCTGGAGCAAGGCAAGCACACTCTATGGTCTTGTACATTTCATTGTATCATGTGCTTCCTTTTTTGACACACTGTGACACGACATGTTTTTCTGGTGCTCATGTTCCTTGTTCTTATTACTTGTACCTGGGGTGGGGAAATATACTCTTTATGTGACCAAACCCAAGAAACAACTCAGGTGTGTTTAGCTTAGACCCAGCATCGTGCACGCGGGTCCTAAGTTGTACCATTCATGTGATTTTATGTGCTTCATGTGCTTACCCCTAGCCGGTCACATACTTAGTTATATTTCAGATATTGTGCACACATGTTCAGGAGATATATCTTGTACTTAGTTTCTGTGATTCCTGAGATACCATGTTCTTTCATGTTCTTACATACCATATTCTTTCATGTGCTTATACACCATGTTCTTTCTTGTACTTTACATACCATATTCTCTTATACTTTTATATTATGATGTTTTGTTCATTACCTAGAATTGTACTTTGCTCTGCTCCTAAATAGGATATATTACAGGTGAGTTGGAGGCCCTTTGCGACACATATTATGGCCGAGAGCCAGTTGATGCAGGAGAGCTAGCTGGAGTTGCTCTTGACTTAGAGGTTGCAAAAGCCTAGAGCTTTACCATTAGCACTTTACATTTTCCTTGTATTTGAGACTAGTAGACTCTATCCTTCATTTTGCTGGAATGTAATAAATTCTGAGACTTGTACTTTACTCTGGGTTTGGGATACATTTATAGATGCGGTGATTTCATACTTGTTCATGATTATCTGGTTAGATTTGCCGAGATTGGTACAGCTTACTTCGTCGTGTCTAACGACAAAGGCTGGACGTGTCCGACTCGTATTCGATTATTCGGGAGCGGGTCGTGACATGTTTTTAGTGGTGGCCCATGCAGGTCTTTCCTAATGGTACCTAGGTCTTAGCGTACTATTGGGGGACTTGATTACACTAGGGAAACTTGATCACAGCATAGAAAAACTGGGAAATAAGGGTATATCAGGTTTATCAGGTGCTTTGATATTATAAAAATATTGTTTATTAAGTTTTAGGGTTTGTCAATCAACAGAGTTTTTTTTCTATTACAGGATGGTCACTACGAGGAAGACCGCTGATCAGCCCGGAGTTGCAGGCAGTTCAGATCAGCCCGCATCAGACGTTCCAGCAGATCAGCTTCTACCACCGTCTCCGATCTTTCTGCCGCTACCCTCGACGATGATGTTTGATGGCGCCCAGGTGATGGCTATGTTTCAGCAGTTTACGGAGGCCTAGAATCACCAGGCTGTGCAGTTCAGGGAGGCTCAGAGTCAGCAGGCTGTACAGTTCAGAGCGAATGTCGTCGACGCACTCAGGACCGGAGAGCCGGCAGCACCAGCTCCAGCAGCACGTACAGTACCAGCAGCACCGAGACCAGGGACGGCCAAAGAGTACTAGAACCTCTACCCGATGGACTTCTGGGCAACGAGGGGATCGTCTTTGCAGACGAATGGTTGGAGAATGCGGAGAGGACCTTGAAGATGGCACAGATTTTGGATAACCTGAAGGTGGAGGTGGCTAGTATGCGACTCTTCGATTTGGCCAGAGCTTGGTACCGAGAGGAGCCCTAGTTGGCAGAGCCTCAAGTGTCTTGGATAGATTTCAAAACTCTGTTCAAGGAGAAGTTTTCCCCGATGTGGAGCAGAATGAGCTGAGGATGCAGTTCGAGACGCTGCAGCAGGGGACTATGACGGTTGCGCAGTACACTTCAGAGATTACTAGCTCAGCATATTAGCAGAGAACCTAGTCAGAGCACCGGAGGACAGAGCTTGGAGATTTAAGAAGGGTCTCACCAGGGAGCTGCGACACGCGGTGCCGATTAATCAGGCGACAACGTATGCAAGCATCCTCAAGATTGCTCAGGCTATAGAGAATGAGGCAGATCCAAAGCTGAAGAGGGACTGGGACATGGGCAGCAGCTATTTCTAGACACCAGCGAAGAGGGTCCAGACTCAGATTCAGGCGAGGCCACAGCAGCAGCAGCATCACCATCCAGCCAGAGCTCCTGCACATCAGCATCAGAGACAACATCTGGCGACTAGTTGTGCCTTTTGTCATCGCCCCGGACACCAAATCAACGAGTGCTACAAGAGGCTAGGACTTTGCCTCTTTTGCGGATCAGATGCACATCAGATGAAGAACTGCCCTCAGGCTACAGCTCGACTAGCAGGAGGACCCCGAGGAGCTGGAGGACCACCACCTATACCATCCAGAGCATTACCAGTTATACCACAGAGGGGACCGGCTTTACCCACTCAACCGCAGCAGTGTGCACAGCGTCAGCAGAGGAGAGGACCGCAGCAGGGACGTGCTTACATCATGGCTGTAGTTGAGGAGGACGAGGCAGTGCCAGATGTGTTCACAAGTTCGATACTTTTACATTCTTTCCCTGCCATTATATTATTTGATTCTGGAGCCACATATAGCTTTGTATCATATGAGTTTCTACATAGACACGGCTTCACACCCAAGCCCACTAGGAGGAACTGTCGGATTATGACAGGAGAAGGGGTAGTGCCAGTGAGTGAGATGGTGGATTTTTCTATCACTATAGCTGGGAGGGAGATTAGGGCTCGACTTCTAGTGATGCCATTACCTGGATTTGATATAGTCCTCGACATCGACTGGATGAGCGAGCAGTTTACCGTAATAGACTGCCATGAAGGAAAGGTGATTTTTAGCCCGCCATGAGTTCCACCGTTCGAGATCAGCAGACGAGTTGCAGAGAGGCCAGAGGGAGTCTATTTCGGAGCAGTTATAGAAGACCAGGAGTTGTGGCATCCGCTGATTGCAGAGTATCTTGACATCTTTCCCGAGGAGTTGCCAGGATTGCCGCCAGATCGAGATGTGGAGTTCAGCATCGACCTAGTGCCCGGATCAGCGCCGAAGTCCCAGTATTGCTACAAGATCAACCCGAAGAAAGATACAGAGTTGAAGGCCCAGATTGATGAGCTGGAGGGCAAGGGTTTTATTCGGTCCGGTGCTTCATCCTGGGGAGCACCGGTACTTTTTGTGCCCAAGAAGGATGGGACTGTGAGGATGTGTATCGATTACCTTGCACTCAACAACATCACCATCAAGAATAAATATCCTTTGCCATGGATTGATGAGCTGTTTGACCAGCTTAGTGCAGCGAAGGTCTTTTCCAAGTTTGATCTTCGGTCAGAATATCATCAGATGAAGGTTCGGGAGCAGAATATTCCGAAGACAGCTTTCAATACCCGATACGGCCAGTATGAGTTTCTGGTAATGTCGTTCGGACTTACCAATGCCCTAGCAGTGTTTATGAACTTGATGAATAAAGTTTTTCATAAGTATCCGGACAAGTTTATCGTAGTCTTCATTGACGACATCTTGATCTATTCGAAGTCCGAGGAGGAGAATGTGGAGCACCTACAGATTATGTTGGAGATACTACGAAAGGAGAAGCTGTACGAAAAACTCTCGAAGTGTAAGTTTTTTCGGATAGAGTGGAGTTCCTAGGACATGTGGTGACTGGAGAAGGGATTTATGTGGATCCTAAGAAGATTGAAGCAGTGGAAGCATGGGCACCTCCCAAGTCAGTAGCAGAGATTCATAGTTTCCTAGGTCTAGCAGAATACTACAGGAAGTTCATGAAGGATTTTGCCATGATAGCAGAGCCAATGACCAAGCTTACACGAAAGGACGAGGAGTTCATTTGGAACGACGCCTGCCAGTCAGTATTTGAAGAATTGAAGAGAAGACTCACGACAACACCAGTTCTAGCTTTGCCATCTGGATCGGGAGGATTCGTCATCTACAGTGATGCTTCAGGGAAAGGCTTGGGATGTGTGCTTGAGCAGAACAAGAGGGTTATTGTTTATGCTTCTAGACAGTTGAGGTCTCATGAGAAGAATTATCATACACATGACTTGGACCTTGTAGCAGTCATTTTTGCCTTGAAACTGTGGAATTACTATTTGTATAGAGAGAGAGAGTGGACATCTTCACGGACCATAAAAGCCTGAAGTATGTTTTCACTCAGAAGGAGCTGAATATGAGGTAGCACAGATGGCTGGAACTCATGAAGGATTTCGACATCAATCTGCAGTACCACCCTGGAAAGGCGAATGTGGTAGCAGATGATCTTAGTCGATATCCCATTGCTATGTTACTCAATATGGACCGACATCTTTTGGAGGATTTTGAGAGCCTTGGGATTGAGATTGTTCTTCCAGGAGTTGGAGGACAGCTGATGCACATGCAGATACAGTCAGGACTATTAGAGAAGATCAAGGAGACCCTGTTTTTTGATGAGGGGCTCCGATGTCTCAGAAGCCAGGCAGAGGCGGAATTGCTCGACGACTTTACTATTGCAGAGGATGGATCCCTGAGGCATGAAAACCAGTTGTGTGTGCCCAAGGATTTGCGAGAGGAGGTGATGCAGGAGGCCTACCAGTCGCAGTATTTTATTCATCCTGGGTCTACCAAGATGTACAAGGATCTGCGAGAGTATGTTTGGTGGTATAGGATGAAGAAAGAGGTTGCCAGATTTGTTTCCAGATGCCTTATATGCCAGCAAGTTAAGGCAGAGCGCCAGAGACCAGCAGGACTACACCAGTCTTTACCTATTTCGGAATGGAAATGAGAGCATATCACCATGGACTTCGTCTCTGGTTTACCACGTACGCCCAGTGGCAAAGATGCTATTTGGGTTATCGTAGACAGACTGACAAAGTGTGCTCATTTTATTCCGTTCAAGGTTGGACTGTCGACCGAGAAGCTTGCAGACCTCTACATGCGCCAGATCGTGAGGATTCACGGAGTGCCGGTGAGCATCATTTCAGACTGAGACAACCGCTTCACATCACACTTCTGAAGGAGTCTACAGCTGAGCTTGGGATCACAGTTGAAGTTCAGCAATGCCTATCATCCACAGATGGACGGACAGTCCGAGAGGACCATTCAGACGCTGGAGGACATGCTACGGGTTTGCGTACTAAACTTCGACGGTTCGTGGGAGGATCACTTGCATCTTGTAACACCCAATTTTCCAAATGAGGGTAATTTTGAAATTTTAATCTTTTAATAATAATATTTTAAATCATGATATAATTTTTGGTAATTTTTAAATCATTTTAAAACTATTTTAAATCTTGACTTATGATTTTGGTGTTTTGATAGTGTAACACTAGAGACAGCTTAACCTAGAGCCTAGCCATGTGAATAGGGTATTTCATTTATCATTTCCAGTTCGAGGGTATTTTTGTCATTTTGAATTTAATTGAATTTAATATATATTATTTGGAATTTAATGTATTATTAGGAATTGTGTGATTTTAATATTATTTAATTGATTGCCATGTTCTGTGATTAGTCTAACTTGGTTTGGACCTAACCTAGATTAGTCACAGCTAGTCTTAGCTAACCATGGTTAGTGATAGTTAGTATTAATTATATTTATTAGAATTAATGTGATTTTTAGTGATTTTTAGTATAATTAATTTTGGGCCTATAGTTGACTTTGACTAGTGTTGACTAAGAGACTAACCTAGAGACTAACCTAGGTTATGACCACTTGGTTAGGTTAAGTAACCTATGCTTGACCTAAGTTATGAGGTTTAACTCATTGAAACTTGTTTGAAGAGATTAGGAATTGATTAGGCTAGAATGGCTTATGATTTCATAAGTCATGACTAATGACTTAAGCCTTAAAGCCCATAGGCCCACACCATGTAGCCAAACCCTAACCCTAATCAGCCCATGGATGGTCATAATTTTCTCCCCCATCCTATTTAATACCCCTCAAAGTTAGGGCTAGCCTCCATTAGGATTTTTGGCAAGTTTTAGAAAAAGGTAAGCCCCCATCTTTAATAAATCATAGAAAATCCATTTTAAATCCTTTTTCCCCAAACCAATTGCATTGGGTTCTAATTTTACTCCTCTTGCTGTTGGTTATGAGTATTCTCAGCTTTGGAGCTAATTGGAGGAGTTGGCTATCAAGAAGAACACCTCTTTGTGGAACTTATTGAAGGATTTGACACATATAGGTAACTTTCAATCCCCTCCATAGAATCTTGATTTTATTGCATATTTAGGGAGCCCTAGACCTAACCTAACTGTAGGAATAGGAAGCCCTAAAATTCGTGTCTATTTCGTGTCCTTTTTGGACACGTATCAGTGACACATACCAAGTGTTTGATGAAATGCCCAAAAGGGCATTTCGTATAATTTTTGGAAAGTATTTTAATAGAAAATTAGGGTTTGATGTCGCTTACACGTTTCTGGTGTTTTTGTGTAGTCTTAGTGTCGTGTCGAGTCCACACGGACATGCGAACACAGGGTCGCACACGCGCATGCACGGGCACTGTGCATGCCCTACACTTCGGGGGACATAGCGCCCTGGACACGGCTTCCCGACACATGAGATTTGACATGTGGCTCCGGGCCGACACTGACACGGTGCTTCCCAAGTTTCAGAGCCCCACGTGTCGTGTCAGACATGCACGAGCGCGTGCACTGATTTGTGTACTGTTTCAGCAGTTGTCATTTTGTGCGCTGATACGCGTGTCTTGTGTCATGTACACGCGACGTGGACACGTGGCAGGGTGCCCTAGCCCTAGCCCTAGTCTTGGTCGACACGTGGACACGACCACGTGGTTTGTGTCGTGTCGTGTGTACGGACACCATGAACACGTGTACGACGATTGGTCTGTGTTGTACAGTTTTTGCATTGTTTTCGTATTTAGTTCGATTGGACACGTTTGTGTCCACTTTGGTGGACACAAACTCATCACATGACACGTGTATAATGTGTTTATACTTTACCAACCTTAAATTTAGTATTTTAAATTAAATTCATTGTTCATTTCTCATTTTTCCCTATTTTACTGATATACTTAGTATCAGTCTATATTTTTGTTCTGTCCAGATTTTCTATTCGATTTTTGTCATCAATTTTAACCTATTTTAAACTGTTACTTGCATGATTTTGAACCTATAATGTGTTCACCTAATTGTTATCTAATTGTATGAGGAAAATTGGGTTGTTTGGATGTGTGTGGGGTTCAAAAACTGAGAATGAAGTTTGGGACTGTTTTTATTGTTTTTGGGTTCTTTTATGTAAATCTGAACTGAGATTGAATGGGATGGTTTTGACTGTTTTTGGGTTCCTTTTTAACTAAAATTTTATGTTCCTTCTATATGCTAATCTGGGTTTATGTGGACTGAGTTTGGGTCCTATTATGGACTGATTTGAGGGGGGTTCTTCTATGTGTAAACTGAGATTGCATGGGACTGGACTGTTTCTAAGTATTCCAGATATTCATGGGTTCCTCACTGATTTTTCCTATATGTCACTGTTTTCAGGATACCTCATGTTCACTATTTTCACACTCTATATCTCACTGATTTCTCACTGATTTACACACTTTTCACACACACACATAAACACACATGCCTCACTGTCCTCTACACACACAGCCCACACTCACATTCTCACTGTTACACACACACATACATGTTATACACCCATTCACTGTTTTATGCTTCACTGTTTTTCACTCACACATACACACCCTCTCTTGATACACCCATGTTTCCTCTCACTAACACAACCCTCATCCCCTCACACACATACACTTGGACACGTGTTCATGTGTCCCTCTCTCTCTACATATGTATATGTATATGTATTGGCATATAGTGTTGTATTGTATACATATATTAGCCTATAGGTATATATTCTAAGTTATATTGTACAACACATCAATGTGTGTGTGTATATATATATATATATATATATATATATATATATATATATATATATATATATATATATATATATATATATATTAGCCTATATATATATATATATATATATATATATACATTGTCATATTATGTATGTATCTAATATGTGAATAGGAGCCTATATATAAATCATTATAGATATCCTATATTAGATTGTGTGGTATGTATATATATGTATTGTTTTAGATATAGATATTGAATATGGTATTGCCTATTGGCCCATGACCTAGTCTCTTAGCCTATGGCCTATGGTTGTGCCTGCTTGTCAGTATAGAGCCAAGAATAGACTAGTGTAGTCTTGTTAGACTTAGAATAGCCTTGTTAGCCTAGTATAGACTAGTTTGACTTAGGTTTGACTTGGTTGACCTAGTTTGACTTCTAGGGTTGACCAGAGTTGACCAAGAGTTGACTTTGGTCTAGATTGACCTAGATTCATGTAGTATGCATCGTAGTGCATCTTATTACTATTCTGGACTTGTTGTGACTTGTGCTGTTCTAAATAGGAGCCAGACACCACTCCTCGGATAGTACTTTTATCTTGGACATTCAGTTAGCAGGCGAGTATATTTTTGATCTTTTTATACTTATCTGGACTATATTTGTGTTCTAGATTACTTTACATGATGCTGACACATATTTTCACGGATTAGTACTATATGGATCCCTTCCTGAGATGTTATCCCTCTTCGGGTGCATCGGATATTTTATGTTCATGTACTTTATCATGTGCATCATGTACTCCTTGTACTCGTACTAGTTCATGTTTTTACATGTTTTCATGTGCTTTATTACGTGCCTCATGTACTACTCATTACATGATTTCACGTATCCTTAGCTGTATTCATGTGCTTATAACGTAACTTGAATGGATCCTTGTGTATTAATTGGGGCGGGGTGAGTAGAATTGGTTATGTGATCATTATCCCCAGTAGCTGTATAAATGTGCCTCTTATTTGTATTCATGTGCCCCTAAGCCGTTTACATAACCATATTGTATTCTAAATCACGTAGCCACTTACAGTCTTTACTATCATGTATTACTTTCAGCTACAAAATATCTCCTGTTTTACTTGTACTTCTTTTCAGCACTTCTTATATTTTACTCTATTACATGATTTATACTCCTAACCTGCTATGAACTGTTTGAGAGATATGTGCTCGCTCTCGTCCTAACTGGACCTGTTGAAAATTTTACAGTGAATGATGAGGCTCTGGTGTCTACCCTTCTTGGTGCAGCATTAGACATCACTAGTGGCTTGGAACTACTAGCAGTTGATGATACTTTCCTAGATTAGGATGTCTTTATCTTTCTGGATTCTGTATTGAGTTTCTGAGAACTTATTTAGATATGTACTTATTTAGACACTTAGAATTCTGGATAGTTTCTATGTGTTTTATTTCTGGATATTTATCTATCTTCCCTTTCATGTTCTACCTTAGATGTGATTGAGATATATTCTGTTATGTCACCCCCATTCGGGGAGTATAACTGTTTATTTACCCTTATCTGTTAGATGTTATGACCTAGGACAGCGTTCTACCGCTGACACTGCGACGTAGGCTGGACGTACCCACGTCACGTGCCCTTACTCTAGGGTGTGGGTCGTGACACGTTTTTAGTGGTGGCCGATGCAGGTCGAGTTTATGTAGTGGTATTCGAACTAGAGTATCACTACAGCCTGCAGTAGGATTAGGATATATTTTTTTTGAAGGTACTCAATCACAGTTAGGATTCCTTGAAAGATTCCTGGGACGACCCTTGAGAATTTTATTTAAACTTCAAATTGAAATCCTTTCCCTTGTTTTGTTCGCTCTCACTCCTTGATTATTGAATTTGATTTTGTTGGATCATTGTTGATTTTGATTTTCCTATCGAGATGAATTTTAAGGCCTGAGTTACGATATTTTCTGATAACACATATTGACAGGAATACAGGGATGGTAAAACGTCTACATGATTATAGAACCTGTAGTTTATCGCAGCCATATTAGCTGGCGTGGCGGAAATATGGAGACCTGGCTTCGGATGTACGTATCTTGGTTATGAGATTTGGAAATTCTTACAGCTATACTAGTCGGCATAGCGAGATTTCCAGACGATATGATTATAGAGGTGCATACCCTAGTTATGAAATCTATCGTTATTCGCAGCCTTGCTTACTGGCGTGGCGAGGACTCTGAGTAACGTGATTTTGGACAGACGCATATGATTATCAGTTTGTATGTTGAGAAGGTTTTTAAACATATCATCTCTATCGTACTATTCTGTTGTATAAATTGTACCCCATCATCAAATAACTTAGGAGTAGGAGTATGAGTAGGAGTTGCTTAGCTATTATTATAACCTTGTGTAACTTTTTGCTATAAATTCTTCCTAATACAATGAATCGATGATTTTGCTAGACCTTAACTTGGATTTGATATTATAGCTCTGGTTTCAAAATGGTTCCTTCTTTTAAACATATAAGCAGAATGGATTTTATCATTATTTCCTTCTTGCCATTATTTCTTGTATTACCTTAAATATATATATAGTTGACACAGATACTTGCCTGACACGTATCCATACTACACATGTTACCAACCTATCTAAATGCATGTTAATATGATTAATGTTAAGTTCTTAAAATCCTAGTATTCTAATATAGTACAGTATCAGTGACTAGTTCTCTGTTTCTCCATATTAAATTCGTAATTTAAATTTAAATTTCATGTTATTAGTTTTACTTACATCACTACACATGTATGTTATATACAGGGTTTCATTTCTTAAAGAAATTGGTAGAGTTTTGTGTTGAATTGTCAAATCTAAGACTGTGTGCATATTAACCCTTAATACTAGATTTCAATGTTTAGTTTAATTTGTTGTTTTAAATGTAATATTTTGAGCTATATACATTGTGGTATGTAGGGATATAAATTTAGGTTTCATATTCTTACATGTTAGGTTGTGATAAACATTGGGTTAGTTGATGTTAAATTTCTCCAAATTCTAAAGCTGAATACATGTTAACATTTTCACATTGATTTCCAATGCTTAGTTCAATTTCAGATTTAATATGTAATATTGAACTGTATGCATAGATAAATGTATGGATAGTATGTTAGGGTTTTATTTCCATCATGTTAGGTTGTGTTAGGAGCATTAAGTTGGTTGTGATGTTCAAGCCCCTAGATTCTGAAATTGCATTATGTTAATATTGCACTGGTTTAAATGCTAGCTCATTTTCAGATTTTGTATGTAAATGCTGAGCAAAAATCAGATTTAACCTTTCAATACTAAAGCTATAATCCTGTACAAGGACACACACTCTAACTTAGTATACGCTGCCATGTAAACATAACCCATCCTCTCTATGTTGTGTTCATATACCTATATAGATATATATAGAGTTAGGCATACATGTTATAATGTATATAGATACATAACTAAATCTCTACCTCTTTACATATATATATATATATATATATATATATATATATATATATATATATATATATATATATATATATATGTATATGGTTAGCCATGCATGCTACGAGTAAATAGGTTGTGTATTGTAGATTGTTTAACCAATATGCCATGAGTAGTGTAACTTGATAGCTGTTGTTTTGAAACCCAAATCCTCATATACACTTTCATGTATATTTCACACAAACCACATGACCCTTACAAAATTCTAGCTTTTCCCTCTCTAACACTCTCTCCTTCTATATATATTATATTGTGATTGGATTCAATGCTATTGACTTTCGTTCCTTAAACTTGTGGTTCTGGTTTTTTTAAAATAGTACCTCTTTATAGATGATTAGTAGTTAACTTATTTTATTTTGATAATTACCGGTTTTCAGATAGGATGGTAGACTACTGTACAGCCTTAATGATTGTTGTGTTTTTATCCCTTCCAGTATGGCACCCATGACCCGAGCCTGTCGCCTGAGAGCAGCTGCAGCTACTGATAGTGTGCTTCCACCTCCTATTACTCAGGAGGTAGTGACCCCTCAGGCTGACCCAAGGGTAGTGGCACCTCCCGCCATCGAGGAGGTGTTAGCATCCTTACCAGAGAGTTTTCCTCCACCACCTGTTACCCAGGAGAGAGCTGCAGTCTCATCCGAGACCAAGAGTCCTTCTCCGCCTCCTCTTCTGCCTCCAGGAGCGGTACCCCATACCATACCCTCGACATATTTGTTTCCTGACGGAGCTCAGATATCCAGACTTCTCCGGGATGTGTTAGAGACACAGAGAGTTCAGGCTGAGATCCTGAAGGAGCGGGGCCGCAGGATCCAACTATTGTGGGATTTGGTACATTCAGGGGGAGAGCCTAGTTCTAAAAGGCCGAGGAGCAATGTAAACCCCGAGCCCCGTGAGCACCCAGACTATCATCCTAGACCAGCCTACCCAGTACAGACTCCTGTTCAACAGAGGCCAGCTGAGAGAGTGCCTACCTGCACCTTCTGTAAGAAGCCTGGACATGTGTGGGACAACTGTAGGAAGAGAAGAGGGATGTGCCTGTTATGTGGGTCAGCTACACACAGGCTGCGAGACTGTCCTGCTGCACTTATCCCAGCCAAGACTCCGCCTTCGGGAGGGAGTTCTAGCCACCAGACCTAGTTGGAGGTGAGTCTTTGACCTATATCTTAGCCAGTCTTAAATTGATGCACCCTACCATATTGTTGTATGTTTTGATACCCTATGATTGTTTTGGTCTAGTGTGACTGGTATACCTAGATGAGACTTTCATTACCACCGTATGCCATGATCCTGTATGTCGCCCTTTTAAATTTTATGATTGAATAAGTTTTGAGACTTGATTGTTTGGGTTTAACCTAGAAGGGGTACGATCATCTTAATTTCGAGGACGAAATTTTTCTAAGGTGGGTAGGATTGTAACACCCTGTTTTCCAATTGAGGGTAATTTTAAAATTTTGTAATTTTAATCTTTTAATAATGATATTTTAAATCCTGATATAATTTTTGGTAATTTTTAAATCATTTTAAAACTATTTTAAATCTTGACTTATGATTTTGGTATTTTGATAGTGTAAAACTAGAGAAAGCATAACCTAGAGCCTAGCCATGTGATTAGGGTGTTTCATTTATCATTTCCAGTTCGAGGATATTTTTGTCATTTTGAATTTAATTGAATTTAATATATATTATTTGGAATATAATGTATTATTAAGAATTGTGTGATTTTAATATTATTTAATTGATTGCCATGTTCTGTGATTAGCCTAACTTGGTTTGGACCTAACCTTGATTAGTCACAGCTAGTCTTAGCTAACCATGGTTAGTGATAGTTAGTATTAATTATATTTATTAGAATTAATGTGATTTTTAGTGATTTTTAGTATAATTAATTTTGGGCCTATAGTTGACTTTGACTAGTGTTGACTAAGAGACTAACCTAGGTTATGAACACTTGGTTAGGTTAAGTAACCTTAGCTTGACCTAAGTTAGTGAGGTTTAACTCATTGAAACTTGTTTGGAGAGATTAGGAATTGATTAGGCTAGAATGGCTTATGATTTCATAAGTCATGACTGATGACTTAAGCCTTAAAGCCCATAGGCCCACACCATGTAGCCAAACCCTAACCCTAATCAGCCCATGGCTAGTCATAATGGTCTCCCCCATCCTATTTAATACCCCTTAAAGTTAGGGCTAGCCTCCATTAGGATTTTTGGCAAGTTTTAGAAAGAGGTAAGCCCCCATCTTCAATAAATCATAGAAAATCCATTTTAAATCCTTTTTCCCCCAAACCAATTACATTGGGTTCTAATTTTACTCCTCTTGCTGTTGGCTATGAGTATTCTCAGCTTTGGAGCTAATTGGAGGAGTTGGCTATCAAGAAGAACACCTCTTTGTGGAGCTTTTTGAAGGATTTGACACATACAGGTAACTTTCAATCCCCTCTATAGAATCTTGATTTTATTACATATTTAGGGAGCCCTAGACCTAACCTAACTGTAGGAATAGGAAGCCCTAAAATTTGTGTCAATTTCCTGTCCTTTTTGGACACGTATCAGTGACACATACCAAGTGTTTGATGAAATGCCCCAAAGGACATTTCGTGTAATTTTTAGGAAAGTGTTTGAATAGAAAATTAGGGTTTGATGTCGCTTACACGTTTCTGGTGTTTTTGTGTAGTCTTAGTGTCGTGTCGAGTCCACACGGACAAGCGAACACAGGGTCGCGCGCGCGCGTGCACGGGCACTGTGCATGCCCTGCACTTCGGGGGACACAGTGCCCTGGACACGGCTTCCCGACACGTGAGATTTGACGTGTGGCTCGGGGCCGACACTGACACGGGCATCCCCAAGTTTCAGAGCCCCACGTGTCGTGTCGGACACGCACGAGCACGTGCACTGATTTGTGCACTGTTTTAGCGGCTGTCGTTTTGTGCGCTGATATACGTGTCTTGTGTCACGTACACGCGACGTGGACACGTGGCAGGGTGTCCTAGCCCTAGCCCTAGTCTTGGTCGACACGTGGATACGACCACGTAGGTTGTGTCGTGTCGTGTCGTGTGCACGGACACCGTGAACACGTGCACGACGATTGGTCTGTGTTGCACTGTTTTTGCACTGTTTTTATATTTAGTTCGATTGGACACGTTTGTGTCCACTTTGGTGGACACAAACTCATCACATGACACGTGAATAATGTGTTTATACTTTACCAACCTTAAATTTAGTATTTTAAATTAAATTCATTATTCATTTCTCATTTTTCCCTATTTTACTGATATACTTAGTTTCAGTCTATATTTCTATTCTGTCCAGATTTCCTATTCGATTTTTGTCATCGATTTTAACCTATTTTAAACTGTTACTTGCATGATTTTGAACCTATAATGTGTTCACCTAATTGTTATCTAATTGTATGAGGAAAATTGGGTTGTTTGGATGTGTGTGGGGTTCAAAAACTGAGAATGAAGTTTGGGACTGTTTTTACTGTTTTTGGGTTCTTTTATGTGAATCTGAACTGAGATTGAATGGGATGGTTTTAACTGTTTTTGGGTTCCTTTTTAACTGAAATTTTATGTTCCTTCTATATGCTGATCTGGGTTTATGTGGACTGAGTTTGGGTCCTATTATGGACTGATTTGAGGGGGGTTCTTCTATGTGTAAACTGAGATTGCATGGGACTGGACTGTTTCTAAGTATTCCAGATTTTCATGGGTTCCTTACTGATTTTTCCTATATGTCACTGTTTTCAGGATACCTCATGTTCACTGTTTTCACACTCTATATCTCACTGATTTTTCACTGATTTACACACTTTTCACACACACATAAACACACATGCCTCACTGTCCTCTACACACACAGCCCACACTCACATTCTCACTGTTACACACACACATACATATTATACACCAATTCACTGTTTCATGCTTCACTGTTTTTCACTCACACACACACACCCTCTCTTGATACACCCATGTTTCCTCTCACTAACACACACCCTCATCCCCTCACACACATACAATTGGACACATGTTCATGTGTCCCTCTCTCTCTATATATGTATATGTATATGTATTGGCATATAGTGTTGTATTGTATACATATATTAGCCTATAGGTATATATTCTAAGTTATATTGTACAACACATCAATCTTTGTATATATATATATTCTATGTATATATATACATACCACATCAATCTTTGTATATATATATATATATATATATATTTTTATATATATATATATATATATATATATATATATATATATATATCTATATATATATATATATATATATATATATATATATATATATATATATATATATATATATATATATATATATATATAAATTTTATATATATATATATATATACATTGTCATATTATGTATGTATCTAATATGTGAATAGGAGCCTATATATATATCAATATAGATATCCTATATTAGATTGTGTGGTATGTATATATATGTATTGTTTTAGATATAGATATTGAATATGGTATTGCCTATTGGCCCATGGCCTAGTCTCTTAGCCTATGGCCTATGGTTGTGCCTGCTTGTCAGTATAGAGCCTAGAATAGACTAGTGTAGTCTTGTTAGACTTAGAATAGCCTTGTTAGCCTAGTATAGACTATTTTGACTTAGGTTTGACTTGGTTGACCTAGTTTGACTTCTAGGGCTAACCAGAGTTGACTTTGGTCTAGATTGACCTAGATTCATGTAGTATGCATCGTAGTGCATCTTATTACTATTATGGACTTGTTGTGACTTGTGCTGTTCTAAATAGGAGCCAGACACCACTCCTCGGACAGTACTTTCATCTTGGACATTCAGTTAGCAGGCGAGTACATTCTCTGATCTTTTCATACTTATCTGGACTATATTCTTTCTCTAGATTACTTTACATGATGCTGACACGTATTTTCACGGATTAGTACTATATGGATCCCTTCCTGAGATGTTATCCCTCTTCGGGTGCATCTGGTATTTTATGTTCATGTACTTTATCATGTGCATTAGGTACTCCTTGTACTCGTACTAGTTCATGTTTTTACATGTTCTTATGTGCTTTATTACGTGCCTGTCACGACCCGCTCCCGAATAATCGGACACGAGTCGGACACGCCCAGCCTTTGTCGTTGGACACAACGAAGTAAGCTGTGTTTTATTACATCACAGCATCTATGAACGAAATCCCAGAAATAGTACAAGTCTATATGTTTTATTACATTCATCCAGAAATGTCAAATGTCTGACAAAGTCTCAAAATAGTAAATGACATAAAGGAAAGGTACTAAGCCTCTACGGCCTCTAGGTCCAGCACAGCTCCAGCTGGCTCAGCAATAATAGCAACATCCCGTCCATAGAAAGTGTCGCAAATAGCCTCCAACTCACCTGCAACTTATCCAGTCAGGAGCGGAGCAAAGTACAGTTCTAGGTAATGAAACATGAACATGAAATGGATACAAGAGTACAGGAAATGAAATACAGGAATGAGCAGGTAAATACAGAAAAGTAGTACAGGAACTGAGTACAGAAGATATGGTACATGAATGTAAAGTACAGGAACTATAGTACATGAATGTAAAGTACAGGAAATATAACGTACAGGAATGTAAAGTACAGGAATGAAACTATAATCCTGTAGTACCAGACATGATGTGCACAATATCGAAATACATCTAGTCCATATGACCGGCTGGGGTAAGTACATGTACAGGAGTACATGAATAAGGTACGACTTAGGACCCGTGTGCACGGTGCGAGGCCTAAGCTAGGTACAGGAATATAGTAACCGGGATTGGTCACATGGCTAGTGTATTTCCCCACCCGACACTAACAAGTACAAGAGCAAGGGTACAGGAATACAGGAGTACATGAGTATCGTGCCATGACGTGTCACAAGAAGGGTACAAGAATGTAAATGTACAAAACCGTAGAAAGTACTTGCCTGGCTCCAGAAGTACTGGTGAAGATCGGGGCTAGATGTTTTCCTGTAATTAATAATGATGTACAAGTTGGTTATTATCTAAATCATGGTTTTACCTTAACAAGTCATCTCATTCGTAGCCACTTGTTTACTTAATTATGACCACCTTACCATTAAATCATTAGTAAAAAATAGAGTATGTGGAAATAAATACTATAACTCAATAGTTTGTATAGAAACTCTTTAGTTCATATATAATAATTCCTTACCATACTACTACTATCAGAATCTTCCATCCCAGAAATTGACAAGTAGCATTTTTAATAAGCATAGTCTAATAGTATATAATTGTAAATAAAATTTTAAAACATTTATTTGTATAAGCATTCTTGATCACAACCCAATAAGCACTTTTAAGTATTTAGAAAAACTCTTAACTCTTTAAAGCAACTGAAGATGCAATTTATTCTATTCAACTCATCAATTATACCCACCAATAAAATAGCGTACCACACTAGCTTATTCAATGTTCAAGGAACATTCAAGTTCGGCTAAATCACATTTACAGCTTGCCAATCTCAACCATATTCAAATATTTGAATAGCACTGCACAGTCAGCAGTTATTCAAGCAACCCTTCCAGCTCATCAAGATTTTCCTAAGCCTGACCAAGACCACCTACTAAACACCCAGAGTCCTTAAGTATCTAAGAAACACATATAAAACTGAGAATAATCAGAAGAGTATACACAACTTGGTTTACTGCCAACAGTCACCCAAGCACATATAAAATAAGAACTAACTCTTCCAATCCCAGAATTCGTAACTTGCTTCAGGAAAAATCATTTGCACAAAGAAACTCACAGAACAATAACTCATCAAAAGATTATACATTTGAATGAATTGAAATAAGAGAGAAAATTTATCAGTGATCCCATCTTGAAAAATTCAGACTGACTCCAAAGTCGAACATGCCCCCACAGTCCGAACACAAACACGAAGTCCAGATATGAACGGTCAGTACTTGGACATGCTGTGAACTGCATCAAATCAGCTGGTACGCAAGAACACCAAATTGGACATGCCAATGCCAACACCCCACCCGAACTTAACACGAACAGCATAAATCCGAATACGATCGACCTCCAAAATGCAGTCATGAACTCGCCCGATCGTACAATACGAATACACAACCCGTGTTATGACCGATCACTTGAAAGAATTAAGAATAAGAGGATGAGTGTTTACCTGATTCCAACTCGTGGAAATTGCTCAAAAGGATCGGACGCGGATTCAACGACTACAACAACAATGTCTTCAACACAGAATACTCAACAACTGCGGAAATCAAAAATAATCATACAATTAACCCACGAATCAATTTTATAACCGAAACTGAGATGAAGATTGCTCACCAAAATGGAGGTGAAGAAAACAAATCGGCTAAACTCAGAAGGATCGATCCTTTTCCTACTCAACACCCAAATAGCCGATCGATCGATCGATCGAACCAGAACTATGGAAAGAAAACCTCGATTAGGTTCAGATCTATAGATCTGAGAAAATGGAGAATGGACCCTAAAACAACTCACCGAGATAGCACCGACGAGTCTGCTTCCCGACGAAGAGATCGAACGAACACCCCTTACTCCAAGAGAACTCTGATCTAGGCTACTCGAACTTGATTCCCAAGATCTCGGTCATCATCGACACCCGTCGCTGGAGTCGAAGTCGTGTCGTTGTCGTTGCCGCCGAGAACACCACGGAAGAGGCGCTACTGCTGCGATCTCAGTGCCTGGAGAGATCCATCGCCATCGCCGAAGTAGCTTGACCTCCCGTCGCTGCCAGAGTCGAAGTCGGAGGGATTAGGGTTTGGTCGGACGCGCTCGACTGAAGGCTCGAGAAGAAACCAGAGAAAAGAAGAAAATAAGTGAAGAGTGAATGAACACTCTCTCTCCACCCGAATTGTTTTAAAGGAATTAAAAGACATTTTGCAAAAAACTACCCCCGCTAAGAAATATTGCAAATGAACCTCCCCACCAAGAAATATTTCCAATTAAGCCCTCTTCCTTTTCATTATTTCAGAAAATTTGTTTAAAACAGTTAAAACTCACATGGTGGGCCCAAAGTTGTTGTAACAACTTTTCAAATTTGAAAAGTGGTCCCAAATTAATTCCCTCCAAAATATTACCATCCAAAATTTATTATTTAAAACCATTTTATTATTTAAAGCTTAATAATATCAATTGTTTAATAACTAGAATCTAATTATTTATTTAAAATCTGGGAAGTGGAGTTACAAATCTCTCTCCCTTAAAAAAAATTTCGTCCTCGAAATTCAAAGGACAAAACAAGCAACACAACCAAAACACAAAAAAAAAATCTCAGCAAATTACAAGGGTCCAAACACTAGTCATTTATTGAAATTAGAACCCCACAAACAGAGTACAATCAAATCAATCAAATAAAGTGGGATAGCGCTCCCGCATCTCGTCCTCGCGATCCCATGTGGACTCTCCCGGAGAGTGATGTCTCCACATGACGCGAACGAGAGGAATAGTCTGGTTCCGCAAGCGCTTCTCCCTCCGATCAAGGATCTCTACTGGCTGCTCCTCGTAAGTCAATCTCGGGCCCACCTCCAACTCGGAATAGTCCACCACATGGCTGGGGTCTGGAATGTATCGTCGAAGCTGAGATACGTGGAAGACATCATGTACTCCTTCCAAGCTAGCTGGAAGGGATAAACGATAAGCCACCTCGCCAATCCGTGCCGTCACGTCGAAGGGTCCGATGAATCTCGGACTGAGCTTCCCGCCTCTGCCGAACCGAATGACGCCTCTGGTTGGTGAGATCTTCAGGAATACTCTGTCTCCAACCTCGAACTCAAGTGGCTGTCTGCTGCTATCCGCCCAATGCTTCTGCCGATCCTGCACAATCCTGAGACGCTCTCTGATCAGTCTGACTTTCTCTGCTGAGTCTACCACCATCTCTGGCCCAAGTAAAGCTCTCTCACCAATGTCGTCCCAAGATAACGGCGTGCGACACCTCCGTCCGTACAGCGCCTCGAATGGAGTCATCTCGATGCTGGCCTGATAACTGTTGTTATAGGCAAACTCTACTAGGTGTAAATGGTCCTCACACGAACAGTCAAAATCGAGTGCGCAAACCCGCAGCATGTCCTCCAAGATCTGAATGGTCCTCTCGGACTGCCCGTCCGTCTGTGGATGATAGGCGGTGCTGAACTTCAACTGTGATCCCAAGCTCTGCTGTAGACTCCTCCAAAAGTGCGATGTGAAATGGCTGTCTCGATCCGAAACGATGCTAACTGGTACTCCGTGAATCCTCACGATCTGACGCATGTAGAGGTCTGTAAGCTTCTCGGTCGACAGCCCAACCCTAAACGGAATAAAATGAGCGAACTTTGTCAATCTGTCCACGATCACCCAAATAGCGTCCTTGCCACTGGGAGTACGCGGCAATCTAGAGACAAAGTCCATGGTAATGTGCTCCCACTTCCATTCCGAAATAGGTAAAGGCTGGAGTAGTCCTGCTGGTCTCTGGCGTTCCGCCTTGACTTGCTGGCACACAAGGCATCTGGAAACAAATCTGGCAACCTCTCTCTTCATCCTATACCACCAAACGTACTCACGCAAATCCTTGTACATCTTGGTAGATCCAGGATGTATAGAATACTGCGACTGATGGGCCTCCTGCATCACCTCCTTCCGTAAGTCCTTGGGCATACACAGTTGGCTCCCGTGCCTCAAGGATCTGTCCTCCGCAATGGTGAAGTCGTCGAGCAAACCCATCTCCACCCGAGCCCTAAGACATCGGAGCTCCTCATCAAGAAGCTGGGCCTCCTTGATCTTCTCTAGCAACCCCGACTGTATCTGCATGTGCATCATCTGTCCTCCATACCCTGGCAGAACAACCTCAATCCCAAGACTCTCCAGATCCTCCAAGAGATGCCGGTCCATGGTGAGATACATAGCAATAGGATATCGACTGAGAGCGTCTACTACCACATTCGCCTTTCCAGGGTGGTACTGCAGACTGATGTCGAAGTCCTTCATGAGTTCCAGCCATCTGTGCTACCTCATATTCAGCTCCTTCTGAGTAAAGACATACTTCAGGCTTTTGTGGTCCGTGAAGATGTCCACTCTCTCTCTATATAGGTAATGCTTCCACAGTTTCAAGGCAAATATGACTGCTGCAAGCTCCAAGTCATGTGTAGGATAATTCTTCTCATGGGGCCTCAACTGTCTAGAAGCATATGCTATAACCTTCTTGTTCTACTTCAGCACGCATCCCAAGCCTTTCCCTGAAGCATCGCTGTAGATGACGAATCCTCCTGATCCTGATGGCAAAGCTAGAAGTCTTTTCTTCAATTCTTCAAATGCTGTCTGGCAGGCGTCGCTCTATATGAACTCCTCGTCCTTTTGCGTAAGCTTCGTCATAGGCTCTGCTATCCTGGCGAAGTCCTTCACGAATTTCCTGTAGTATCCTGCTAGACCCAGAAAACTACGAATCTCTGCTACTGACTTGGGAGGTGCCCATGCTTCTACTGCTTCAATCTTCTTGGGATCCACAGAAATCCCCTCTCCAGTCACTACGTGCCCCAAAAACTCCACTCGGTCCAAGAAGAACTTACATTTCGAGAGTTTCCCGTACAACTTCTCCTTCCGCAGAATCTCCAAAATAATCCGCAGGTGCTCTACATGCTCCTTCTCTGTCTTCGAATAGATCAGAATGTCGTCAATGAAGACTACGACAAACTTATCCAAATATTTGTGAAAAACCTTATTCATCAGGTTCATAAACACAGCTGGGGCATTACTGAGTCCGAACGGCATCACTAGGAACTCATACTGGCCGTATCGGGTGTTGCAGGCTGTCTTCGGAATATCCTGCTCCCGAACCTTCATCTGGTGGTACCCCGATAGAAGATCAATCTTAGAAAAGACCTTCGCTCCACTAAGATGGTCAAACAGCTCATCAATCCACGGCAAAGGGTATCTATTCTTGATGGTGATGTTGTTGAGCGCACGGTAGTCAATGCACATTCTCACCGTCCCATCCTTCTTAGGCACAAAAAGTACCGGTGCTCCCCAGGATGAAGCACTGGACCGAATAAATCCCTTGCCCTCTAGCTCGTCAATCTGCGCCTTCAACTCTGCCGCTTCTTTCGGGTTGATCTTGTAACAATGCTGAGACTTCGGCGCCGATCCGGGCAATAGATCAATGCTGAACTCCATGTCTCGATCTGGCGGCAATCCTGGCAGCTCCTCGGGGAAGACGTCGAGAAACTCTGCGATAAGTGGATGCGGCAATTCCTGGTCTTCTGCAACAGCTCCGAAGTAGACTCCCTCTGGCCTTTCTGCAACTTGTCGGCTGATCTCAAATGGTGGAACTCCTGGCGGACTGAAGATCACCTTTCCTTCATGGCAGTCTATTACGGCAAACTGCTCGCTCATCCAGTCGATGCCGAGGACTATATCAAATTCGGGCAGCGGCATCACTAGAAGTCGAGCTCTAATCTCTCTCCCAGCAATAGTGATAGGGCATTCCACCATCTCACTCACCGGTACCAACCCTCCTCCTGTCATAATCAGACAGTTCCTCCTAGTAGGCTTGGGTGTGAAGCCGTGTCTATACAGAAACTCATATGATACAAAGCTATGTGTGGCTCCAGAATCAAACAATGCAATGGCAGGAAAAGAATATAGAAGTATAGAACCTGTGATCACATCCGGTACTGCCTCATCCTCTTCAACTGTCGCCATGACGTAAGCACGTCCCTGCTGCTGTCCTTCCCTATGCTGACGCTGAGCAAACTGCTGCTGCTGAGTGGGTAAAGCTGGTCCCCTCTGTGGTACAGCTGGTAGTGCTCTGGGTGGTGCAGGTGGTGGTCCTCCAGCTCCTCTCGGTCCTTCAGTCAGTCTAGCCGCAGCCTGTGGGCAGTCCCTCATCTGGTGTGTGTCTGATCCGCAGAATAAGTAGAGTCCGAGCCTCTTGCGGCACTCATCGAAGCGGTGTCCCGGCCGATAGCAGAATGTGCAAGTAATCCCCTGCTGCTGTCTCTGATGCTGATGTGCAGGAGCTCTGGCTGGTCGATGCTGCTGCTGTGCCGGCTGCTAGGGTCTCGTCTGAGTCTGAGTCTGGACCCTCTTCGTTGGTGTCTGGAAACTGCTGCTGCCCACGTCTCGGTCCCTCTTTAGCCTTGGATCTGCCTCCTTCTCAACTGCCTGGGCGATCTTAAGGATGCTAGAGTAGGTAGTCGCCTGGCTAATCGCCACCGCATGTTGCAGCTCCCTAGTAAGAACCTTCTTGAATCTCCAGGCCCTGTCTTCTGGCTCTCTAATCAGGTTCTCAGCGAACCTGCTGAGTTTGGTGAACTCCGAAGTGTACTGTGCCACCGTCATCGTCCCCTGCTGTAGCGCCTCGAACTGCATCCTCAACTCATCACGCTCTGCCTCTGGAAAGAATTTCTCCTTGAACAGTGTTTTGAAAACTGTCCAAGACACCTGGGGCTCCGTCAACTGGGGGTCCTCCCGGTACCAAGCTCTCGCCAAGTCAAAGAGTCGCATGCTAGCCACTGACACCTTCTGGTCCTCCGGAATGTTCGCCATGGTCAAGGTCCTCTCTGCATTCTCCAGCCACTCATCTGCATAGATGATCCCCTCGTCGCCCCAGAAGTCCATCGGGCAAAGGTTCTGGTACTCCTTGGCTGTCCCCGGTCTCGGTCCTCGTGGTGCTGGAACTGCTGCTGGAGCTGGTGCTGGAGCTGCCGGCTCTCTGGTCCTAAGTGCGTCAACGACAGTCGCTCTAAACTGCGCTGCCTGCTGACTCTGGGCCTCCCTGAACTGTGCAGCCTGGTGGTTCTGGGCCTCCATAAATTGCTGGAACATCGCCATCACCTGAGCGCCATCGAACATCATCGTCGGTGGCAGTGCTGGAAAGATAGGAGGCGCTGGCGGAAGCGGATCTGTCTGAACGTCCGGTGTGACCTGCTCTGAACCG
Source organism: Iris pallida (assembly GCA_029216955.1). Classification (NCBI taxonomy): domain Eukaryota; kingdom Viridiplantae; phylum Streptophyta; class Magnoliopsida; order Asparagales; family Iridaceae; genus Iris; species Iris pallida. Next base: position 12,117,087 of record JANAVB010024994.1, read on the forward strand.
CCTGCAACTCCAGTGCCGACTGCAACTCCTGAACCGCCTGCAACTCCTGGCTGATCTGCGGTCTTCCTAGTGGCGACCATCCTGCATAAAAAGAAAACTTCGTGATTGATAAAAACCTAATCTACCAGAAAAATGTAAATGTTTATATAATAACCATATGTACCCGATGTACCCGTTTTCCTATGCTGTGATGCAAGTTTCCCTAGTATAAATCAAGTCCCCCAATAGTACGCTAAAACCTAGGTACCATTAGGAAGGACCTGCATGGGCCACCACTAAAAACATGTCACGACCCGCTCCCGAATAATCGGACACGAGTCGGACACGCCCAGCCTTCGTCGTTGGACACAACGAAGTAAGCTGTACCAATACTAGGGAAACTAACAAATAATCATGAAGTAAGGTTTCATCCAGCATCTATGAACGAAATCCTAAAAATAGTACAAGTCTATATGTTTTATTACATTCATCCAGAAATGTCAAATGTCTGACTAAGTCTCAAAATAGTAAATGACATAAAGGAAAGGTACTAAGCCTCTGCGGCCTCTAGGTCCAGCACAGCTCCAGCTGGCTCAGCAATAATAGCAACATCCCGTCCATAGAAAGTGTCGCAAATAGCCTCCAACTCACCTGCAACTTATCCAGTCAGGAGCGGAGCAAAGTACAGTTCTAGGTAATGAAACATGAACATGAAATGGATACAAGAGTACAGGAAATAAAATACAGGAATGAGCAGGTAAATACAGGAAAGTAGTACAGAAACTGAGTACAGGAGATATGGTACATGAATGTAAAGTACAGGAACTATAGTACATGAATGTAAAGTACAGGAAATATAACGTACAGGAATGTAAATACAGGAATGAAACTATAATCCTGCAGTACCAGACATGATGTGCACAATATCGAAATACATCTAGTCCATGTGACCGGCTGGGGTAAGTACATGTACAGGAGTATATGAATAAGGTACGACTTAGGACCCGCATGCACAGTGCGAGGCCTAAGCTAGGTACAGGAATATAGTAACCGGGATTGGTCACATGGCTAGTGTATTTCCCCACCCGACACTAACAAGTACAAGAGCAAGGGTACAGGAATACAGGAGTACATGAGTATCGTGCCATGACGTGTCACAAGAAGGGTACAAGAATGTAAATGTACAAAACCGTAGAAAGTACTTGCCTGGCTCTGGAAGTACTGGTGAAGATCGGGGCTAGATGTTTTCCTGTAATTAATAATGATGTACAAGCTGGTTATTATCTAAATCATGGTTTTACCTTAACAAGTCATCTCATTCCTAGCCACTTGTTTACTTAATTATGACCACCTTACCATTAAATCATTAGTAAAAAATAGAGTATGTGGAAATAGATACTATAACTCAATAGTTTGTATAGAAACTCTTTAGTTCATATATAATAATTCTTTACCATACTACTATCAGAATCTTCCATCCCAGAAATTGACAAATAGCATTTTTAATAAGCATAGTCTAATAGTATAGAATTGTAAATAAAATTTTAAAACATTTATTTGTATAAGCATTCTTGATCACAACCCAATAAGCACTTTTAAGTATTTAGAAAAACTCTTAACTCTTTAAAGCAACTGAAGATGCAATTTATTCTATTCAACTCATCAATTATACCCACCAATAAAATAGCGTACCACACTAGCTTATTCAATGTTCAAGGAACATTCAAGTTCGGCTAAATCACATTTACAGCTTGCCAATCTCAACCAGATTCAAATATTTGAATAGCACTGCACAGTCAATAGTTATTCAAGCAACCCTTCCAGCTCATCAAGTATTTTCCTAAGCCTGACCAAGACCACCTACTAAACACCCAGAGTCCTTAAGGATCTAAGAAACACATATAAAACTGAGAATAATCAGAAGAGTATACACAACTTGGTTTACTGCCAACAGTCACCCAAGCACATATAAAATAAGAACTAACTCTCCCAATCCCAGAATTCGTAACTTGCTTCAGGAAAAATCATTTGCACAAAGAAACTCACAGAACAATAACTCATCAAAAGATTATACATTTGAATGAATTGAAATAAGAGAGAAAATTTATCAGTGATCCCATCTTGAAAAATTCAGACTGACTCCAAAGTCGAAAACGCCCCCACAGTCCGAACACACATACGAAGTCCAGATATGAACGGTCAGTACTTGGACATGCTGTGAACTGCATCAAATTAGCTGGTACACAAGAATACCAAATTGGACATGCCAACGCCAACACCCCACCCGAACTTAACATGAACAGCATAAATCTGAACACGATCGACCTCCAAAACGCAGTCATAAACTCGCCCGATCCTACAATACGAATACACAACCCGTGTTATGACCGATCACTTGAAAGAATTAAGAATAAGAGGATGAGTGTTTACCTGATTCCAATTCGTAGAAATTGCTCAAAAGGATCGGACGCGGATTCAACGACTACAACAACAATGTCTTCAACATAGAATACTCAACAACTGCGGAAATCGAAAATAATCATACAATTAACCCACGAATCAATTTTATAACCGAAACTGAGATGAAGATTGCTCATCAAAATAGAGTTGAAGAAAACAAATCGGCTGAACTCAGAAGGATCGATCATTTTCCTACTCAACACCCGAATAGCCGATCGATCGATCGATCGAACCAGAAATATGGAAAGAAAACCTCGATTAGGTTCAGATCTATAGATCTGAGAAAATGGAGAATGAACCCTAAAACAACTCACCGAGATAGCACCGACGAGTCTGCTTCCCGACGAAGAGATCGAACGAACACCCCTTACTCCAAGAGAACTCTGATCTAGGCTACTCGAACTTGATTCCCAAGATCTCGGTCATCATCGCCACCCGTCGCTGGAGTCGAAGTCGTGTTGTTGCCGTTGCCGCCGAGAACACCACGGAAGAGGCTCTACTGCTGCGATCTCAGTGCCTGGAGAGATCCACCGCCATCGCCGAAGTAGCTTGACCTCCCGTCGCTGCCGGAGTCGAAGTCGGAAGGATTAGGGTTTGGTCGGACGCGCTCGGCTGAAGGCTCGAGAAGAAACCAGAGAAAAGAAGAAAATAAGTGAAGAGTGAATGAACACTCTCTCTCCACCCGAATTGTTTTAAAGGAATTAAAAGACATTTTGCAAAAAACCACCCCCGCTAAGAAATATTGCAAATGAACCTCCCCGCCAAGAAATATTTCCAATTAAGCCCTCTTCCTTTTCATTATTTCAGAAAATTTGTTTAAAACAGTTAAAACTCACATGGTGGGCCCAAAGTTGTTGTAACAACTTTTCAAATTTGAAAAGTGGTCCCAAATTAATTCCCTCCAAAATATTACCATCCAAAATTTATTATTTAAAACCATTTTATTATTTAAAGCTTAATAATATCAATTGTTTAATAACTAGAATCTAATTATTTATTTAAAATCCGGAAAGTGGAGTTACAGTGCCTCATCTACTACTCATTACACGAGTTCACGTATCCTTAGCTGTATTCATGTGCTTATTGTTTCACTTAACAAAATGCCTTGGAGGAATTGGCTTTTGAAAATAAAACGAGAAAAAGTACAAGAAGTACAAGTTTGATTCTGGGAAAGTATTGTTATGGAAGTCTGATTCGTAAATGATCACTTTGTTCCTTGGACCATATGATGATGATGAAGATCACTGCTTGAAGTAGAACAACTGAAAGAGCTAAGTCACCAGAAAGGTATCGACGCACTTGGGCACTAATGGCGAGGCCGAATGCTTTCCTGCTTTGCTTCACTCTGTTCTGAAAGAAAAGTTGAAGAAGAATGCTCTGGAGAATCAAAATCTCTAAGTTCTGATCTCTATATTCTCTCCTGTCTCTCTCTCTTCTCCCTGTCTGTCCCTCTCTTGTTATGAGAAAAATAAGTCTATTTATAGACTTGGGCTCTTGTGCGTAAAAACTCAGCAAAAGTTCTATCTTTACGCTAACAACTGCCACCCATGATCGAAGCCATCCTCTGCATATGTTGACATGTATCCCATCACTTCAGTAAGGATAGGATGTATGTACACACGTTCTTCGAAAAGAGTGGCATGAAAGCCACGTAAGCAAACCACGTTCCAAACTGGTGGAGAAGAATAGGGCATAAAAATAGCCCAATGTACTCTGAGCGTAAAGCAGTGGATTTGGCGTAAAATAGCCTTGACATAGACTTCCCGCGTAAAGTGGTTATTAAATAACCTTGAGCGTAAAAGCAGCTCAAATAGACTTTATGCACACGTCGACTGTTGAGCGTAAAGGCTCGTATAATCTTCGTACGTAAAAGAAGCCGTAGTGTTAGCGTAAAGTAGCTCAATCCATGCACTAAACGACAACATTGGTCTCTATGTAAAGACAAATCCCTTTGTGATATATGCCATCATTAATATCTCTATGTCAGAGTTTGCATTAAATACGAGATTTGACAGCTTTGTCCAGCGTAAAAGTGGCTGCTCTGTCCTTGGCGTAAAATCATGGGTGTAGACCCGAGCGTAAAATAATCAGCCTGCTTAGGCGTAAATTGATTAGCCTAGTCTTGGGCGCTCTGTTTGGCGTAAAACCAATCACTTATGAATGAGATGACTCTTTCTTTGAAGCACTTTTTACGCTCCTACAAGACCCCCTTCAAAGTTTCAAATATCTCCAAAATTTGAAACACTTTGAACAGAAGCGTAAAAGTTGAGATTTGATCTGCCAGCGTAAAATTTAGGATACGCAACCGTCATCTGCGTAAAATCGGGGATATCCAACAGTCGGCATAATTTTCAAGAAAAATAAAATCGGTCAACACTTGACCGTCACAATAAATTTCTTTCTCGAAACTTTCGAACGTCTCCTTATCTTCCCGAGTGAGCAGTTTCCAACAAGGAATGTGAAGAGTTGTTTTGATTTGTATAAATATGGATAAATTCTTTATCCTTGACATTCATCCTCGTTTTGCCATGGCGCCGAAGAACGAGATTACCATCAAAGAGGCTTCCAGTTCCAGGCTTGACTTCGAGCGGGCGTGCAACCTTTTAGAGTATTTTGGAGTAACTCCTGCCGTCTTTAATCGCATTGATGGTGGTCCCCCAACTGCATACGAAGGCTCAGGAGATGCAGAAGCGTTTTTAAATCTGATACGTCACTCTGGGATTCGCAACATGCGCGAATTGGGTGCCTCCCTTCGTCAACCCAACGAAGGAGAAATAAAATAATATTCTGTGTATTGCGACTCTCTTATATGTAGGGGTCTACTCCCCCCTTTTTATAAATAAAGTCTGATGTTAATCTCATCTGTTGGTACATAGAACTGTTCAACACTTATTTTGACTGCTTCTATGGTTGTTCATTCCCAAGAAACAAACCGACACGTGGTGTCTGTCTTGTGGTTACAAGAGCCTTTAAATAGGATCTTCCCCCAAAATAGACTCATCCCAACAGTTTCTTCAGCCTTTATAAATAGCCGAGAATGTTTCATATATTCTCGTACTTATTCCTCTGAAGATAACTTTCTGTGATGTTGTTCTCCAACAAATGAGGATGGCGGAGCTTTCCCACGGTGTTCTTTTGTATGCCCAGTCTTCAAACGTGGATTCAACCACTATTAGAGCCAAACCATTCAACTTAAATGGTAAGTCCGATCGTAAGCAAATATCTGTCTTCGAAAATTTTTTTGTTGAAAACATCTATTCATGAGCGTAAATTCTTGACGAGCGTAAAAAAAACTTGCTGAAGTACTGGCGTAAAATCCTTGCTGAAGTATTGGCGTAAAAACCTAGCTGAATCACTGGCGTAAAAGCCTTGATGAATCACTGGCGTAAAAGCCTTGCTGATCGCTGGCGTAAAAGCCTTGCTGAATCACCGGCGTAAAAGCCTTGCTGAATCACTGGCGTAAAAAGCCTTGCTGAAGCACTGGCGTGAAAAGCTTTATGATCTGTTTTTAGTTAGCGTTTAATACGCATCTGATAATATTTCTGTTTTAAAATACTTCTTCTTTGTTGTTTTCTGCAGAAGTTTGGCTGAACAGCTTTTCCAGAACCGGCATTGGCGATTTTGACGCTGTAAGGAGCGTTCTTCTGACATCAACATCAGGAAGCTCATGCGCCTTTGATGCGCAAATCAGACAACTCAGAACTCTTCGTGAGATAGAAGGGTTTTCCTCTGTTGGTAGGAAGAGCCTTTATACACGGAGAGTTGGATGGTAGAGTCAACTCTACCCCAAGAAATCGGGTAGTAGAGTTCCTTTCACGGCAGAACTAGGAATCGTATCCCAATGCTGGATACATTCCTATCTTCTTTGAGGTGCCGCCACTAATCCACCAATTGTATTGGCAACAACACGTCTTCGGGCTGTCATACTCTGGGGTTCTCCTCTCGTCTGAGAGAGAAGACCAGAGTTTGATTCCTGCTGTTCTGGTCGCCACAAAGGCTTGGACAGCAAGGAATTGACACCAACAACGAATCCGACGAAGAAGATCCAAAGAAGAAAATAGATCTCTATTAGGTTATCGTTGTGTGCATAGAATGAAAATCCAAAATTGTAATAGATTTCTATTATGATTTGTAAGAAAGTCTAAGAAATGTAATAGACTTTTCATGATGATATGAGAGTGGAAATGACAAAATTTTATATGCTCAATGATTTGTATCTATCAAGATGTAATATGGACATGATAGATAATAAAATCTTATTTTCTGTTTTAGAGTACACAATACTATCAGAGGTAATATGGACATGACAGTATGTGAGAACTCAAAAGAAAATTAGATTAATTTCTATGCAGAGGTCAAATAAAAAATGATAGATAAAAAAAGTAGGTAGATTTAGTATTTATTCAGAGGTTTATGAAAACATGATAAATAACGAATCCCACTTTTTAATCAATTGATAAAATAGAAGATTTAAAATTCCTCTCTCAGGAGACAAGAAATCAGCTTAACCAAACCTTGGTAGCTGGAGAATAAGGAGACAGATGTCATAAGCATATAAGTCCGTATTAATGTATGAATGAATCAACGTAACTTTCGGAAAAAGAAAATATTGATTCAATCCCATAATTAAATGAATGAACCCGATAGTACGAACGGACAGGTCTTTTCGGGAATGAAAAGTTGTTCTCAATCTCAAAGATCGGTTCATCAACAGTCCTCTTCTATAAATAGGCGAGAACTCTCTGTAATATTTCATTCTTATTTCCACTCCTCTATTGAAAATATCTTCCGAGGATGCACAGCAAAAGAATGAAGTTTCCAGGGAAATTGAGGACGTCACTGAGATGTATCCCCTTGAGTCAACAGTGGCGGGCCCGACTCAAGTAAGCAACAGCTCTTCTACGCCCAAGCCACCACAAGATGTCCTTGCGTTCTTAGTAGAGCCAGGAAAAATTCCTGAAGAAGAAGCACTAAGGATGGCCATTTGCAAATTTTTCATGAGCTCAGGCAACGACGCCTTCGAGACATTAACTGACTATGTATTCCATAAGGGAGGGAGTGGCCCTCGTCCTTAGTCTTTTGTTTCGAACAAAAATAATAAAAGGAGCTTTATTTTCATTTTGTCTCCCTTTTTTTTTATACATAGTATTTCTTAAGAAACTTGCCATTGATTGGTATCATGAGCAGATCTCCATTGGGCTTTGATAATCGATAGGCGCCATTGGAAAATACAGACTCAATTACATAAGGGCCTTCCCATTTTGCTTGGAATTTCCCTTTACTTTTATGAGTCATCACCATCGGTCTCCGAACAGCTAATACAAGTTCGCCAACTTTGAATACCCTCTCTTTAACTTTACGATTGAAAGTTCGAGATATGCGGGCTTGATATAGTTCAATGTGCTGTTGTGCTTGAAGATGCTTCTCATCCAATCCTTCAAGTTCTTGGAGTCGTAAGCGATCATTATTCTCTGTAGTTAGCTCATTAGCAATGGTTATTCGTAGAGAAGGGATCTAGATTTCTAATGGGAGGACAGCTTCGCATCCATAAACCAATGAGAATGGTGTAAAACCAGTAGGAGTCCGGACTGTTGTTCGATAAGCCCATAAACATTCTCCAAGTTTCTCATTCTAATCACGTTTATTAGAAGAGACAAACTTTTTGAGAAGTTTAATGATTGTCTTATTGAAAGCTTCGGCTAAACCATTAGTAGCTGGATTATAAGCCGTAGAAGCCAAATTCTGAATTCGATTCTTGTCACAGAATCGATAAAATGCTTGACTGGCAAATTGTGGACCATTGTCATGAATTATCCGTCGAGGAATCCCGAAGCGATAAATGACATGGTGCTTGATGAAGCTGATCACATTAGATGTTTTCACTTCCGCAAGGGGGACTGCTTCTGCCTACTTAGAAAAGTAATCTGTTATAGCTAATATGAACCGATGTCCTTTAATAGAAGGAGGACTAATAGGACCAATGACATCCATACCCCAAGCTTCGAAGGGCCAAGAGGCTGCTGTAGGATGTAGAAATTCAGATGGTTGATGAATAAAATCAGCATAAATTTGACATGCTTTACATCTTCTGGCATAGTCTACAGCATCTGCTATCATAGAAGGCCAATAATACCCCATTCTTCGAATGCGGTCTTATAATTTAGGACCTGGTTGATGAGCGCCACAAATACCATCACGAGCTTCTCGCAGTATTTGTTTAGCTTCACTTTCTGAGAGACAACGCAGCAAGAGTCCATCATAGGAACGACGGTATAACATATGTAAAGACGAATCATAATAAAACCGAAACGATCATCTTTTGATTGATGCAGCTTCTTTTGGATCTTCAGGCAAAATCCCATGAACTTTATAATCAACGAATGGGGTTCTCCAATCCTTATGCTGGGAATTTGACTCTGCAGTATAACTTTGTTCAATGTACAAATTATTCTTGACACAGAATAAGTCTCGATCCAGCAAAGTAATTGTATTTTGCCTTCGGATTGGAACAGCTTGGTCTGCAGCTAAACTGGCAAGAGCATCAGCTTCCACATTTTGAGAGCGTGGTACAAATTCAATGAAGAATCCTTTGAATGAAAGAACCAGTTCAACTACCACTTGATGATAAGGAATGAGATCAGGATTTCTGACCTCATAGGTCCCTCTAACTTGATTAACAATTAATTAAGAATCTCCATAAGCTTCTAAGAAATCAATACCCAATTGTTTTGCAACTTGGAGACCAATCAATAGAGCATTATATTCTGCTACATTGTTGGAGCATGGTTCATTAAGAGAATAGGCACGGTATATGACCATTTTATCAGAAGAAACCAAGACGATTCCTACCCCAGAGACAATATTGCCTTTAGGTCCTACTCGTGATGCTCCATCAAAATATAATTGCCATATGTCATTCTTCAAAGTAAGGTTATAATCCATGACTTCATCTGGAATGTCCTAATATAATTTTGATGTTTCAGGTATAGGGTGAGCAGCCAAGAAATCGGCTAATGCTTAACCCTTTATTGATTTCTGAGGTACATAAACCATGTCATAAGGAGTAAGCAACATCGCCCAAGTGGCCAACCTGGAGTTGAGAATGCTAGGTTTTCTCATCAATACCCGAATGGGATTTATTCTGGAGATGACATGAATAGTCTGCCCTGTCACATAATGTCTTATCTTCTGGACGGCAAAAACTAAAGCTAGACATTCCTTTTTCACAGGAGTATACCTGTGTTCAGCTCCGACCATCATTCTGCTCAGATAATAAATTACCTGCTCATGACCCACATCACTTTTCTGTGCAAGAAGAGCGCCAAGTGAATGATCCAAGGCTCGAACATATAGCAAAAATGGCCTTCCTACCATCGGGGGTACCAGGACAGGTGGGTTTATAAGGTATTGCTTAATCTCATTGAAGGCTTTCTGACACGCTTCATCCCAAATAAAAGACACACCTTTCTTTAATAGACGGAAGAAAGGTTGACATCTTCCAGAAAGATTAGATATAAATCTTCTGATATAAGCAATACGACCCTGAAAGCCACAGAGTTCTTTCAGATTGCGAGGATGGCGCATTTCAAGAATTGTCTTAACCTTATCAGGATCAACGTGGATACCCTGAGAAGTAATGACAAATCCTAAAAATTTGCCACTGGAAACCCCTAAGAAAGACTTAGTAGGGTTTATTTTCAATTGATGCTGGCGCATCAATTCAAATACTGTCCTCAAGTCCTGAATGTGATCATCCTTTGATCGACTTTTAACAGCGATGTCATCTATATAGCATTCAACTATTTTCCGTAAATATTCTTGAAAGATGTTGCTCATAGCCCGTTGATACGTGGCACCGGCGTTTTTAAGACCAAACGGCATGACTGTATAGCAGTAGACCCCAAGAGGTATAAGAAAAATGGTGTGCTTCTCATTTTCTGGATGCATCTTGATCTGATTGTATCCTGAGAATTCGTCCATGAAAGACATGCGTTCAAAACCACATGTATTGTCTATCATGACATCAGTAATTGGAAGTAGAAATTCGTCCTTTGGATAAGCTGCATTAGGATCTCGATAATCTATACAAACTCGGACTTTTCCGTTCTTCTTCATGACAGGAACAATATTGGCAACCCAATCTGGGTGTTGCTCTTCACGAACAAATCCACATGTGATCAACTTTTTGACTTCTGCTTCAATTGTATCCATCATATCTGGTCTAAAATGCCGTTGCTGTTATTTTACGGGTTTGACATTTGGCAGAATATTGAGTTTATGAGTAGCAACTTTAGGATCTAACCCTGGCATATCCTCATAACTCCATGCAAAGATGTCAATATATTCTTTGATAAGTTTTATCAACTCTTCATTTTCATCTTCAGCAAGATTTTTACTGATGAATATTGGTTTGGACGTAGTTCCATCCCCAACATCAATCTGGATGACCTCATCCTCTGTAGGTGGCTGTCGTTGTTCAAAACAGAGTTTCCACTGAGTATCCATCTGTTGAGTCCAAGGATCATTCTCAAATAGTTCTGATTCACCATCAATTTGAACCATATTGACTGAGAATACTTGTCCAGATTCATCTTCAGATTGAACTTCCTTTGAATCTGATGATTATGAAGAGCTAGAAGAGAATTCTTCTTGTATATCGTCATAAAACATGTGGGACGGATCATATCCCAACCCATGACGAGTCTTGTGGTAAAATAGATCGCCATATAATGGTAGTCGTCTACCCTTGCCTTGATTAAGACCTTGCATAGTCTTCAAGTCATATCCCATGTTCTGGATAATCTTGATAGATTGTTGACTATACTTGTCAATTTGGATTCTTCCCTTGTCTTTATCCTTCAGCTCATCTGCCTGAGCAACAGGGATATTTCTAGCCAGGCCAAACACAATTTGGCGCTTGTTTTTCTTATCAGAGGGAATCACGAAATAAGATTCTTCGTGACGTCTAAAAGTTACGCAAGCTTGTGATGAAGCGGCCACAGGTAGAAGATAAGGAGAAGATGTTAGGAACCTTTGAGCATAAGGTCCAACATCTATATGAGGAGGGAAAGAATTTTCCTTATGATCGATGTATAAAGTTTCTTCTGGCTCGATGTCATCTTTATATCGATGACTTTGATTATCAGAAGATAAAGTCATTCTTTCGATAAACTTGACAGCCATATACTCAAAAAGGAAATCTTCATTGATATCAAAAAGTACAGAATGATCAATATTTACATCATTTACGATTTGACTGCTACGCCTCGGATTAATCATCAGTGGACCATTATCCGTCTTCTGCGTAGATTTGTCAAGATTGACAATCAATGGTGGTTCTAGATCATTTGTACAAGAAGTACGCCCTTTAACCTTGATCATAAAAGGTTGAACTTAGCTCTTAGCAGAAATATTTGTTGATTCCTCAGATGAAGTTTGAGTTCTTCCTTTAACCTTGATTATCAGAGGTTGATCATTAACAGATTGGGATTGGATTCGTCCCTTGACTATGATCTTCAAAGGTTGCTCCTCTGGTGGATCTTCATTAATAGACTGATCCTCGGTAGGTGATTAATCTTCAGCCATGTCTGATATCTCTTTCACATGCTCTTATTTATAAAGCCTTGAATCAGAAAAATAGGCTTCCACATCCTTGAAGGGATTGATATCAGCAAACTCAGTCTTCACAACTCCTTGGGAATCCACATATTTGAAGCATTGGTGAAGAATTGAAGGTACAATATTATGCTCATGAATCCACGGTCTCTCCAAAAGGATATTATAGGAGACGTCTGAGTTGATAACATAAAAAGTTACCGCGGTTCGAAGATCACCAATCTGAAACTACAGACGAATCTTCCCCAATGGTTTGCTCTTGCCAGAGTTAAAACCGACTATCGTAGTACTAGTGTAAGTCAAATCACTAGTAGGGATCCTCAGGGGTCTTAGCATACTCTAAAGAATTATGCTAATTGAGGATCCGGGATTAATATAAATCCTATCAATTTTAGTGGATCCAATATACCCGGTGTAGCACAAAGGCCTGTCATGCCTGTTATGCTTCAATAGCATATCTTCTTGTGTAAAGATGATGTTGGGAATTGCTTCCATCACACTATGACATTGTGGACATGACACTGGTATATTATCAGGAGTCTTGAGTTGAGCCAAGCATGAATCTGCTTGAAGTAAAGCTTCACTCAAAGTCTCTCTGCTTTCTCTGGAGAGGCGAAGCAACTCAAATATAGATAGTCTAGCCGGAGTATTGGCTAACTGAGCTAGAATATCGAATTTGTAGGGCTTCATTACTACCCCCTGACTGGAAGCAGACTTCAATGGGACGTCGAAGCGTACTGCTTTCTGTTTCCCCTTTTCAACCACAGAAGGATTAGCAAGAACAGAAGAGGGTTGAGTTGGTAGTGTCTCCACTACGTCTTTAGCTTTTTTGGAGGATCCCTCATAGTTTTTATGGTACTCTTTTCCAGATCTTGTACCAGCAAAAGATTCTTCTTCAGACTCAGGAGAAGGAAGTACCATATTACAGGATTTTGTCTTCCCCTTCATAGCCTTCTTTTTGTGTGGATTGTTATGAGGATCTTCATAACCCAATCCAAGAGTAGAATTTTGACTTTGAATCTGTAAAGGAAGTCGTATTCCTTTATCATAATTCAAACCTTCTGCCTTTTGAAAGTCATAACCCATCTTCTTTATGAGATGAACAGACTGCTGACTATACAAGTGAGTGGGCAGTAGACTTTTAGCAAATGGTTCCTCAGAGGAAGAAGAAGAGATCTCTGTATCCACAGGAGAATGAGGAATAGATGTCTCTGTAACTACATGAGGAGAAGGATTTGGGATACGAGGAGAAATCCCTGTCGGAGCTTTTTTATAAGCAGCAAAGATTTGTTGTGCCCGGTATAAAGGAACACTATTCATGGCTAACCAATGCTGATGAGTAAGCTTGAGCTTGGTAGAAGGAGCTAGACTTGGAGGACAGATGTTCAGTCCTCTCAATCTATCTTCTAAAGGAAGGCCATCCCATAGGTGATCCGAGTCATCGGGATCTAGAATAACATGGGAAATCATATTGCAGGTTCTGATTTTCTTGCCCTTCTTAGATTTTGAAGTTTTATCTTCACTTTCCAACTCAGGCACTAAGTCAGGATGTACCCACATGATTTCACTATTCTTTAGTATGAGTGGCAGCAATCCTGCATTTTCTTCTCTGGCAGGCGGAATATTTACGATCTTTATTGTCGCCTTCGAAATTGGGGTAATTCCATCTGGGACTTGCTGTGGAGGAAAATCCCTAAACTGAAGAGAAACCATATTGGTTGTAACCGTATGGTCATCATTGGTTAAAGAGATAGCACCGCCATTTATCAGCTCCTAGATTTTCTTCTTCAGGACATAGCAAGCACTGGTAGGATGATTAATATATTTATGATAGATACAATATTTGGGATTATCAGTTAAATTCACCTCATTAGGCCTCTTTGGTTCTGGAATCTGAAGTTTGCCACTCTTCACCAGACACTGAAATATCCCTGGGATATCACTTTCATCAAAAGAGTATTCTTCCTTTGGCTTGGAAGATTCCTGACTATTCGGCATCGTTTTGTTCTTAGAAAGATTAACCATGAGGGTATCTTTTCCTTTCACATTACGATTACCGGAGTTATTACCAGGATTACTTTTCTTTTCTCTATCATCTGAGGCGAAAATCATCCTATGATCACGAGCCAACCTACCATTGGTCTCGACAGAGACTGCTGCTATGATAAATGAAGCCCAATCTGAGAATTAGGAACCTGTGAAAACAGCGATGGATGGTCGTAGATTTATCTTGCATGTATCAATCAACGCTGAATCTGGCATACCAGAAGGCATCTTTAGAGTAGCCTGTCGAAAACGTTCGATGAACGTCCGAGTATCTTCTTTCTCCTTTTGTTTGATTTCTATCAAGGAGGACATGTTCATGTCCATGCCTCCTTCATAGAAACGGAAGAGAAACATTGCCTTAAATTCGTCGAAAGATGAAATACAATTGTCGGGTAAACTTCGATACCAATCATAAGCCGAACCCGTCAGGCACCTGATGAACACTCGAGTGAGAAGAGCGTCATCTTTCTGCAAGTGTACAGTTATAATATCAAAGTAATTGATATATTGACTGGGAGATGCTTTTCCATCGAACAAAACCATTGATTGTGGCTTGAATTTCGGTAAAAAGGGTACATCATTCCAATAAGGAGGATAAGGTTACTTGATCCCTGATCTCTGGAGTTGATCTTTGTGCCTCAAAACTTCAAACTGTGCTTTGAGCTAACGCACTGCTTGAATGGCTTCACTAGTTTGGGGAAGCACATTTGATTGAATGGTTGTTGGATGTACCGTAACCCCCACTGGAGGTGGTACATCTTCAGGGATGATGGGATCTGGAGATGCAGAATTCTGATTAACAGCCGGCTCTTGAGTATTCAAAGGTATTTCAGCCTCTTGACTATCTTGAGTTGGTGCTGCTACTGGTGCCGGTGTCACTGTCGGCTGAGCAGTTTGCTGATTCAAAATTATCTGATGCATACTTTGCACCATGTTAAGCATATCTTTTAGTGATTGCTCAACGGTAGTGAGACGTTGTTCTGTATTAGCAGATGATGTCTCTGGTTCATCTCCAACAGCGTAGGATTCAACCTCTCGTGAGGATACGGAAGGATTTGTATAGAAGTATGAATCCACACTATCGGTATCAAACTCAAAAGATTGAGTACCCCCAGCTTCTGAATCAGAAGTCTGTAATTGCCTTTGTCTTCTTGATCGAGTATTTTGATATATTCCTTCAAAGGAATCAAGAAGTCTGTTGAACTATTGTTGACCTGGAGTTTGGGACATGTTCCGTCTCGGACGTCGTCCTCTGTTAGTATGAGATGCCATGTTGACTGATGCATATGACAGCTCATCTTCTTGGTCTTCAGCTTGATGTTGAAGCAAAAAACTCAATCGATCAAAAACTGACCGTTTTGAAGCCGAACAACAATAATTGATCACAACCTGGTGATATTCACAATGATGTTTTTCTTGTGGGAGCGTCACCGGAGATTGTGAATTCTTACGCTTTTGTATGAGCAATTCACGTAAGTCAAAAGGAATGGAGGAAGTATTCTTCTTTATCACATTAGGGGTAGAAAAACATTTAGTACCCTGTGTGTAAAGAAGATTACTGGCAGCATTCGCAGAACCAAATTGTATATTTCTACACGTTTGGAGTTGTGTGCATAAATCTTAAGATTTTTTAGCACGAAGGACTCCATCTTCATGGCACGTGATTTACAAGTTTGGTACTTTGCGTAAAGCGGTATAGGAAGGTTGTTGGTATAGGACAGAAGTTTTACCAACAACATTTTTACGCTGTATGCATTTAGGTATATTCACATTAGGTGTACAAACATCATTGTGAATTTTATCTACACTGTCACAGACAGGAGACTTACCTTTATGCATAAAACGTAAAAATTGATTATCTACCACGTCACAGACGGGAGATTTTGTTTTATACGAGGAGCGTAATTTGTGTGTGTACCACGTCACAGACGGGAGACTTATTTTTACACTCAGAAGCATTAGAATCTGCCACATTACAAATGGGAGACTCATTCTTATGCCTTGAGCGTAAAACTTGGTTTTTACCCAGTGGGCGTAAAACCTGATTCTTATGCAGTGGGCGTGGAACTCGATCATCTACACCGTCACAGATGGGAGACAAATTGTCACACTTAGAGAGCGACGCCGAAGTAAGGATTGCCTCGTTATGAACGGGAGCCCCTACGACAGGAGAGGGAAGAATTCCCTTGTTATCAACAGCAACAGAGAGATCAGAAGCTATTTTGGATTTAGGAATCCAAACTTTTCGTGCTTTGCGAGACTTTTGAACATTGGAGCAGCGAGAACCACCCCCAGTTCGGAGCATTTCTTCGTAGGCAGTCTGGTCGAAGTGCACAACCAGAGTCTTCTTGGTCGAACCGACCGAAACATCATCATATTGAGCAATTGCCTCCTTGTCAAAGGAGGAGGTCATCCCCAGCAGAGTCGCCATTTTTGTTTCACTTAACAAAATGCCTTGGAGGAATTGGCTTTTGAAAATAAAACGAGAAAAAGTATAAGAAGTATAAGTTTGATTCTGGGGAAGTATTGCTATGGAAGTCTGATTCGTAAATGATCACTTTATTCCTTGGACCATATGATGATGATGAAGATCACTGCTTGAAGTAGAACAACTGGAAGAGCTAAGTCACCAGAAAGGTATCGACGTACTTGGGCACTAATGGCGAGGTCGAATGCTTTCCTGCTTTGCTTCACTCTGTTCTGAAAGAAAAGTTGAAGAAGAATGCTCTGGAGAATCAAAATCTCTAAGTTCTGATCTCTGTATTCTCTCATGTCTCTCTCTCTTCTCCCTGTCTGTCCCTCTATTGTTATGAGAAAAATAAGTCTATTTATAGACTTGGGCTCTTGTGCGTAAAAACTCAACAAAAGTTCCATCTTTATGCTAACAACTGCCACCCATGATCGAAGCCATCCTCTGCATATGTTGACGTGTGTCCCATCACTGCAGTAAGGATAGGATGCATGTACACACGTTCTTCAAAAAGAGTGGCATGAAAGCCACGTAAGCAAACCACGTTCCAAATTGGTGGAGGAGAATAGGGCGTAAAAATAGCCCAATGTACTCTGAGCGTAAAGCAGTGGATTTGGCGTAAAATAGCCCTGACATAGACTTCCCGCGTAAAGTGGTTATTAAATAACCTTGAGCGTAAAAGCAGCTCAAATAGACTTTACGCACACGTCGACTGTTGAGCGTAAAGGCTCGTATAATCTTCGTACGTAAAAGAAGCCGTAGTGTGAGCGTAAAGTAGCTCAATCCACACACTAAACGACAACATTGGTCTCTGTATAAAGACAAATCCCTTTGTGATATATGCCATCATTAATATCCCCATGTCAGAGTTTGTATTAAATGCGAGATTTTACAGCTTTGTCCAGCATAAGAGTGGCTGCTCTTTCCTTGGCGTAAAATCATGGGTGTAGACCCGAGCGTAAAATGATCAGCCTGCTTAGGCGTAAATTGATTAGCCTAGTCTTGGGCACTCTGTTTGGCGTAAAACCAATCACTTATGAATGAGATGACTCTTTCTTTGAAGCAATTTTTACGCTCCTACACTTATAACGTAACTTGAATGGATCCTTGTGTATTAATTGGGGCGGGGTGAGTAGAATTGGTTATGTGATCATTATCCCCAGTAGCTGTATAAATGTGCCTCTTATTTGTATTCATGTGCCCCTAAGCCGTTTACATAACCATATTGTACTCTAAATCACGTAGCCACTTACAGTCTTTACTATCATGTATTACTTTCAGTTACAAAATTTCTCTTATTTTACTTATACTTCTTTTTAGCACTTCCTGTATTTTACTCTATTGCATGATTTATACTCCTAACCTGCTATGAACTATTTAAGAGATATGTGCTCGCTTCCGTCCTGACTGGACCTGTTGAAAATTTTACAGTGAATGATGAGGCTCTGGTGTCTACCCCTTTTGGTGCAGCATTAGACATCACTAGTGGCTTGGACCTACTAGCAGTTGATGATACTTTCCTAGATTAGGATGTCTTTATCTTTCTGGATTCTGTATTGAGTTTCTGAGAAATTATTTGGATATGTACTTATTTAGACACTTAGAATTCTGGATAGTATCTCTGTGTTTCATTTCTAGATATTTATCTATCTTTCCTTTCATGTTCTACCTTAGATGTGATTGAGATATATTCTGTTATGTCACCCCCATTCGGGAAGTATAACTGTTTATTTACCCTTATCTGTCAGATGTTGTGACCTAGGACATCGTTCTACTGCCGACACTGCGGCATAGGCTGGACGTACCCACGTCACGTGCCCTTACTCTAGGGTGCGGGTCGTGACACATTTTTAGTGGTGGCCCATGCAGGTCGAGTTTATGTGTGGTATTCGAACTAGAGTATCACTACAGCCTGCAGTAGGATTAGGATATTTTTTTTAGTGTACTCAATCACAGTTAGGATTCCTTAAAATATTCCTGGGACGACCCTTGAGAATCTTATTTAAACTTCAAATTGAAATCCTTTCCCTTGTTTTGTTCGCTCTCACTCCTTGATTATTGAATTTGATTTTGTTGGATCGTTGTTGATTTTGATATTCCTATCGAGATGAATTTTAAGGCCTGAGTTTCGATATTTTCTGATAACACATATTGATGGGAATACATGGATGGTAAAACGTCTACATGATTATGGAACCTGTAGTTTATCGCAACCATATTGGCTAGCGTGGCAGAAACATGGAGACCTGGCTTCGGATGTACGTATCTTGGTTATGAGATTTGGAAATTCTTGCAGCTATACTAGTCGGCATAGCGAGATTTCCAGACGACATGATTGTAGAGGTGCATACCCTAGTTATGGAATCTATCGTTATTCGCAGCCATGCTTACTGGCGTGGTGAGGACTCTGAGTAACATGATTTTGGACAGACGCATATGATTATCAGATTGTATCTTGAGAAGGTTTTTAAACATATCATCTCTATCGTACCATTCTGTTGTATAAATTGTACCCCATCATCTAATAACTTAGGAGTAGGAGTAGGAGTATGAGTAGGAGTAGCTTAGCTATTATTATAACCTTGTGTAACTTCTTGCTATAAATTCTTCCTAATACAATGAATCGATGATTTTGCTAGGCCTTAACTTGGATTTAATATTATAGCTCTGGTTTCAAAATGGTTCCTTCTTTTAAACAGATAAGCAGAATGTATTTTATCATTATTTCCATCTTGCCATTATTTCTTGTATTACCTTAAATATATATATAGTGGATACAGATACTTGCCTGACACGTATGCATACTACACATGTTACCAACCTATCTAAATGTATGTTAATATGATTAATGTTAAGTTCTCAAACTCCTAGTATTCTAATATAGTACGGTATCAGTGACTAGTTCTTTGTTTCTCCATATTAAATTCGTAATTTAAATTTAAATTTCATGTTATTAGTTTTGCTTACATCACTACACATGTATGTTATATACATGGTTTCATTTCTTAAAGAAATTGGTTGAGTTTTGTGTTGAATTGTCAAATCTAAGACCGTGTGCATATTAACCCTTAATACTGGATTTCAATGTTTAGTTCAATTTGTTGTTTTAAATGTAATGTTTTGAGCTATATACATTCTGGTATGTAGGGATATAAATTTAGGTTTCATATTCTTACATGTTAGGTTGTGATAAACATTAGGTTAGTTGATGTTAAATTTCTCCAAATTCTAAAACTGAATACATGTTAACATTTTTACATTGATTTCCAATGCTTAGTTCAATTTCAGATTTAATATGTAATATTGAACTGTATGCATAGATAAATGTATGGATAGTATGTTAGGGTTTTATTTTCATCATGTTAGGTTGTGTTAGGAGCATTAAGTTGGTTGTGATGTTCAAGCCCCTAGATTCTGAAATTGTATTATGTTAATATTGTACTGGTTTAAATGCTAGCTCATTTTCAGATTTTGTATGTAAATGCTGAGCTAAAACCGGATTTAACCTTTCAATACTAAAGCTATAATCCTGTACAAGGACACACACACTCTAACTTAGTATACGCTGCCATGTAAACATAACCCTTCCTCTCTATGTTGTGTTCATATACCTATATAGATATATATATATATAGTTAGGCATACTTGTTATAATGTATATAGATACATAACTAAATCTCTACCTCTTTACATATATATATATGTATATGGTTAGCCATGCATGCTACGAGTAAATAGGTTGTGTATTGTAGATTGTTTAACCAATATGCCATGAGTAGTGTAACTTGATAGCTGTTGTTTTGAAACCCAAATCCTCCTATAAACTTTTATGTATATTTCACACAAACCACATGACCATTACAAAATGCTAGCTTTCCCTCTCTAACACTCTCTCCTTCTATATATATTATATTGTGATTGGATTCAATGCTATTGACTTTTGTTCCTTAAACTTGTGGTTCTGGTTTTCTTAAAATAGTACCTCTTTATAGATGATTAGTAGTTAACTTATTTTATTTTGATAATTACCGGTTTTCAGATAGGATGGTAGACTGCTGTACAGCCTTAATGATTGTTGTGTTTTTATCCCTTCCAGTATGGCACCCCTGACCCGAGCCTGTCGCCTGAGAGCAGCTGCAGCTACTGATAGTGTGCTTCCACCTCCTATTACTCAGAAGGTAGTGATCCCTCAGGCTGACCCAAGGGTAGTGGCACATCCCTCCATCGAGGAGGTGTTAGCATCCTTACCAGAGAGTTTCCCTCCACCACCTGTTACCCAGGAGAGAGCTGCAGTCTCATCTGAGACCAAGAGTCCTTCCCCGCCTCCTCCTCTACCTCCAGGAGAGGTACCCCATACCATACCCTCGACATATTTGTTTCCTGACGGAGCTCAGATATCCAGACTTCTCCGGGATGTGTTGGAGACACAGAGAGTTCAGGCTGAGATCCTGAAGGAGCAGGGCCGCGGGATCCAACTGTTGTAGGATTTGGTACATTCAGGGGGAGAGCCTAGTTCTAAAAGGCTGAGGAGCAGTGTATACCCAGAGCCCCGTAAGCACCCAGACTGTCAGCCTAGACCAGCCTACCCAATCCAGACTCCTGTTCAGTAGAGGCCAGCTGAGAGAGTGCCTACCTGCACCTTTTGTAAGAAGCTTGGACATGTGTGGGACAACTGTAGGAAGAGAAGAGGGGTGTGCCTGTTATGTGGGTCAGCTACACACAAGCTGCGAGACTGTCCTGCTGCACTTATCCCAGCCAAGACTCCGCCTTCGAGAGGGAGTTCCAGCCACCAGACATAGTTGGAGGTGAGTCTTTGACCTATATCTTAGCCAGTCTTAAATTGATGCACCCTACCATATTGTTGTATGTTTTGATACCCTATGTTTGTTTTGGTCTAGTGTGACTAGTATACCTAGATGAGACTTTCATTACCACCGTATGCCATGATCCTGTATACCACCCTTTTAAATTTTATGATTGATTAAGTTTTGAGACTTGATTGGTTGGGTTTAACCTAGAAGGGGTACGATCATTTTATTTTCGAGGACAAAATTTTTTTAAGGTGGGTAGGATTGTAACACCCAGTTTTCCAAATGAGAGAAATTTTGTAATTTTAATCTTTTAATAATGATATTTTAAATCATGATATAATTTTTGGTAATTTTTAAATTATTTTAAATTTATTTTAAATCTTGACTTATGATTTTGGTGTTTTGATAGTGTAATACTAGAGACAGCTTAACCTAGAGCCTAGCCATGTGATTAGGGTATTTCATTTATCATTTCCAGTTCGAGGGTATTTTTGTCATTTTGAATTTAATTGAATTTAATATATATTATTTGGAATTTAATGTATTATTAAGAATTGTGTGATTTTAATATTATTTAATTGATTGCCATGTTCTGTGATTAGCCTAACTTGGTTTGGACCTAACCTAGATTAGTCACAGCTAGTCTTAGCTAACCATGGTTAGTGATAGTTAGTATTAATTATATTTATTAGAATTAATATGATTTTTAGTAATTTTTTGTATAATTGATTTTGGGCCTATAGTTGACTTTGACTAGTGTTGACTAAGAGACTAACCTAGGTTATGACCACTTGGTTAGGTTAAGTAACCTTAGCTTGACCTAACTTAGTGAGGTTTAACTCATTGAAACTTGTTTGGAGAGATTAGGAATTGATTAGGCTAGAATGGCTTATGATTGCATAAGTCATGACTAATGACTTAAGCCTTAAAGCCCATAGGCCCACACCATGTAGCCAAATCCTAACCCTAATCAGCCTATGGCTGGTCATAATGGTCTCCCCCATCCTATTTAATACCCCTCAAAGTTAGGGCTAGCCTCCATTAGGATTTTTGGCAAGTTTTAGAAAGAGGTAAGCCTCCATCTTCAATAAATCATAGAAAATCCATTTTAAATCCTTTTTCCCCAAACCAGTTGCATTGGGTTCTAATTTTACTCCTCTTACTGTTGGTTATGAGTATTCTCAGCTTTGGAGCTAATTGGAGGAGTTGGCTATCAAGAAGAACACCTCTTTGTGGAGCTATTTGAAGGATTTGACACATATAGGTAACTTTCAATCCCCTCCATAGAATCTTGATTTTATTGCATATTTAGGGAGCCCTAGACCTAACCTAACTGTAGGAATAGGAAGCCCTAAAATTCGTGTCCATTTCGTGTCCTTTTTGGACACGTATCAGTGACACATACCAAGTGTTTGATGAAATGCCCCAAAGGGCATTTCGTGTGATTTTTAGGAAAGTGTTTGAATAGAAAATTAGGGTTTGATGTCGCTTACACGTTTTTGGTATTTTTGTGTAGTCTTAGTGTCGTGTCGAGTCCACATGGACACGCGAACACAGGGTCGCGCGCGCGTGCACGGGCACTGTGTATGCCCTGCACTTCGGGGGACACAGCGCCCTGGACACGGCTTCCCGACACGTGAGATTTGACGTGTGGCTCGAAGCCGACACTGTCACGGGGCTCCCCAAGTTTCAGACCCCCATGTGTCGTGTCGGACACGCACGAGCGCGTGCACTGATTTGTGCACTGTTTCAGCGGCTGTCGTTTTGTGCGCTGATACGCGTGTCTTGTGTAACATACACGCGACGTGGACAAGTGCCAAGGTGTCCTAGCCCTAGCCCTAGTCTTGGTCGACACATGGACACGACCACGTGGGTTGTGTCATGTCGTGTCGTATGCACGGACACCGTAAACACGTGCACGACGATTGGTCTGTGTTGCACTATTTTTGTACTGTTTTCGTATTTAGTTCGATTGGACACGTTTGTGTCCACTTTGGTGGACACGAACTCATCACACGACACGTGTATAATGTGTTTATACTTTACCAACCTTAAATTTAGTATTTTAAATTAAATTCATTGTTCATTTCTCATTTTTCCCTATTTTACTGATATACTTAGTATCAGTCTATATTTCTGTTCTGTCCAGATTTCCTATTCGATTTTTGTCATCGATTTTAACCTATTTTAAACTGTTACTTGCATGATTTTGAACCTATAATGTGTTCACCTAATTGTTATCTAATTGTATGAGGAAAATTGGGTTGTTTGGATGTGTGTGGGGTTCAAAAACTGAGAATGAAGTTTGGGACTGTTTTAACTGTTTTTGGGTTCTTTTATGTGAATCTGAACTGAGATTGAATGGGATGGTTTTAACTGTTTTTGCGTTCCTTTTTAACTGAAATTTTATGTTCCTTCTATATGCTGATCTGGGTTTGTGTAGACTGAGTTTGGGTCCTATTATGGACTGATTTGAGGGGCGTTCTTCTATGTGTAAACTGAGATTGCATGGGACTAGACTGTTTCTAAGTATTCCAGATTTTCATGGGTTCCTCACTGATTTTTCCTATGTGTCACTGTTTTCAGGATACCTCATGTTCACTGTTTTCACACTCTATATCTCACTGATTTCTCACTGATTTACACACTTTTCACACACACATAAACACACATGCCTTACTGTCCTCTACACACACACCCCACACTCACATTCTCACTGTTACACACACATACATGTTATACACCCATTCACTGTTTTTCACTCACACACACACACCCTCTCTTGATACACCCATGTTTCCTCTCACTAAAACACACCCACATCCCCTCACACACATACACTTGGACACATGTTCATGTGTCCCTCTCTCTCTACATATGTATATGTATATATATTGGCATATAGTGTTGTATTGTATACATATATTAGCCTATAGGTATATATTCTAAGTTATATTGTACAACACATCAATGTGTGTGTGTGTATATATATATATATATATATATATATATATATATATATATATATATATATATATATATATTTTTATATATATATATATATATATACATTGTCATATTATGTATGTATCTAATATGTGAATAGGAGCCTATATATATATATCAATATAGATATCCTATATTAGATTGTGTGGTATGTATATTTATGTATCGTTTTAGATATAGATATTGAATCTGGTATTGCCTATTGGCCCATGGCCTAGTCTCTTAGCCTATGGCCTATGGTTGTGCCTGCTTGTCAGTATAGAGCCTAGAATAGACTAGTGTAGTCTTGTTAGACTTAGAATAGCCTTGTTAGCCTAGTATAGACTAGTTTGACTTAGGTTTGACTTGGTTGACCTAGTTTGACTTCTAGGGTTGACCAGAGTTGACCAAGAGTTGACTTTGGTCTAGATTGACCTAGATTCATGTAGTATGCATCGTAGTGCATCTTATTACTATTCTGGACTTGTTGTGACTTGTGCTATTCTAAATAGGAGCCAGACACCACTCCTCGGACAGTACTTTCATCTTGGACATTCAGTTAGCAGGCGAGTACACTCTCTGATCTTTTCATACTTATCTGGACTATATTCTTGCTCTAGATTACTTTACATGATGCTGACACGTATTTTCACAGATTAGTTCTATATGGATCCCTTCCTAAGATGTTATCCCTCTACGGGTGCATCGGGTATTTTATGTTCATGTACTTTATCATGTGCATCAGGTACTCCTTGTACTCGTACTAGTTCATGTTTTTACATGTTCTCATGTGCTTTATCACGTGCCTCATGTACTACTCATTACATGAGTTCACGTATCCTTAGCTGTATTCATGTGCTTATAACGTAACTTGAATGGATCCTTGTGTATTAATTGGGGCGGGGTGAGTAGAATTGGTTATGTGATTATTATCCCCAGTAGCTGTATAAATGTGCCTCTTATTTATATTCATGTGCCCCTAAGCCGTTTACATAACCATATTGTACTCTAAATCACGTAGCCACTTACAGTCTTTACTATCATGTATTACTTTCAGTTACAAAATATCTCTTTTTTTACTTATACTTCTTTTCAGCACTTCCTGTATTTTACTCTGTTGTATGATTTATACTCCTAACCTGCTATGAACTGTTTGAGAGATATGTGCTCGCTCCCGTCCTGACTGGACCTGTTGAAAATTTTACAGTGAATGATGAGGCTTTGGCGTCTACCCCTCTTGGTGCAGCATTAGACATCACTAGTGGCTTGGACCTACTAGCAGTTAATGATACTTTCCTAGATTATGATGTCTTTATCTTTCTGGATTCTGTATTGAGTTTCTGAGAACTTATTTGGATATATACTTACTTAGACACTTATAATTCTGGATAGTATCTCTGTGTTTCATTTCTGGATATCTATCTATCTTCCCTTTCATGTTCTACCTTAGATGTGATTGAGATATATTCTGTTAGTATAACTGTTTATTTACCCTTATCTGTTAGATGTTGTGACCTAGGACAGCGTTCTACCGTCGACACTGCAGCGTAGGCTGGACGTACCCATGTCACGTGCCCTTACTCTAGGGTACGGGTCATGACACATCTGGTGGAGTTTGCCTATAACAACAGTTATCAGGCTAGCATCGAGATGATCCCGTTTGGGATGCTATATGGGCGGAGATGTCGCACGCCTTTATCCTGGGATGACGTTGGCGAGAGGGCTTTGCTTGGGCCAGAGATGGTGGTAGACTCAGTTGAGAAAGTCACACTGATCAGAGAACGTCTCAGAGTTGCACAGGATCGGCAGAAGCACTAGACGGACAGCAGCAGACGGCCACTTGAGTTCGCGGTTGGAGATAGAGTGTTTCTGAAGATCTTGCCGACCTGGGGTGTCATTCGCTTTGACAAAGGCGGGAAGCTCAGTCAAAATTCATCGGACCTTTCGACGTGACTGTACGGATTGGCGAGGTGGCATATCGACTAGCGCTTCTAGCTAGCTTGGAGGGAGTGCACGATGTTTTCCACGTGTCTCAGCTACGATGTTACATTCCGGACCCGAGCCATGTGGCGGACTTTTCGGAGCTAGAGCTGGATCCGAGATTGACCTACGAGGAGCAGCCAGTAGAAATCCTTGATCGGAGGGAGAAGCGCTTGCGGAACCAGACTATTCCACTTGTCCGTGTCATGTGGAGACACCACTCTCCGGAAGAGTCCACATGGGAGCGCGAGGATGAGATGCGGGAGCGCTATCCCAGTTTGTTTGTTTGAGTGTACTTTGATATTGAGAATTTTAAATACAATAAATGATTTGTGTTTAAACCTTCCTTGAGATTTTGTTTTGAGAATTGTTTGATTGTTTCTCGAATTTCGAGGACAAAAATTTTTTAAGGAGAGGAGATTTGTAACTCCACTTTCCAGTTTTAAGAAAATAAAATTTTGATTTCTAATTATAGCAATTGTTGATTTAGGTTTCAAATAAAAAGGTTAATATTTTTTAACTAATAATTTTGATGATCTATTTTGGAGGGAATTTAATTTAGGAGCAATTTCAATTTCAAAAAGTTGTTACAACCAATTTAGTGGTCTCCTCATTTTTAAAAAAAATGTTTTTAACTGATTCTCAACAGTTATTGTAATATTCGAAAAGGGGGGGGGTCTTTTACATGTTTGCTGAGAGCGGGGGGGGGGGGGGGTCTTCCGCATTTTTCCTAGATGGATGGGGGCTTTCTGGAAAAACATTGTGAGCGGAGGGGGGGGCTCGGTTGCAATTGTTGCAACCATTTGTTATTAAAGGAGAGTGAGTAGCAGAGCACTCACTGCTCATTTCCTCTTCCTTAATATTTTCTCGAAAGCAGAGGTCTCATTCCCCAACTTTGAGAACCCAAGCCCAAAGCGATGGCGGAGGCGACGATCTTCTGTTTTCGACGGCCGAACTAGTAGCAGCGATGACCTAGACGACGTTTTCTCCGTTCCTGAGAGCAGCGGCGAAGCAGCCTATCTCCGGCGATCCTCACGGCGACAACTGAAGTTCGACAGTTCATCGGGAGTGGTAGCGGCGATCAGAATCGCAATAAGTATTCGATTCTATGACCAATTCGTAGTTATTCAGATCTGCTCTTCGATCAAGTCCTTGATCGATATTTTTCCTTTGATTGTCCAATTTGTGTAGGAATTCTTCATGTGAGAACAATTCGACTTAGGTTTCCTTTCCAGAGAGCCAATTGATCACTTTCATGGCTTAATCGACAATTCGGTAAGGAATCTCTATCTTAGTTAATTTTTGGATCGACTGTGTGGATTGGTGATCGATCGAGCTTGTGTCAATTTTCTCGATTGCTTAAATTCTGTCCAGGGAAGATCGATTTTTGGAACCTCTACGTTTATTCTCCTTCGTTCGATTTCAGACACCTCAGTTCAGGTATTGATCCATTTTTTCTTCTAATAAATTTTTACTGAAGCTAATAGAGTTTAGTAGATAAGTGGAGTAGATTATAATGCAGGGAGTAGAGTGTTGGAGTCTAGTATTTGCGTCTGAATTTAATTTATTTGGTTTTGTGTCAGCAAGCTCGTACCCGTGTCTCGTGTGCGTGGTTGTATATGTCGAGTAGCAGTACCATGTTCGTGTTTGTATCTGTGTAGACCAGTAGCTCGTGTCCGGGTTGACCGTGTTCAGTTCGGGTTGTGACCAGTTTCGTTCGTGATCAGTTGTTCATGTCCAGCTCAATTCTGTGGGTGTCAATTGAAGCCGGATGCATTGCAGCAGGCGTAAAATGACAATTGGAATTTATGTGTGGGTTGGGGCTGTGTAACCTTGATGAACTCTTTGTTTTCTTTTATGTTGCTGGACTCTTCTGTTTGTATAATTAATTTTATGGGACTTTAGGACCTTACTGGGTTACAACTAAGCTATGTAATGTTGCAGGAATGAGCATGGTGAACTCATATGGGTTGTTTAGACTCAACAGTAGATGGTGTATTTAATTTGGTTTTGTGCAAGCAAGTATAGTCTATGGGCAGGCCAAATATTGGGCTAACCTATTCTTCTTCAAACCTGGGAGAAGTGGATTAGTTCAGTTAGGTTTTAGTGAGTTGTATTTTGGTACTTGACCAACTCAATACAATGGTTAGTTTAGCATTTGATTTAAGAACAATTTATGCACTAGAAGATTTCTTTGGGAACCAGTGGGTCGGGTTTATTTGAGCTGAGTTGGTATTTATTTTATGAAAAATTAAGTTTGTTTAACCTGTAATCACATATAAATTTATTTAGGGCCGGTTTATTAAGGACTAATACAACAGGGTTTGAGTCTTACAGTAGGATATGGGTGGATTATTGGCATAGTGATTATTCTAAATTTAGTTAAATACCTTGGCAACTTTAAGATTAGTATTTTAGAGGTTACATAGTAGTAGTCCTAAACTTATGTTATAGCTTAGGCTAATTTTGAACTAAATTAACAAGTTAGTATTAATCCTAACCAACTTGTATCAAATCATTATTAAATACAGGAGAACATCTAGCCCGATCTTTACCCGTACTTTCCTGGAGCAAGGTAAGTACACTCTATGGTCTTGTACATTTCATTATATCATGTGCTTCCTTGTTGACACACTGTGACGCGACATATTTATCTGGTGCTCATGTTCCTTGTTCTTATTACTTGTACCTGGGGTGGAGAAATATACTATTTATGTGACCAAACCCAAGAAACAACTCGGGTGTGTTTAGCTTAGACCCCGCATCGTGCACGCGGGTCCTAAGCCGTACCATTCATGTGCTTTCATGTGCTTCATGTGCTTGCCCCTAGCCGGTCACATACTTAGTTATATTTCAGATATTGTGCACACATGTTCAGGAGATATATCTTGTACTTAGTTTCTGTGATTCCTGAGATACCATGTTCTTTCATGTTCTTACATACCATGTTCTTTCATGTGCTTATACACCATGTTCTTTCTTGTACTTTACATACCATGTTCTCTTGTACTTTTATATCATGATGTCTTGTTTATTACCTAGAACTATACTTTGCTCCGCTCCTAAATAGGATATGTTGCAAGTGAGTTGGAGGCCCTTTGCGACACATATTATGGCCGAGAGCCAGTTGATGCAGGAGAGCTAGCTGGAGTTGCTCTTGACTTAAAGGCTGTAGAAGCCAAGAGCTTTACCATTAGCACTTTACATTTTCCTTGTATTTGAGACTAGTGGACTCTATCCTTCATTTTGCTGGAATATAATAAATTCTGAGACTTGTACTTTACTCTGGGTTTGGGATACATTTATAGATGCTGTAATTTCATACTTGTTCATGATTATCTGGTTAGATTTTCCTAGATTGGTACAGCTTACTTCGTCGTATCTAACGACGAAGGCTGGGCGTGTCTGACTCGTGTCCGATTATTCGGGAGCGGGTCATGACAATAATATTGTGCCTTCAACTCTCCACCAATGATTCAAATATGTAGATTCTCAAGGGATTGTGAAGACTGAATTTACAGACATCGATCCTTTTAAGGGTGTTGAAGCCTACTTCTCTAATTCAATACTCTACAAACAGGAGCATGTGAAGAAAATATATGATATGGCTGAAGATCGGTCGCATGCAGAAGATCAATCTATTTTAGAAGATCCTTCAGAAGATCAACCTTTGATGATTAAAGTTAAAGGTCGAATTCAATCCCAACCTATTAATGATAAACCTTTGGTGATTAAAGTCAAAGGAATAACTCAAGCTACGTCTGATAAAGCTGTGAGGATTCCGGTCAAAAATTAGGTTCAAGCCAATACTGATGATCAACCTCTCATGATCAAGGTCAAAGGACGTACTTCTCGTACAACTGATCCAGAACCACTGGTTATCAACCTTGGCAAGTCTACACTGAAGACGGATGACGCTCCGTTAATGATCAATCAAAAGCGTAGTAGTCAGTTTGTAAATGATGTAAATATTGATCACTCTGTATTCTCTAATTTTAATAAAGATTTTCTTTTGGAGTATATGGCTGTCAAATTTCTTGAAAGAATGACTTTATCTACTGATAATCAAAGTCATCAACATAAAACTGACATAAATACAGAGGAAACCTTATATATTAATCATAGAGAGAATTATTTTCCTCCTCATGTCGATGTTGGACCCTATGCTCAGAAGTTTCTAACATCTTCTCCTTATCTCCTACCTGTAGCCTCATCATCACAAGCTTGTGTAACTTATAGACGTCACAAAGAATCTTATTTTATGATCCCGTCTAATAAGAAAAACAATCGTCAAATTGTGTTTGGCTTTGCCAGAAATATTCCTGTTATTCAGACAGATAATCTCGTAGAGAAAGATAAGAAAAAAATCAGAATTGACAAATATAGTAAACAATCTCTTAAGATTATCCAAAATGTGGGATATGATTTGAAAACTATGCTAGGTCTCAATCAAGGCAAAGGTAGACGGTTACCGTTATGTGGTGATCCGTTTTACCAAAAAACTCGTCATGTGTTGGGATACGATCCATCCCACATGTTTAATGAAGATATACAAGAAGAATTTTCTTCCAGTTCTTTACAATCCTCAGATTCTGAAGAAATCTAGTATATTGAATCTGATACATCCCACATGTTTAATGAAGATATGGAAGAAGAATTTTCTTCCAGTTCTTTACAATCCTCAGATTCTGAAGGAGTCCAGTATGTTGAATCTAAGTACGTCTTTTCAGTCAATATGGTTCAAACTGATAATGAATCTGAACTATTTGAAAATGACCCTTGGGCACAACAAATGGACACTCAGTAGGAGCTTCAGTTTGAACAACGACAGCCACCTACAGAAGATAAAATTACCTAGATTGACGTTGGAGACGAAATTATGTCTAAGCCAATATTCATCAGTAAAAACCTTTCTGAAGATGAAAAAGAAGAGTTGATAAAGCTGATTAAAGAATATATTAATATCTTTGCATGGAGTTATGAGGATATGTCGGGTCTGGATCCTAAAGTAGCTACTCATAAATTCAATATTCTTCCTAATGCCAAATCTGAAAAACAACAGCAACGGCATTTTCGACCAGATATGATGGATGCAATTGAAGCAAAAGTCAAAAAGCTGATTACATGTGGCTTTGTCCGTGAAGAACAACACCCAGATTGGGTTGCTAATATTGTTCCTGTCATGAAGAAGAATGGAAAAGTTCGAGTTTGCATAGATTTTCGAGATCTCAATACGGCTTGTCCAAAATACGAATTTCTACTTCCGATTACAGATGTCATGATAGACAATACATGTGGTTTTGAACGCATGTCTTTCATGGATGGATTCTCAGGATACAATCAAATTAAGATGCATCCAGGAGATGAAAAGCATACTGTTTTTCGTACACCCCTTGGAGTTTATTGCTATACAGTTATGCCTTTTGGTCTGAAAAATGTCGGTGCTACTTATCAAAGGGCCATAAGCAATATTTTTCAAGAACATCTATGAAAAATAGTTGAATGTTATGTGGATGATATCGCTGTCAAAAGTCGATTAAAGGATGATCACATTCAAGATTTGAAGACAGTATTCGAGTTGATGCGTCGATATCAATTAAAGATGAACCCCACTAAGTCTTTCTTAGGGGTTTCCAGTGGCAAGTTTTTGGGATTTGTTATTACTTCTCATGGTATCCATGTTGATCCTGATAAGGTCAAAGCAATTCTTGAAATGCGTCCTCCACGTAATCTGAAAGAACTTCGTGGCTTTCAAGGTCGTATTGCTTATATCAGGAGATTTATATCCAATCTTTCTGGGAGATGTCAATCTTTCTCTCGTTTATTAAAAAAAGGTGTATCATTTGTTTAGGATGAAGCATGTCAAAAAGCATTCAATGACATCAAGCAATACCTTACAAATCCACCTGTTTTAGTACCCCCAGTAGTGGAAAGACCATTTTTGTTGTATGTTCGAGCCTTAGATCATTCTCTTGGTGCTCTTCTTGCACGAAAAAGTGATAAGGGTCATGAACAGGCAATTTATTATCTTAACCGAATGATGGTCGGAGCTGAACACAGGTATACTCCTGTGGAAAAAGAATGTCTAGCCTTGGTTTTTGCCATTCAAAAGACGCGACATTATGTAACGGGACAAACTATTCATGTCATATCCAGAATAAATCCTATTCGGGTATTAATGAGAAAGCCGAGCATTCTTAACTCCCGGTTAGCCACCTGGGCAATGTTGCTTACTCCCTATGATATGGTCTACATACCTCAAAAATTAGTGAAGGGTCAAGCGTTAGCTGACTTCTTAGCAGCTCACCCTATACCTGAAACATCCAAGCTAAATGAGGATATTCTAGATGAAGTCGTAGATTGTAACATGACTTTGAGGGATGATATTTTGCAGCTATACTTTGATGGAGCATCACGAGTTGGGCCTAAAGGCAATATTGTATCCGGAGTAGGCATCGTCTTGGTCTTTCTTGATAAAATGGTCGTATACCGTGCTTATTTTCTTAATGAACCATGTTCCAATAATGTGGTAGAATATAATGCTCTGCTAATTGGTCTTCAAGTAGCAAAACAATTGGACATTGAGTTCTTGGATGCTTATGGAGACTCTCAACTGATTGTCAATCAGGTCAGAGGGACATATGAAGTCAGAAATCCTGACCTCATTTCCTATCATCAAGTGGTAATCGAATTGGCTCTTTTATTCAAAGGATTCTTCATCGAATTCGTACCACGTTCTAAAAATTTGGAAGCTGACACTCTTGCTAGTTTAGCTGCGGATTTAGCAGTTCCAATTGGAAGATAAAACACCATTACTTTGTTGGATAGATATCTATTCTGTGTCAAGAATAATATGCATATCGAACAGAGTTATACTACAAAATTAAATTCTCAGCAAAGGGATTGGAGAAGTCCATTTATTGATTATGCGGTCCATGGGATTTTACCTGAAGATCCCAAGCTGCATCAACCAAAAGACGATCATTTCGATTCTACTACGGTTCTTCTTTGCATATGTTATATCGTCGTTCCTATAATGGACTTTTATTGCTCTTTCGGAAATGAAGCCAAACAAACACTTCGTGAAGCTCATGATAGAGTTTGTGGTACGCATCAACCAGATCCGAAATTACAGGACCGTATTCGAAGAATGGGTTATTATTGACCTTCTATGATAGAAGACACTATGGATTATGCCAGACGGTGTAAAGCATGCCAGATTCATGATGACTTTATTCACCAACCCTCTGAATTCTTACATCCTACAGCAGCTTCTTGGCCTTTCAAAGCTTGGGGCATGGATATTATTGGTCCAATTAATCCTCCTTCTATCAAAGGACATCGGTTTATCTTGGCTATAACCGATTACTTTTCTAAATGGGCAGAAGTAGTTCCTCTTCTGAAAGTAAAAACGTGTAATGTGGTTAACTTCATCAAACATCATGTTATTTATTGTTTCGGAGTTCCCCGAAGGATAATCCATGATAATGGACCACAATTTGCCAGTCAGGCATTTTATCGATTTTGTGATAAGAATCGGATCTAGAACATAGCTTTTACGGCTTATAATCCAGCTGCTAATGGTTTAGCGAAATCTTTCAACAAAACTATTATTAAACTTCTCAAAAAGTTTGTCTCTTCTAATAAACGTGATTGGAATGAGAAACTTGGAGAATATTTATGGGCTTATCGAACAACAGTCCGAACTCCCACTAGTTTTACACCATTCTCACTGGTTTACGGATGCGAGGTTGTTCTTCCATTGGAAATCCAGATCCCGTCTCTTAGAATAGCCATTGCTAACAAGCTAACCTCTGAAAATAATGATCGCTTACGACTCCAAAAACTTGAAGGACTGGACGAGAAGCGTCTTCAAGCACAACAGCACATCGAGCTATATCAAGCCCGCATATCTCGAGCTTTTAACCGTAAAGTTAAAGAGAGGGTATTCAAAGTCGGTGAGCTAGTCTTAGCTGTCCGAAGACCTATGATTATGACTCATAAGAAAAAAGGCAAATTCCAAGCTAAATGAGAGGGTCCTTATGTAGTCGAGACAGTATTCTCCAATGGTGCCTATAGGTTATCAAAACCTAACGGAGATTGGATTATGATGCCAATTAATCGTAAATTTTTGAAGAAATATTACGTTTGAATTTCTTCCTTGTTCACCAGCTACCAAGGTTTGGTTAAGCTGAAGATTTATTTATTCTCCTAAAAGAGAATTTGATTTTCTGTCTTACCAGCTGATTCCGGGAAGAAAAAGATTTATTATTTATTATGTCTTCGTTACCTCTGAATAAATTTTAAATCCACTTATTTTCCTTATTCATCTATTATGTCCAAATTACCTCTGAATAGATATTAATCTATTTTCTTTGAGTCATTACAATCTATTATGTTATGTTCATATCACCTCTGATAGTATTGTATGCTCTAAAAAGAAAATAAAATTTGTTATCTATCATGTCCACATTACCTCTGGATAGATATAATCTACTTTGTTGAGTTTCGAAAACTTATTATGTTCATATTATTACCTCTGATAATTATTTTCTATCTCACAACCATAAAAAAAATTTCATTCATTGCATGATTTAAAATATTACAGCAAAAGAAAGAAAAAAGACAGAATACAAAATTCTTTATTGATGATATGAAAAGAAGAATACAAAATTCT
Source organism: Iris pallida (assembly GCA_029216955.1). NCBI lineage: Eukaryota > Viridiplantae > Streptophyta > Magnoliopsida > Asparagales > Iridaceae > Iris > Iris pallida. Next base: position 12,152,110 of record JANAVB010024994.1, read on the forward strand.
TTATTTCCTAAGGTGGAGCAGATACATCTTCAAGCATTTTCTTCAGCTCTGCCAAACGCCTCTCATGAAAACTCAGTACAGTTGTAGTAGCTATGGTGCAATGAGCCTCTGGAGTACAAAGATGCGAGAGTTCGGCAAAAGCAGCTATCATCTTATCTTTGGCGTCATCAAGGGTTTTTATGGTAGCTTCAGCACCAAATACCTTCTCTTCCAATATTGAGCTCTGTGCCAGATGTTTGTCTCGAGTTGCAATCATCTGCTCTCTCTGCCTTTAATCGAGCCAATTCTGCCTCATCTTTACGAATTCTATCATTTTGTTGATAGATTCTCATGTTTGAACTTTCATAGGCTTCTCTATGTGTCTCCAGCAGGGATTTAGTTTCATTCAATAAAGCTCGCTCCTTGGCAACTTTGCTACTGTAGTCTTGGAGAGATACCTTAAAAATAGTCTCCCGATATATTCAGCTGATAAAGCATCATACTCGGTCTGGATGAGACTTTCAAGGGTTTCACTTGACAGCCTTAGATATTCCTTGATAGGCTGTTCAAGTCCGTCTACTACTTTCTCCAGAGTTGCTTCTCTCTCAGCATCATTGAACATAGCAACATTTCCAATGGTGGGAGCAATCGCAGCCTTTAAGCTTCCATAATTTAGGCCCTTTTTTAGGACCATCTTGATCAAGGCTGCTAAAGTTTTATAGAAAGCTTCAGTATGAATCTCAACTAGAAGATTCATTTTTGCATTGGAGCTCGGTGTGGAAGCAAGATCTGCTAAATCGTTCTTCAAAAGACTAGGAGCAGATGTCGTCGTTGCCTTGGTAGCAGGTTGAGCTAAGGCTGTAGTTGTTGTTACTATAGCTAACTGATCCCCAGGAGTTCCAGAGATAATATCTTCAGCACTTTTATGGATCATTCCTCTAGCCGTTTTGGGAGCTGAAACTACTTGAGTTTCAGTGACGGTGATTGTTGCGGTGGGAATGGTGATTGTTGCGGTGGGAATGGTGATTGTTATAACCGATTCAGGTTCAGACACTGTCTTCTCAAGAACTTGTACCGGATTGGTAGTAATAGCTGAAGGTGCTTTTACTATGTCTCTGACTTCGGTTGATGGGTTGATAATGTCTTCATCACCTTTGTTGACTGCAGGCCTTTCAAGCTCTGACAGTATTTCATTTATAGTTGGTTCTTCATATACAACTGGTTCTTCGTCTGCAGCCGGTTCTTCTTCTCTTTCTTCAGCAAGAGAAGGTAATTCTTGGTGGGCCTCTACTACAGGTTCTTCTGGTATCTCCATAGATGGAGAAGCTTCTTTAGAAGCAGAATCTTCTTTTGAAGAATAACTCTCTTCTTCAGACTCTATGTTTTCTTCATGAATAGTTTCTTGAGGAGGAAGAGGAGCCACGAGCTTTACTGCAGCAATGACACCTACAAAGATTAAGCAAAATAAGTTAATATACAAAATCATAATACAGAATTTTATATAGATTTTGTGTAATTTATATTTACCTGGAATAGGTGCAGGTCGTGCCAAGAGTTCGTCATAATCTTGATCCCAGTCATCATCTTCTAAATCAAGAGCCGGTTCATCCGAGGGAATGGGTTCCATATCTATAGTGTGAGTGGTTGCGGTGTCTTCGATAGCTTGCGCCTTTTGTGGCAAAGTGAGATGCATCGAAGTGCTGAGACGTCCGGGAGATAGGAGCCCCATAATTTCTGTTGCTGCTGCTGATTGGGATGCTGAAGACCCTTCTCCAGGATGAGCTGAAGAAGATGCAATGTTTTAAGCTTCCTCGACTGGAGTTTCGCTTTCTGGAGTAGCGACCCTCTGTCTGGAAGGCCCTTTAACAGTGACCTTTTTCTTCTTCTCTCGGACAGCAACCGCTGTGTCGAATTTACGCTTCCTAGAGGTAGAAATTTTAATTGCTCCTTCTGGTGCCTCTCCTAAACCCGTGGGGATCACTTCTAGATATTCATTTGGAACAGCACTATCATCGGGTATGTCCGAAGGTACCCTAACTGGTTCTTCGACGTTTCCTTCCTTAACCCATCGGAGACTTCCCTTCATGTTGTAGTCATTTGCAAAGGAACAGATGGAAGTATAAAAATGAGCATACGAATGAAGCATTCGTAGCTCAGTTGTACTGGTGGCGGTTGACACATGGAATTTAGCATCAGTACATCCAGCGATGAAATATCTCCATGCCCTTGCACCATCAACTAACTTCCTATAACAGTTGAAGGCAGTGGAGAGATTACCAACGTGAAGTTGGTCATACCTGAATTGACGAGCGAACCGACTGGACAGGTACAGTTCGAAAATATAGCTGTCCTCAATCCTATACATCAAATGCATATCAGCCAATTAAAGACAGGCACAGGGAGCCCCGTCCTCTCTTGACCTATATCTTCAAATTGTACACCGAGGCAGTCGGCTGGAACTGGTGGTCGTGTACAGAAAAAGTTCCATCCATAAGAGTAGTTTAGTACTGCTCGAGTATCTGCCACTGAAGTTGCAATCCATGTGGCTTTATTGAACTTCTGGAGGAAGACCTTCGCATTATCTTCAGGGCCTGGTGGCAATAAACTGCAGTTGTTATGCAGTAACCAGCCTATTAAATAAGTGTAGGGCATCTCTACCCTAGGGAAATCCTTATGGTAGGGAGCGTTATTGATCAGCTCCTCACCAAATGCTCGCAGACCATCATTTATCCGGCATACCATTGTCGGTAATAGGCTGAGTCTGGTCTTGAACACCAAATGTACTACTAGCCATAGTACGTTCCGGTGGATTCTATCAACCATACCAGTTCCTGGTACGACCCATCTTCACAGCCACAGAGAAAGAAAGCCCACCAACAAGGCTTTCTTTGGGATCTTTCGACTGCCATGCTTCAGATAGCTCAATGCTTCAGTCCCCGCAGGGAATTCTCCAGTCTTGGTGGTCAGATACTTGTCCTGAGACTTAGATGTGATCATCAAACCGTGGATCAAATCCGGAGGAATTATTGAGCAAAGGTTGATGGATTGAGCCTTGTTGTCTTGGAATCTCCCCTTGTAATCCTTGGATATTCGATTCTGATGGTAGAATAGATATGTTGTCCATTTATTAATGTATGCCAAATGCGATCCACTTTCATACATAGTGGTGCAAATTAGATAATGGCACATCAATTCTGGATATACTTCGACTAGCTAAGGGTTTTTCTTTCTGATCTCTGCTAATTCCCGGTTGGAGGGAACATATTCTTCGTATGGAGCTTCCCCAATTGGCAGTTTAGAAATGAATTACATCTCATGCAGTACAAAACCTATTTCACCTATCGGGGTTACAAAAGTCCATGTTGAGCTAATGTATAACTCCATCAAAGCTAAGAACAGGTTATTGTTCATTGGTATGCCTTGACTTGTGGTGGCTACTGCTTCAAACAGCCCAATGGCTTGCAGTTCCGCTTTGAAGTTCTACATGACCCAAGCACTGAGTTGAATCCAGTTCTGATTATGAGGGGTCATCCACCCAGGTAGCCTAGGGTTAGACTGGGGATATAATACTGAGGCCTTCATAAGCTTGTTTATGAACATTGGAATCTGCACAGGTTGGATCAAAGCTGAATCTTCGCTTGGTTTGAATCCAGGCAGTAAACCGGAGAAAGGAATGACGCCACCGCTAGGATTACTGGAATGATAGCCCATCTGGTTGGACCCGTCTCTCTTGAAAATAATCTTGCCTGGTCTACCATGACTGCTGGGAGTCAGGTTCCAGATCATATGTCTTGGGTGAGTGGCATGAACAAACGAAGACAGGGGATAATCCTTTGACATTGACGGGAGGTACATCACTCTTTCCCCAAATCTAAATACCCAAGACTCATTCTTGGGATTTGTCTGAGATTTGAAGTCAATGGCGTCTCCAAACATGAAGGCAGGCTTAAAAAATTGTTGGCCATCCAGTGAGGTCAGCAATTCTTCGTTTATCAAAATCAGCAGCATCCTGTCTCCCTGAGCAGTTATCAGTTGTTGTCTCTTTTCAGGGTACTGTTTGTCACTTTGTGGGAACTCAACATGAGAAAGATTCTCCAAATAGTTGGAACCCAAGATACCAGTTGGGGAACCAAAGACCAGAGAGAGGATGAATCTGCAAGTCCACTGCAAAAAGAAGATCAAGAAAAAAGAAATCAAGTTAGTAAAATTCAGAATTGGTCTCTACACATCTCTACGCAAGAAGTTCTATGCAAGAAAATGTTTGTGCGTAAAGATTTTGAATTTTTTTCAAAGATTGAGAAATATCCTAAGTTGGTTCATCTTTACGCAAGCATTTTTTTTACGCAAGTGTAGGTTTGTGCGTAAAGGATTTTTGAATATTTTTCAAATAATGGAAATATTCTAAGTTAATGCAGTGCATGACTAAAAGTTTTACGCATACTTTCCTCTGTTCAAAAAGAGAAAAAGTTGTACGCATAAAAAACATAGTCTTTTGACTTGCTTTACGCAGACACGTATGAACGTGGGTGACATGCGTATTTTTAACCTTACGCTGGCACACATAGACGTGTGCGTATTTAATGCTTAAACATTTTACGCTGGCACGTATAGACGTGGACGTATTTTGTTGTTTCTAGTTTTACGCTGACACGTATAGACGTGGGCGTATTCTGTTGTTTCTATTTTTACGCTGATACGTATAGACGTGGGCATATTATGTTGTTTTTGTTTTATGCTGACATGTATAGACGTGGGCGTATTTGGTGGTTTTTATTCTATGCTGACACGTATAAACGTGGGCATAAATTTAGGGTTCGGCTCTTCTTTTCCTCCGACGAACTCACGGCCGAACTAGATAGGATTTTACCTATCATGGCCGGAGCCACAGTAGGATCAGGCCTCGGGGTCACCACCGATGATGGAATGGTGGTCTCTGCACGTTCAGCCGTCGACAAAACAGAAACAGTGGGTTTATTGCCCTTAGCGCCAACGTTGGTCTTGCTCTTTGGTGCCATTGGTTAAGGCTGGGATTTCGAAGACTGGGGATTTTGAAGATGAGAGTAAAAGAAGATTGAGATTATGAGAGATGAATAAAGTTCTCTCTCTACCAGCGAAGCTCTATTTATAGGAAATTTTGAAATCGGTTCAAATTTTCGACTTTTACGCTTCTGAGATGACTGTTGGTATCCTGCATTTTACTCTTCTGAGATGACTGTTGGGTATCCCGAACTCTACGCGGATGACTGTTGGATATCCCATATTTTACGCTTCTGTTCAAAGCATTTCAAATCTTAGAAAAATTTGAAAACTTTGAAGGGGGTCTTGTAGAAGCATAAAATAAATAGACCAAGTCAAAGAAGTTGAGAACTTTACGCAAAGTCAGACTCTACGCAAGGCCCATTTAAAGACTATACTGAGTCAGATTCAAGCTTTGTGCGGAGATCAAACAGAATCTATCTCTACGCGAACTCCTTTATGCAAGAGTTATCCTCAAACTCTATGCAAGAGCGATAGGCTGTCCAGACTGCATTTAATGCGCGTGATATTGATCTGACAGAATGCTTTTCTGACAGAATATTGCACAGAAGCCAAGGAGATTTTTACACCAAATCCAACGCTTGTCGTTTAATGTGCAGATGAGCTACTTTACGCTCAAAAGACCGATTTCTTTACGTATGAAAGTTATTTGAGTTTTTACGCTCAAGGCTATCTTAGCTACTTTTTGTGTGCGTAAAGTTTATTTGAGCTAGCTATATGCTCAAGGCTATTTCGTAGCCACTTTACGCAGGAAGCTTATTTTGGGCTATTTTACGCTCAACTTTTTCTGGTTATGTGAGAACTTGGTCTGCATACGTGGCTTTCATGCCACACTTATCGAGGAACGTGTGTGCGTGCTCTCCCTATATTGTTGAAGTTGTAGGACACGTGTCACCATACATAGAGACCATAACTCTATATGGGACATGTGTCATCACATGTAGAGGTCAATTTTCAATCGTGGGTGGCAGTTACTTACGTAAAGACTCAACATTGACGTTTTTACGCACAGAGGGTCTAGTCTATAAATAGACTTATTTCTAAACAGAAAACACAACAGATCACATAGAGATCAGAGCCCAGATACTTTGAGAGCAAAGTGATTTTCCATAGCATTTCTCTTCAACTTTTCTTCAAGAACAGAGTGAAGCAAAGCAGGAAAGCATTCGACCTCGTCATCAGTGCCCAGTGTGTCGATACCTTTCTGGTAACTTAGTTCTTCCAACTGTTAATCTTCCAGCATTTTTTTTTTCATCATCATCGTGTGGTCCAAGGAACAAAGTGATCGTTCTTATATCAGACTTCCATAGCAATACTTTCCAGAAACAACTTGTACTTTTGTAATTTTTCTCGTTTTCTTTCAAAAGCCTTTAAAGGGCATTTTGTTAAGTGAAACATGCTTCTCCCCAAAATCATTTTCGAAGAGCAAAGCGGGTTCGTCAAGGGCAGGAACATCACCGACAACATCCTATTAGTGCAGGAGATGATCACCTGCATGAAATTCTCCTCCAGAGGGGGTAATGTGGCCATCAAGCTAGATATGGAGAAAGCCTACGACCGGTTGGATTGGCAGTTCATGATCTGGGTGCTTAGGGCATTCGGCTTCTCGGAAGCGTGGAGCGACGTTCTCTTCAGATCAGTCAAAAACTCCTGGTTCTCCACCATCATCAACAGGCAAGACGACGGTTTTTTCAAAGCCAGCCGTGGGGTAAGACAGGGAGATCCCCTATCTTCCACCCTATTCATCATCGCGGCCGAAGCGCTTAGCAGAAATCTTAACAACTTAGCCAACTCACCGAGATTCCACCACTTCTACTCAACCACCAGATTCCCTTTAATCACCCTCCTGGCTTACACGAACGACATCCTCATCTTCTCCGCCGGCGATATCAGGTCTGTCACGCCCCGATTCCGCAGAATCGATAGTCGTCCCCCGGGCGTGATGCCGTACGAACCTAATTTACGTTCGCACAAGGCAAGGTCATAAGGTTATCCGAAACACAACAACAAGAGAATACGCGGAGTAAAATTGAACACACATTACAAAGGAGGAAACTTAAGCTTTATTGATAATGAACATCATTTTATAGACTCGATACAAGGGCACTGCGCGGGCTTTTTACAAACTGACTCCATTACAAAATGAACGTCGACGAGATAGCCATTCCATACATTTTACCCCTTGGTTACAACCAGCATTACAAAACCACCTGGGATGGAGGAAAGTCGCTCCATCTGTCTTCTGGCCTTCAACAGCGGAGTCTTCGAAAGAGATTGGATCTAAGCTTCGACCGCACGGACGAAGCTTCAAAACACACGAGCGTCGCCTCCCTTCATACGGCACGCTCCTCCCGATTTATCGTACCTGTAGAGAGAGCGAGGATCAGTACAATCAACATGTACTGGCGAGTGGCTAATTAATTTCCATGCTCTCATTTGGTTCCAGAATTTAGATAAAATTTACATAACTTGCTTTTTGTGATCTTTCTAACCATCCTAGGCATTTTTATACAAAGCATTTTGACGAAACATAAACCAAGCAAGTTACACCAGTATTTCCCTCGGCAGAGCGTGCCATGCGACATAAAACTTACCATCACCTTTCCTGTTAGTTTATAACAATTTATATCAAGTGTTTGATGTGGAGGTCACTGGCATTAACTAGCCATCTTGGACATAGCCTGGTAATACGGGACCCTTGTAACGCAAGTAGCGAGCTCCGATGCAAGTCCCCGTCTTACCGATTGCCTATTACCCAGCTCGGCTATAACCTGTTTCTTCCTAGGCCGAGTCGGTCCCGTGGCCCCGGGTTGCCGCTCGAAGAAACCATCGCCTTTGTCGACAAGTTGTCCATGACCTTGATAGGTTAACAAGATATATTTGGGGTACCGTTGGGGCTTGTTATGTAATCGATTCATCTACTTGGTTGTTTTGCAGGCCTAAAATAATTCTCTCTCTTTTATACACAACTCATCTTTTCTCTTCTCAAACATAGGACTTGTGTTTTTCAAGCGAATCATTCAATTTCATTACCATTATCCAAGTTCTCATTTTTGAAATAGAGGGTCAAGAAGAAGGATGTCAGCCACTCACCTTGAGTTTTTGCTTGAGGCGAGAGACTGGTTGGCCGTACTAGACGTCGCCTACGCGATTGCCTGAAATCGTACAAGCAACCGATTAGAACACTGTATTAGCAAAAAATTTGATAGAAAATGCGAGTTCGAAATGTAAGCCATAAAAACCATCGAAAACATTCACGAAAATACTTTCAGAAAACCAAAGCCAAAACCAACGCAAGCGGCGTGAAAAACAGAGCAACGGGAGGTCTCTCCCGACTCAGTCGTAGAGTCAATCCTCGAGGCGCTACCCGCTGAATATGGGACTTGGTTCCGAAGAAGCCATTCCATAACGTGGAATGGATCTTAATTCAACCATTCCCGTTCGATCGATTCGATCGATCACGACCTATCAGTCCCGACTGAGTCGATAGCGACAGTGTTCCTTTCTCGCACATCCCGTGGACGAAGAACGGGGCACGATGTAGGGATGGGGCAGTACACCATAACCAACAAAGAAAAAGTTTCGTCCTCGAAACTTAAGGATAGAACCTACCTCTATGAAAATAATGAAGGAAACTTTTCCTTTATCTCTGACTCGAGTTCCCATGTCGACTCTTCCGTCGCATGGTTCCTCTAGAGTACGCGAACAAGAGGGATCACTCGACTTTGCAGTAGCTTATCCTTGCGTTCTAAGATTTGAACTGGCTCTTTAATGTAGGATAAGTCTGACTTTAGCTCCAGCTGGCCAAAATCTACCACGTGACTAGGGTCGTGCACGTACTTCCGCAGCTGAGAGACATGGAAGACATTGTGCACACCTTCGAGCGTCGGCGGTAGGGCAATTTTATAGGCCACTGGACGACCCTTTCGAGTATTTCGAACGACCCAACGAATCTCGGACTCAGCTTTCCCTTCGCGTCGAACCGAGTAACTCCTCGCATGGGCGACACCTTCAGGAACACGTGATCGCCCACCTGGAACTCAAGCGGTCTTCGATGGGTGTCGGCGTAGCTCTTTTGCCGACTCTGTACAATCTTCAGTCTTTCCCGAATTAGCTTGACCTTTTCCACAGTCTGTTCTACCAGCTCCAGGCCGAGTATCTGCCATTCCCCGACTTCATCCCAGTAAATGGGCGATCTGTACTTCCGACCGTACAAAGCTTCATACGGTGCCATTTGGATGCTGAACTGGTAGCTATTGTTGTATGTAAATTCTGCCAGCGGTAGGTGGACGTTCCAGCTTGATTTGAAGTCAATTGCGCAGAGTCGTAGCATGTCTTCGAAAATCTGATTAACGTGCTCCGTTTGGCCGTCGGTCTGAGGATGGTAAGCTGAGCTGAACTGCAACTTGGTACCCAATGCCGACTGAAGGCTACTCCAGAATCGTGACATGAACCGTGAATCCCGATCAGAGACGATGGATACTGGAACTCCGTACAGCCGTATTATCTCGTCAAAATAAATCTGCGTCAAGCGATCAACGCTCCAAGTAATTTTGATGGCAATAAAGTGCGCTGACTTGGTTAATCGATCAACGATGACCCAGATGGCTTCGTCCCCCCGTGGTGTCTTCGGCAGGCCAACAATAAAATCCATAGTGACGTTGTCCCATTTCTACTATGGAATAGCAAGGTTCTGTATCTCCCCGCCCGGTCGCTGATGCTCAGTTTTCACCTGCTGACAGTGTCAAGCCCCAGAACCAGAATACTGGAGAGCGGGGGCAGACATAGCCAGCTACGTATATTGAAATAGAATACATCTCAACTATACGGTCACGGCTGTCTAGATATGAGGGTTTACTACAAGCCAACAGTCTCTTAAGGTCAAGCCTATTGTCTCAATCTCAAGCAAGTAATATAATTACAAGTTGTATGATCATTAAATATACAATAAAAGGCGTCCCAAATATTACATATCAGCTGATCATGAAGCTAGTCGTACAAAATGTTAGGACTAGCAAGAGTTTAAGTCATACATGATCAACCCTAGGATTTATTAATCATATTTACAGCCCGTAGGCAGACAGTAAGTAAAAGTGCATCGAGCTAACAGGTGCTCGTCGGCTAAACGCCTCAAAAGAATAAATTTACAATAGAGTGAGCAAAACAAAATAGAAAACCCACTCGTAGCCCGGGTTCCTTCTAGTCGCCACCATTGGGCTGGAAGCTTGGTAGATCCTCGGGAGCTACTCCGAAATCTGGCCACATAAAACCAGCTGGGTCAACCCCAGAAAGAGCAAGTGCCACAAGGGGGCCACGAAATAAGAACAAAACCAGCAATCAGCACAAGAAAATCTAATATTAAAACATGAATTAAGAAAACATGTCAGGATGATATACGATGAGATAACCATGGAACTATTCCGATAGCCAGGTTACAACCCGTAAACCAAACAAGGATCGGGGTTGTAACCCTTCATCTGAACAGAGCTTGGTTTCCCACCATTTATCGGCAAGATAATAATGCAAGAAATTAAGACAGGAAGCAATCTTGTACTGGATCAAGACATGGCTAAGCTGGTTACACCTCATTCAATCAATCACGGCCAAGCAGATACTACGGCTTACTACTTTAACTAACTAGGGTTATCACAGGCCTAATTACTAACAAGATGCAGTGAGATTGCTCCACAGCCACAAGCCTTGCAGACCATCCAGGCTACCCAGGTCGAAAGATTAGGGTTGAATTCAGGTGGGTACATCGCCCGGGAGACAAATGTACCCTTAGGTGACTTAGAGGGTGAAACACTCGATGGTGCGCTGGAAATGTGTCCTACTCGACGGCAGGCTACAGATCCCAAGAGCGCCCAGGTAACGGGATTGCCTGTAGCTGTGTCATCTCTTCGTGACTACTGAGTTATTCTAGTTATTAACCTTAATCCATTTTAGTAGGTACTCCTGACCGTGGTACTCAGGAGACCCATCCTAGACATGATGCAAGACAGGACAATGGATTTAACAAGCAAGCAAGAAGAACCACCCACGGTGTCAAGACAGGTCAAGTTAAATTATCAAGATAAATTATGTCAGGGTACTTGTCAGGAGTGCGCCACGACGGGCCACTATCATGTCAGGTTGGTCATGTCAGGAGTGCACCACTACGGGTCACTGTCGTATTATGCTAGTTCCTTACCATACCGAGCCATGTACAATAGTCATTCCAAACATATTAAGTAAAATCAAGTTCATGACAAAAGGCATAAGGATATAAAATGGGTATATAATATCTAATAAAATATTAATATACAGGACTATAGAAAAGTCAAGCTTAAAGAAATAAGACCAAACTCCAAGAGTCAATGGGTTAAGCAAGGGGTCAGGGGAGCAGCGTACGAAAAGTCACGCACGCTGAGAGAGCAGCATAGGTGAAAGTCACGCACGCTGAGAGCAGTGTACGTGAAAGTCACGCACGCTACATGGATCAGTGTGTGAAAGTCACGCACGCTACAGGGAGCAGTGTGTGAAAGTCACGCACGCTACAGGGAGCAGTGTACGTGAAAGTCACGCACGCTCAAGGGGCAGCGTATGTGAAAATCACGCACGCTCAAGGGAGGCAGCATATGTGAAAGTCACGCACGCTACAGGGAGCAGTGTATGTGAAAGTCACGACCGCTCAAGGGGCAGCGTATGTGAAAATCATGCACGCTCAAGGGAGGCAGCATATGTGAAAGTCACGCACGCTACAGGGAGCAGGGTACGTGAAAGTCACGCACGCTCAAGGAGACACGCTTCCAACAGGAAGCGCACTCAAGCCTGCGTACGCAGCGCTAAAGAGCGCGGGTAGCTCAGTGTGCGTAAGCTAAACAGCTATGCACACTGCTCACTATCTTCTCCAAACAGCAAGAAAACCAAAGAAGAACCCAAAGGTTCACAAGTTCATAACTTGGCCATCCGAACTCCAAATCCGGATTTCCAACGTTCCAACTTGGGTGAAACAAAAAGCTCTTCCACATGGAAACATCAGAACTCAAAGAAAACCAACCAAAATGGGTCAAAACATGTAAAATCCAAAAATAGCAATAACTTAGATCTACATCAACAGAGACTCCAAATCATAAAAACCCAAGAACTATTGTTTGTCTCTATGGCCTAATCTAGCAAATGGACCAAGAAAATATGGTTCTCATGAAGTGGCAAGATGCACTTGCCTAAGGGTTGGGAAGATGTGTGGAGGAAGAAGAAGAAGAAGAAGAAATTAATGCTGGTTATGAAGAGAAAGAAGAGGTTGGTGGAGTTATAAAGAGGGTGTTGTGGTGTTTGAGGGTGGAGCTTAGGGCTATGGTGTTCCAACACATAAACCAAACCAAACCGATTCCAAACCAATTAAAACCGAGCCAAGCCCAAAACCCAAAATACGAGAAATACCGAAATTCCACAAGCTGAGAAAAAACGTAAAAATACATGCCAAAATCCAGATACGAGTATAAATACGAGATACAGGAAAAAAACGAGAAATACGGGTGGCAGACAGGCCATACATTGCGACACGAAGAGCGCCACATCTTTCTTCATCCCGTTCCACCAGAAGGTCGTGCGGAGGTCCTCATACATCTTGGTACTGCCTGGATGCAAGGTATATTTCGTATAATGCACCTCCGACATTATCTCCTTTCGTAGTTCTGAATCATCCGGAACACATAGTCGGCCATTCAATCTCAGCACGCCGGTCTTTTCTTCCGCAAAGTCGGTGCACTACCAGTCGAAATTCGCTCGCACATTTTCTTCAAGTACGGATTATCCTTCTGAGTGGCCATGATCTTTTCCAGCAAACTCGGCTCTAACTGCAGCTGTGCCAACCGTATATCCCAGAATCGAACCCGAAGATCGATGTCCATTTCTTCTAGATCTTGTAGTAGTATGCGGTTGATGGATAGCGAGGCAAGATATTTTTGACTCAGAGCGTCCGCCACCACATTTTCCTTGCCCGGAGTCTAGTCGATCGTCAAGTCATAGTCTTTGATCAGTTCGAGCCAACGCCTCTGTCGTAAGTTCAATTCCTTCTAGGTGAAGAGATACTTGAGGCTCTTGTGGTCGGTATAGATCGCGCACGCTACGCCATATAGATAGTGACGCCATAATTTTAACGCGAACACAATCACCGTTAACTCCAAGTTGTGCGTAGGATAGTTCTTCTCGTGCGGCTTTAACTGTCTGGAGGCGAAGGATATCACCTTGTTTCGCTGCATGAGCACACATCCCAAGCCCTGGCCTGAAGCATCGCTGAATATCTGAAAACCCTCTGGCCCATCCGGAAGTGCGAGTATAGGTACCGAAATTAGTTGCTGTTTTAGCTCCTGGAAGGAAGCTTCACAGTCATCCGACCACTCATACACGATGCCCTTTTGAGTGAGGCGAGTCAATGGCGATGCAATCTTCGTAAAGTCTTTTACGAAGCGTCGATATTATCCCGCCAAACCAAAAAAGCTTCGAATCTCACTAGCAGACGCATGCCGCTTCTAATCCGTAACAGTTTCCACTTTCTTCGGATCGACTGTAATACCTTCGGACAAAATGATGTGACCAAGAAAGGATACACTGCTTAGACAAAATTTACACTTACTCTGCTTTGTATACAACTTATTTTCTCGAAGTGTCTGGAGCACGGCCCATAGATGTTCTGCATGCTGCGTCCTGTCCTTCGAATAGACGAGAATATCGTCAATGAAGACTACCACAAATTTATCAAGAAAGGATCAAAATACCAGATTCATTAGATCCATGAAGGCGGCAGGGGCGTTGGTCAGGCCGAATGGCATCACCAGGAACTCGTAGTGGCCGTACCAAGTACGAAAGGCTGACTTTTGCACGTCGTCTGACTTGATCTTTAGTTGATGATAGCCCGAGCGTAGATCAATCTTCGAAAATACCAAGGCGCCTTACAGTTGATCGAATAAGTCGTCTATGCGGGGCAATAGGTACTTGTTTCGGATGGTGGCCTTGTTCAGCTCTCGGTAATTGATGCACAGACGCATGGTCCTATCCTTTTTCTATACGAACAACACGGGCGCTCCCCACGGTGAAACACTAGGCCGAATAAATCCTCTGTCAAGTAACTTTTGTAGCTGGACCTTGAGTTCCTTCAGCTCGACGGGGGCCATTCTGTACGGGGCCTTGGAAATCGGTCGAGTATCGGGGAATGTATCGATACTGAACTCGATTTCTCGGTCGGGGGGCATGCCGGGTAGCTCGTCCGGGAACACATCGGGGAATTCTGCCACAACGTCGGTCTGACCCACGTTTACACCATTCTGTCTCATATTACGGACGGACGCCAAATAGCCTTCGCACCCAGAATACAACATCCTTCGAGCGGAAATCACCGAGATCAGCATGCAGGTCGACGACGTCTCACCACACGAAAAGCAAAATTTAGGCACTCCTGGTATACGAAAGGTGACCGTCTTTCCGACGCAGTCTATGGTCGCGTTGCACGGCCCGAGCCAATCCATTCTCCGAATAATGTCAAAGTCCTTCATATCTAGAACTATCACGTCAAGACCGATCTTTTGACCGCCTATACAGATAATCCAGTCGGCACAGGCTAAGTTTGTGAGTATTGGTGTGCCAGAAGGTGTGCTTACGCTAAGGTCGAGATCTAATGATAATACAGGAAATTTGTGATCGACGGCAAAGTCCGCCGATATAAAACTATACGAAGCGCCTGAATCAAATAGTACAAGAGCAGGCACATTATTGAAATTTAGTATACCTGTCATGACCGTATCTGATGCATGCACTTCATCTCGAGTCATGGCGTAGACGCGGCCCTGGGCATTGGGGCGACGGTCTGGGCCATTTTACAGTGCAGGTTGATGGGCTCGAGGCGCTGGGACTTGATTCCCTGGACGGTGCTGTTGGGGAGCCATTGGACGTTGCTGTTGGGGCGCCACTTGACGGTGCTGTAGGGGTGCCGCTGGGTTCGGCCTTCTGGTTGGACACTCAGCATGAACGTAGCCCCTCTTGCCACAGTTCCAGCATCTACCCTCTGGTATCTGACAGTCGTCGATAGTATGACAGACATGGTAACATCGGTTGCAGTAAGGCCGTGGATCACGCCCTTAATATCCGCCTTGGTTCTCGTTGTTCGGACGCTTGTTCACATTATTTCCTCCTACGTGGCTAGGGCATTTGTAATTGTATGCATGCACAGCACCGACAGCACCTGGAGGGTATTGGCGTTCAAGGCGGAGGGTGTGGTTAAGAGACTCCCTCATCGTTTGGTATTTTGCAACAGACACATGTGCGTAAATAGATGGTCGTAGACCCACTTCGAACCGTCGAGCACGACTCGTCAGGGAGGGCAGGAATTCTCCAGCAAACTTGGCTAACCTATTGAACTCTGCTGCATACTGCCGCACCGTCATATTTCCTTGCCTTACCTGCATAAATTCATTCTCCTTCTCTTGTTGAACGGCTTCGGAATGGTACTCGATCTCAAACGCCTCTCGGAAGGTGGCCCAAGAAATTGTCGATATCTCGTTGTCGCGTCTGATTGCTCGCTTTTGTACGGCCCATCAGTCGTACGCGTTCAATCGGAGTAGAAGTTGAGCGCATGCGACTTTCTTGGACTCATCAACGCCCAGAAGCTCAAATCGGTCTTCCAACTCCTCCAGCCAATCGATCGCCAACGAAGGGTCTTCAGTACCGCAGAAGGAAGTACGAAAGCTCTTTATGAAATTTGACACGTTGAAGTTGGAACTTTTTGGTACTGCAGGCATAAGCACGGGTACATCCGGTTCGATTTCACTTTGTCTGGCCGCAGGCTCGGTTACGGCATAGGTTGTCGCAGAGTTGTTGTTGTTTTTGGCTATTACTATCTGGATAATCTGCTGAAGAGTATCAAGCTGTTTCTGCTGCAACTTGAATTGTGCATCGAATCGGGCTTCGAACTGAGTCTGGCGTGCCTCCGTCTCCCGTCGTTGTTGCTCATTCAGGCGTTGACTCTCTTGTCAATGTTGCTCATTCAGACGTTGATTCTCCTGAGCTTGTTATTGTTGCGCTTCCAGCATACGCAACATCCTTTCCATGGCATCGTTAGAGGGTCCGGGCCTCGAGCTACTCGAGCCGCTCGAAGCACTTTCTTCGTTCGCCATCACATTCACCGCCGCACCTTATGGGATTTTGAAGGTAAAGTACATTCGTCACAAAACTTATTACGGACTCCCTCGTATGGAATGACATCTCTCATCGACACGAGACCAACAATTTGAGACTGGAAACTCAACACTAGAGGCCAAGGACGTAAAGTCGTGCTCTGATACCATTATGTCACGACCCGATTCCATAGAATCGATAGTCGTCCCCCGGACGTGATACCGTACGAACCTAATTTACGTTCGTACAAGGCAAGGTTATAAGGTTATCTGAAACACAACAACAAGAGAATGCGCAGAGTAAAATTGAACACACATTACAAAGGAGGAAACTTAAGCTTTATTGATAATGAACATCATTTTACAGACTCGATACAAGGGCGCCGCGCGGGCTTTCTACAAATTGACTCCATTACAAAATGAACGTCGACGAGATAGCCATTACATACATTTCACCCATTGATTACAACCAGCATTACAAAACCACCTGGGATGGAGGGAAGTCGCTCTATCTGTCTTCTGGCCTTCAACATCGGAGTCTTCAAAAAAGATTGGATCCAAGCTTCGATCACACGGACGAAGCTTCAAAACACATGAGCGTCGCCTCCCTTCACGCGGCACGCTCCTTCCGATTTATCGTACCTGTAGAGAGAGCGAGGATCAGTACAATCAACATGTACTAGCGAGTGGCTAATTAATTTCCATGCTCTCATTTGGTTCAAGAATTTAGATAAAATTTACACAACTTGCTTTTTATGATCTTTCTAACCATCCTAGGCATTTTTATATAAAGCATTTTGACGAAACATAAACCAAGCAAGTTACACCAGAATTTCCCTCGGCAGAGTGTGCCGTGCGACATAAAACTTACCATCACCTTCCCTGTTAGTTGACAACAATTTAAATCAAGTATTTGATGTGGAGGTCACTGGCATTAACTAGCCATCTTGGATATAGCCTGGTAATATGGGACCCTTGCAAAGCAAGTAGCGAGCTCCGATGCAAGTCCCCGTCTTACCTATTGCCTATTACCCAGCTCGGCTATAACCTGTTTCTTCCTAGGCCTAGTCGGTCCCGTGGCCCCGGGTTGCCGCTCGAAGAAACCATCGCCCTTGTCGACAAGTTGTCCATGACCTTGATAGGTTAACAAGATATATTTGGGGTACCGTTGGGGCTTGTTATGTAATCGATTCATCTACTTGGTTGTTTTGCAGGCCTAAAATAATTCTATCTCTTTTCTACACAACTCATCTTTTCTCTTCTCAAACATAGGACTTGTGTTTTTCAAGCGAATCATTCAATTTCATTACCATTACCCAAGTTCTCATTTTTGAAATAGAGGGTCGAGAAGAAGGAGGTCAGCCACTCACCTTGAGTTTTTGCTTGAGGCGAGAGACTGGTTGGCCGCGCTAGACGTCGCCTACGCGATTAACTGAAATCGCACAAGCAACCGATTAGAACACTGTATTAGCAAGAAATTTGATAGGAAATGCGAGTTCGAAATGTAAGCCATGAAAACCATCGAAAATATTCACAAAAATGTAGTCCGAAAACCAAAGCCAAAACCAACGCAAGCGGCGTGAAAAATAGAGCAACGGAAGGTCTCTTCCGACTCAGCCGCAGAGTCAATCCTCGAGGCGCTACCTGCTGAATATGGGACTTGGTTCCGAAGAAGCCATTCCATAACGTAGAATGTATCTTAATTCAACCGTTTCCGTTCGATCGATTCGATCGGTCCCGACCGAGTCGATAGCGACAGTGTTCCTTTCTCGCGCACCCCATGGACGAAGAACGGGGCACGATGTAGGGACGGGGCACTACACCATAACCAACAAAGAAAAAGTTTCGTCCTCAAAACTTAAGGACATAACCTACCTCTATGAAAATAATAAAGGAAACTTTTCCTTCATCTCTGACTCGAGTTTCCATGTCGACTCTTCCGTCGTATGGTTCCTCCAGAGTATGCGAACAAGAGGGATCACTCGACTTCACAACAGCTTATCCTTGCGTTCTAAGATTTGAACTGGCTCTTTAACGTAGGATAAGTCTGACTTTAGCTCCAGCTGGCCAAAATTTACCACGTGGCTAGGGTCGTGCACGTACTTCCGCAGCTGAGAGACGTGGAAGACATTGGGCACACCTTCGAGCGCCAGCGGTAGGGCAATTTTATAGGCTACTGGGCGACCCGCTCGAGTATTTCGAACGGCACAACGAATCTCGGACTCAGCTTTCCCTTCGCGCCGAACCGAGTAACTCCTCGTATGGGCGACACCTTCAGGAACACGTGATCGCCCACCTGGAACTCAAGCAGTCTTCGATGGGTTTCGGCGTAGCTCTTTTGCCGACTCTGTACAATCTCCAGTCTTTTCCAAATTAGCTTGACCTTTTCCACAGTCTGTTCTACCAGCTCTGGGCCGAGTATCTGCCATTCTCCAACTTCATCCCAGCAAATGGGCGATCTGCACTTCCGAACGTACAAAGCTTCATACGGCGCCATTTGGATGCTGGACTGGTAGCTGTTGTTGTATGCAAATTCTGCCAACGGTAGGTGGACGTCCCAGCTTGATTTGAAGTCAATTGCGAAGAGTCGTAGCATGTCTTCGAGAATCTCATTAACGTGCTCCGTTTGGCCGTCGGTCTGAGGATGGTAAACTGAGCTAAACTGCAACTTGGTACCCAATGCCGACTGAAGGCTACTCCAGAATCGCGACATGAACCGTGAATCCTGATCAGAGAAGATGGATACTGAAACTCCGTACAGCCGTACTATCTCGTCAAGATAAATCTGCGTCAGGCGATCAACGCTCCAAGTAATTTTGATGGCAATAAAGTGCGCTGACTTGGTTAATCGATCGATGATGACCCAGATGGTGTCGTTCCCCTGTGGTATCTTCGGCAGGCCAACAATAAAATCCATAGTGACGTGGTCCCATTTCAACTCTGGAATAGCAAGGTTCTGCATCTCCCCGTCCGGTCGCTGATGCTCAGCTTTCACCTGCTGACAGGCCATACATTGCGACACGAAGAGCGCCACATCTCTCTTCATCCCGTGCCACCAGAAGGTTGTGCGGAGGTCCTTATACATCTTGGTATTGCCTAGATGCAAGGTATATTTTGCATAATGCACCTCCGATATTATCTCCTTTCGTAGTTCTGAATCATCCGGAACACATAGTCGGCCATTCAATCTCAGCACGCCGGTCTTATCTTCCGCAAAGTCGGTGCACTACCTGTCGAAATTCGTTCGCGCATTTTCTTCAGGTATGGATCATCCTTCTGAGCGGCCATGATCTTTTCCAGCAAACTCGGCTCTAACTGCAGCTGCGCCAACCGTAAATCCCTAAATCGAACCCGAAGATCGATGCCCATTTCTTCTAGATCTTGTAGTAGTCTGTCACGCCCCAGAACAAGAATACTGGAAAGTAGGGACGGACCAGGCCAGCTACATATACCAAAGTACTCCAGTACTCCGAAACAACGTATAAGCTGTATAGATGGGGGTCACTGCTACAAACCAACAGTCAATCCTAGGTCACAAAATCCTAGATATCTCAGTCTCAGACAAGAAGTAAAGTACAAGAATATGATCATCAAGCATATAAGACAGTAAAGCGTCCCAAACTATAATATATAGATGATCATGAAGCTAGTAATACAAAATGAAGAACTAGCAAGACTAAGTAATACATGATCAGCTCTAGCTGCAGTCTAGAAATATAACATCAAGTCTGAGCCCGTAGGCCAAATGTCAAGTCCAAAACACGAGCTAAACACGTGCTCGGTGGCTAAACGCCTCAAAAGAATATGTACAGAAAAGAGTGGGTAAGAGAAAGAACACCCACTCAAGTCCCCTGGTGCTCCGGGTGGTCACCATCGAGAGAAAGGTCCGGAAGATCCTCGGGCTCCTCAACTAGATCTGGTCAATGCAAAACCAGTGGGGTCAGAACCCCAATAGCAAGTACCACAAAGGAAGCCAAACTATGAACTAAAACCAGCATGCAATTCATAACATCTCTAAGATAAAGCAGTAAACGAGACTAGAACAGTAAATTGGTACCACAGTATTTACGAAAGAAAACTGGAACATGCAAGTAGGATAGCAAGTGAATACATAGAATAAACTGGACATGTGAGCATATGGTGAAGCCGATCATGTAGTAGGAAGAATAGAATGTAAGGAAAGACAGGAAGCTAAGTACTACAATAAGATAAACTGGAGCAAGACTAGACTAGACAAGAATGGACTCCATCCATCAATCACGGCCAAGCAATGAGTACGGCTTGATACTTTAGCTAACTAGGGTTGCCACAATCCTAATTACTAACACATGCAAGTTTGAGAAAGCTAAGTCCAGTTACCTGTCTGCTACTTCCTGAATGATCAAAGCAAAAGAAAAGAAGTATAGCAGACACACTGCAGTAAGATACATGTGTCCTAAAGAGGTGCCCCACTCGATGGTGTGCTGGAAGAGTGCTCATCATGACAGATAGCTCCAAATCCCAAGTATATATATATATATATATATATATATATATATATATATATATATATATATATATATATATAGGGCCAAGATCAAAGGGGCAACAGGTAACCTGAAAAGTCTCCAATGATCTAGATGATCAAGCTACTTGTTTAGTCCTTAACATTTTTTGTTGGATTCTAGGTGTGGCATTCCGCAGAATCCATCCTAGACATGAGACATGCAAGACTGGACAAGACAAGCAAGATTGTGTACTACGACAAGCCACAACAAGACATGACAATATCAAGACAAGAGTGCGCTACGACGAGCCACTATCAAGGAGATAGACATGTACTAGAATCAAGAGTGCGCCATGACAGCCTACTATCAAGAAAGCTAGGAAAAGACATGTTCAAGAGTGCACCACGACGGATCACTATCAAGTAATTATTAAATATGGCATAGACTGCAAGGTACAAAAAATCTGGGAGGACATGGCAATACATAGTGAGTATAGAGAACATATGAACATAAGCTATTGTCAAGTGTATATAGGGTGTACATTCATTCTCTAAGTATACAAGGTCATCTAATCATGTTAAGAATTCATTATAATCAAAGAAAATATCAAAAACGGACAAAAACGGGCAGAAACGGGCAAAAACAGCCTAACCGGATTATCCGGCGGATTTCTGCGAATTTCTGACGGATTTTCCGTAGTGTCACAGCAAGTTTTGTGGTGCAAGTTCGGATTTTCTGACGGATTTTTGCGGATTTTCGACGGATTTTCCGAACCGTCACAGAAAGTTGATTTTTGAAAACTCAAAACTTGTTTCGGCCATAAAAACTTCGTTTTAAATCGAAATTCGGATTTTCAAAAGTCAAAATTGCATAGAATTGAATTTCCTACAACATGCGAGTATTAGTTTTCATAAATTCAAAGATTTGATAGATCAATACCTCAAAATACTCTGAAACAAAGGTTCTCGGAACACTGAAACGATTCCCGATTGCCACCAAACTCAAAATCCATGTATACTTGCTAGGTAAGGACCCCATATATGTATATGTGACCAAGATCCATGATGATAACTCTAGTATCACTCTTGATACCATGTTTTCTACTAAGTCACTATTAGGTTTTAACAGAAAATTAAATCTTGTTTAATTGAATTTTTGGAAACATGCACATATACGAGAATCATCAGGAAAACACATTTAACAAAATGAGTTTAGGAAAATTCTAAGCATTTAATACCAAGGAAAACAAAAATGACAATAGATTACTATTGTTCAAGAATTTGGCAACATGTACTTGCCTAGGTTAAGCTCCAAGCCTAATCTTCCACTCCACCACCAAGAGGGACATGAAACCACACTCTAGACCTCAAGGCCAAGCTCTTGGCAAGCTCCAAGGGAAGAAAAGGGAAGAAGAAATGAAGAGAGGGTGAAGAGAATAAAAAGAGAGAGAGGAGAGAGAAAGTGAAATGGTCTATATATAAGGGAGGAATTAATCTTAGTCGTTGGATCATGATCCATGTGAAAGTCTAGATCAATCATGGCCATTCAAACAAAACCAATTATCCATTGGACAATAGAGTGCATCTACACTATTCACGAAAATATCTAAACACTATTCACGAAAATATCTAAACACTATTCACGAAAATATCCGAAACACTATTCATGAAAATATCAGAAACCGAAAATATCTAAAGTGTAGAAAACATGTCCGGGCGTTATGCCGTCTGTATACTCCGGTATACCGACGGTATGCCGATCAAGGAGAAAATCTATAGTTTCGGGAAAAATTTAAAATATTTCGGAAACCAAGAAAATACGAAATACGCTACAAAATATGTATCCGTATATAAATACCGATACTGTGAGACGAGTCTCATAACTCTTCCCTCCTTAGAAAAATTTTGTCCTCGGAATTTCCTAAAGGTAATCAAAAGCAACCAAGAAATCCAACAAAACATGCTATCAGGATCAAGATGGGAAACTCATAAAGCATGAAATCCAACTAGAGTAATGTACAAGAAATATAAAAGCAATTTAAACATACGTAAACAACAACATCATGTATTCCTACAATCACACAAAAATATAGAACATAGATATACGAAATAAGTATACCTCATGAGTCAAACAGATACGGGTAACGAGCTCGGATATCATCCTCGCGCTCCCAAGTCGATTCGCCCGGTGAGTGATGATCCCGAGAAACACGAACTAATCGGATAGTCCGGTTCTTGAGAATCTTCTCCCTCCGGTCCAAAATGGATATGGGCATCTCCTCATACGATAGGTCGGTACCAACGACCAGCTCGGAATGATCTAGGATATGGCTCGGATCCGAAACATATCGACGTAGCTGAGATACGTGAAACACGTCATGTACCTCGCACAACGACGGTGGAAGAGCAAGGCGATAAGATACATCCCCTACTCGCTCGAGAACATCGAACGGCCCAATAAATCTAGGGCTAAGCTTTCCCCGTACGCCAAACCTGATGACACCACGGGTAGGCGAAATCCGAAGAAATACGTGGTCGCCGACAGAGAACTCAAGATGGCATCGATGCTGATCTGCCCAATGACGCTGTCGATCCTGAGCTACTATGAGATGCTCTCTGACCTGCCTGACTACTCCAACTGACTGAGCAATCATCTGTGGACCAAGCATCTGCCTCTCTCCAATGTCATCCCAAGCTAGGGTTGACCTACATCTCCTACCATACAAAGCCTCGAAAGGAGTCATCTGAATGCTCGCCTGGAAGCTATTGTTGTAAGAGAACTCCACCAAATACAAGTGATCCTCCCAAGAACCACTGAAGTCAAGAATGCATGATCGAAGCATATCCTCCAAGGTCTGAATCGTACGCTCCGACTGACCATCTGTCTGAGGATGGTATGCTGAACTGAAACTCAAACAGGTACCCAGACTCTGCTGAAGACTCTGCCAGAAATGAGAAGTGAATCTGGAATCCCGATCTGAGACTATGCTAACTGACACCCCATGCAATCTGACAATCTGCCTCATGTACAAGTCGGCCAACTGCTCTGTAGACTGACCAACTCTGAAAGGTAGGAAGTGGAAAACCTTCGTGAGTCGATCCACTATAACCCAAATGGCATCTCTACCAGTCGGGGTTCTAGGAAGACCAGTCACGAAGTCCATTGTAATATGATCCCACTTCCACTCCGGAATCGGTAAAGGCTGAAGAAGTCCGGCCGGTCTCTGGTGCTCAGCCTTGACCTGCTGGCAAACTAAGCATCGAGAGACAAACCGAGCTATCTCCCTCTTCATACCATTCCACCAGTAATGCTGACGAATATCTCGGTACATCTTCGTCCCTCCTGGATGAACAGAATACTGAGAACTGTGGGCCTCCGACATAATCTCCTGTCGAATATCTCCACTCGACACACAAAGACGGCTCCCAAATCGGAGTATCCCATCCTCATGGATGCACAACTCTGCTCTGCGCCCTGTTATACACTCTGCTCTGAGCTGCTGAAGCCTGGCATCCCCTGACTGAGCTGCTCTGATCCTATCCATAATGGTAGACTGAACCTGCAAGCCTGCCATCATAGCTGCCTTACCAGGTAGCACTACCTCAATGCCTATCTTCTGAAGATCCTCCAGAAGGTGACGCTGCTCCGTCAAGAAATAGACCCCGGGTCTCCTGTTCAAAGCGTCTGCAACGACGTTTGCCTTCCCGGGATGATACTGAAGATCAACATCATAATCCTTCAGTAACTCAAGCCACCTCCTCTGCCGCATATTCAGATCCCTCTGGGTGAACACATACCTCACACTCTTATGGTCAGTAAAAATCTCCACTCGATCACCATACAGATAATACCCCCAGAGCTTGAGGGCAAACACAACTGCGGCCAACTCAAGATCGTGCGTCGGATAGATCTTCTCATGGTCCCGAAGCTGCCGAGACGCATAAGCTATCACTCGACCGTGCTGCATAAGAACACAACCAAGTCCCCGGCCTGACGCATCATAATACACCGTGAACCCACCTGGTCCGACGGGTAGTGTCAGAATAGGAGCTGAAATCAAACTCTGCTTGAGTTTCTCAAAAGAAACCTGACAAGCATCTGACCACTCAAAGCACACATCCTTACACGTCAGCCGTGTCAAGGGTGCGGAGATCCAAGCAAAGTCTGCCACAAACCGTCTGTAGTAGCCTGCTAATCCCAGAAAACTGTGTACATCTGAAACTGTACGAGGTACTGGACAACCCTCGATAGCCTCAACCTTCTTGGGGTCCACCTCAACACCACCTCCGACAATAATGTGACCCAAGAAAGAGACTCGATCGAGCCAGAAATTGTACTTGCTGAACTTTGCGTAAAGCTGATGGTCCCGAAGAATCTGAAGAACCACGCGAAGATGCTGCTCGTTGCTCTACCTCAGTCCGACTATAGACCAAGATATCATCAATAAACACTATCACAAACTAGTCTAAGTAGGGCATAAAGATGCGATTCATGAGATCCATGAAGATCGTTGGCGCATTGGTCGCTCCGAAAGGCATAATAAGGAACTCCCAATGGCCATATCGAGATTTAAACGTCGTCTTGGGTATATCATGCCCTCTGACTCTGATCTGATGGTATCCAAACCGTAAATCGATCTTCGAAAACACAGCCGCTCCACTAAGCTGGTCGAACAAGTCATCTATCCTGGGCAAGGATACTTGTTCTTCACGGTCACCGCGTTAAGCTGACGATAGTCAATGACCATACGCGATGAACCATCCTTCTTCTTCACAAGAAGGGCTGGAGCTCCCCAAGGCCATCCACTAGGACGAATGAATCCCTTGGTCCTAAGCTCCTCAATAGACTGATACAACACCAACAACTCTGAAGGAGACATCTTGTAGACTCTCACTGACACTGGCTCTGCTCCCGAAACTAAATCAATATAATACTCAATCTTTCGAACTGGAGGCATACCCGGAAGCTCCTCAGGAAACACATCGGAAAACTCGCAAACTACTCTGGGCAACTGAACCTCCTCGGCTACTGCCATCCTCATAACCGCTGGTGAAGACTCCACCTCGCCTCTAGGGAATGAGAACTCCTCCTCATTCGGAACACGAAAGATAACCTTGCCAGCATGGCAATCTATCGAAGCGTGTCGAGGACTCAACCAATCCATACCTAGGACGACATCATAATTGCCCATAGGAAACTCTAATAGCCTAGCGAGAAACTCTCTCCCACATACTATGACTCTACACGAGGCATAGACTCGGTCTACTCCTACTAGACCGTTACCGGTAAGAATATTCATCCTTACAGGTAAAGACTCTGGCTCTACACCAATATGAGTCGTAAATCGTGCAGATATAAACGAATGCGAAGCACCAGAATCAAATAAAGCTGAAGCTGAATGAGAATGAACAATAATGGTACCTGCGACCACCTCCCCTGCTACTAGCGCCTCCTCCATAGAAAGTGTGAAAGCCTGACCCTGAACTCTGGTCGCTGGACCCCTCTGTCTCTGAGCCTGAGCCTGAGCATACTGCTGAGGCCTCTGCTAAAATTGCTGAGACTGCGTCGGTAATGGCCTCTGGGCCTGCTGCTGCTGAACCGATGCTGGTGCTCTAAACTGTTGAACTGCTAGCTGGAAGGATGTTGATCCAGCCAAGCTTCTCCTAGGACAAGCCCCTATCCCGTGGTCCGGTGCTCCACAGGCTAGGCACAAGCCCTGTGCCCTACGGCACTCTGATAAGACATGCCCTCCCTTCCCGCAATGGAAACAAGCAACGGAGGAAGACTGCCTTTGCTGCTGAGGACGCGGCTGAGACGACTGTTGAAAGGAAGCCGCCAGAACCGGTCCCCTCGGAGATCCAATCGTCAAAGCTCGGACTGCTGGAGCTGGTGCCGACGATTGGGAAGAAGATCCCTTCTGAAAGTGAGGCCTCTTCTGACCTCCGACTCTATCAACGATCCTCTACGAGGTATACTCATGCCTCCTCGCCGCCCTCATTACTGCATCAAAAGTCTGGAACTCATGCTGCTTAACTGCCAGTATGATCTCCAGATGAAGCCCCTGCTGGAACCTCCTCGCCCGGTCCAACTCGGTCGCCACTAAAGAAGGGGCAAACCGACTGAGCCTGCTGAACTCTGCCGCATATTTGTCGACGGTCCTGCTCATCTGTCGTAAGCCAATGAACCTCTGCTGCAGATCATAACGCGACACCGCATCAAAATAGCTAGTCTGAAACCTCTCGCTAAAATCGGCCTAGGCTACTGGTGCCCTAAGAGACACCTCATGAGCCGTCCACCAGTCGCGGGCCAAATCCAAGAGCTGCAACCTGACAACTGCCACACGCTCCCTAGCCGGAATCCCTGCCGCCTCCAGAATGGCCTCAGTATCCTGAAGCCACGTATCAGACGCAATAGCATCCTCTGTACCATAGAAGTACGGGGAATGAAGACGCCTGAAGCTGCTCGCAGAATTGTAGACCTGAGCACCACCTCTATCCAAAGCCGTCTGGACAGAATGGGTAAGAACATCACTCTGACGCTGCTGCGATGCCATGAAATCTCTCAGAACATCCAACAGTGCTCGAACAACACCCTCTGGCTGCTCTGGCTGAACTGGTACTGCTGGCTGAACAGAAGGAACTGGCGACTCTGTCCTTCGTTCCACTCTAGACTCTGCTCCTGAATGCTGAGGATGCTCCTCCTAAACTGGCGAAACTGAGGGACGCTGATCTGCCATCGACAAAGCTCGTACATGTCGATCAGAAGGACCAGGAACGGTGCCCCTGAAAGTTTAAGGGCACAAGGATTAGGTCGAGGGAACAGGAAAGATCAACGATCAAAGCAGATATCAGGTCAAAGATCAGAGGTAAAGAGTAATATTGAGGATATCAATATAGAAGAATTTATGACTGAGATAACTACCAGCAACCCCCATATATCTGATAAATCAGACCTGCATGGGCCACCACTAAAACCTATGTCACGCTCCAGAACCAAAATACTGGCAAGTAGGGACGGACCAGGCCAGCTACGTATACCAAAGTACTCCAGTACTTCGGAACAACGTATAAGCTGCATAGATGGGGGTCACTGCTACAAAACAACAGTCAATCCTAGGTCACAAAATCCTAGATATCTCAGTCTCAGACAAGAAGTAAAGTACAAGAATATGATCATCAAGCATATAAGACAGTAAAGCGTCCCAAACTATAATATATAGATGATCATGAAGCTCGTAATACAAAATAAAGAACTAGCAAGACAAAGTAATACATGATCAGCTCTAGCTGCAGTCTAGAAATATAACATCATGTCTGAGCCCGTAGGCCAAATGTCAAGTCCAAAACACGAGCTAAACACGTGCTCGGTGGCTAAACGCCTCAAAAGAATATATACAGAAAAGAGTGGGTAAGAGAAAGAACACCCACTCAAGTCCCTTGGTGCTCCGGGTGGTCACCATCGAGAGAAAGGTCTGGAAGATCCTCGGGCTCCTCAACTAGATCTGGTCAATGCAAAACCAGTGGGGTCAGAACCCCAATAGCAAGTACCACAAAGGAAGCCAAACTATGAACTAAAACCAGCATGCAATTCATAACATCTCTAAGATAAAAGCAGTAAACGAGACTAGAATAGTAAATTGATACCACAGTATTTACGAAAGAAAATTGGAACATGCAAGTAGGATAGCAAGTGAATACATAGAATAAACTGGACATGTGAGCATATGGTGAAGCCGAGCATGTAGTAGGAAGAATAGCATGTAAGAAAAGACAGGAAGCTAAGTACTACAATAAGATAAACTGGAGCAAGACTAGACTAGACAAGAATGGACTCCATCAATCACGGCCAAGCAATGAGTACAACTTGATACTTTAGCTAACTAGGGTTGCCGCAATCCTAATTACTAACACATACAAGTTTGAGAAATCCAAGTCCAGTTACCTGCCTGCTACTTCCTGAATGATCCAAGCAAAAGAAAAGAAGTATAGCAGACACACTGCAGTAAGATACATGTGTCCTAAAGAGGTACCGCACTCGACGGTGTGCTGGAAGAGTGCTCATCATGACAGATAGCTCCAAATCCCAAGTATATATATATAGGGCCAAGATCAAAGGGGCAACAGGCAACCGAGAAAGTCTCCAATGATCTAGATGATCAAGCTACTTGTTTAGTCCTTAACATTTTCTTGTTGGATTCTAGGTGTGGCATTCCGCAAAATCCATTCTAGACATGAGACATGCAAGACTGGACAAGACAAGCAAGATTATGTACTACAACAAGCCACAACAAGACATGACAATATCAAGACAAGAGTGCGCTACGACGAGCCACTATCAAGGAGCTAGACATGTACTAGAATCAAGAGTGCGCCATGACAGGCTACTATCAAGCAAGCTAGGAAAAGACATGTTCAAGAGTGCACCACGACGGGTCAATATCAAGTAATTAGTAGATATGGCATAGACTGCAAGGTACAATAAATCTGGGAGGACATGGCAATACATAGTGAGTATAGAGAACATATGAACATAAGCTAGTGTCAAGTGTATATAGGGTGTACATTCATTCTATACGTATA
Organism: Iris pallida; assembly: GCA_029216955.1. NCBI lineage: Eukaryota > Viridiplantae > Streptophyta > Magnoliopsida > Asparagales > Iridaceae > Iris > Iris pallida. Next base: position 12,181,342 of record JANAVB010024994.1, read on the forward strand.
CAAGGTCATCTAATCATGTTAAGAATTCATTATAATCAAAGAAAATATCAAAAAAGGACAAAAACGGACAGAAACGGGCAAAAACATAGGAGTATTAGTTTTTACAAATTTAAAGATTTGATAGATCAATACCTCAAAATACTCCGAAACAGAGGTTCTCGGAACACCGAAACGATTCCCGATTGCCACCAAACTCAAAATCCATGTATACTAGCTAGGTAAGGACCCCATATATGTATATGTGACCAAGATCCATGATGATAACTCTAGTATCACTCTTGATACCAAGTTTTCTACTAAGTCACTATTGGGTTTTAACAGAAAATCAAATCTTGTTTAATTGAATTTTTGAAAACATGCACATATACGATAATCATCAGGAAAACACATTTAACAAAATGAGTTTAGAAAAATTCTAAGCATTTAATACCAAGGAAAACAAAAATGATAATAGTTTACTATTGTTCAAGAATTTGGCAAGATGTACTTGCCTAGGTTAAGCTCCAAGCCTAATCTTCTACTCCACCACCAAGTGGGGCACGAAACCACACTCTAGACCTCAAGGCCAAGCATTTGGCAAGCTCCAAGGGAAGAGAAGGGAAGAAAAAATAAAGAGAGAGTGAAGAGAATGAAAAGAGAGAGAGGAGAGAGAAAGTGAAATGGTATATATATAAGGGGGGAATTAATCTTAGCCGTTGGATCATGATCCATGTGAAAGTCTAGATCAATCATGGCCATTCAAACAAAACCAATTATCCATTGGACAATAGAGTGCATCTACACTATTCACGAAAATATCTAAACACTATTTACGAAAATATCTAAATACTATTTACGAAAATATCTAAATACTATTTACGAAAATATCTGAAACACTATTCATGAAAATATCAGAAACCGAAAATATCTAAAGTATAGAAAACATGTCCGGGCGGTATGCCGTCTGTATACTCCGGTATACCGGCGGTATGTCGATCAAGGAGAAAATCTATAATTTTAGGAAAAATTTAAAATATTTCGGAAACCAAAAAAATACGAAATATGCTGCAAAATATGTATCCGTATATAAATACCGATATTGTGAGACGAGTCTCACATAGTCTGCGGTTGATGGATAGCGAGGCAAGATATTTTCGACTCAGAGCGTCCGCCACCATATTTCCCTTGCCCGGAGTGTAGTCGATCGTCAAGTCATAGTCTTTGATTAGTTCGAGCCAGTGCCTCTGTCGTAAGTTCAATTCCTTCTAGGTGAAGAGATACTTGAGGCTCTTGTGGTCGGTATAGATCGTGCACGCCACGCCATATAGATAGTGACGCCACAATTTTAATGCAAACACAATCGTCGTTAACTCCAAGTCATGCATAGGATAGTTCTTCTCGTGCGGCTTTAACTGTCTGGAGGTGAAGGATATCACCTTGTTTCGCTGCATGAGCACACATCCCAAGCCCTGGCCTGAAGCATCGCTGAATATCTGAAAACCCTCTGGCCCATCCGGAAGTGCGAGTATAGGCGCTGAAATTAGTCGCTGTTTTAGCTCCTAGAAGGAAGCTTCACAGTCATCCGACCACTCATACACGATGCCCTTTTGAGTGAGGCGAGTCAATGGTGATACAATCTTCGCGAAGTCTTTCATGAAGCGTCGATAGTATCCTACCAAACCAAGAAAGCTTCGGATCTCACTAGCAGACGCAGGCCGCTTCCAATCAGCAACAGCTTCTACTTTCTTCGGATCGACTGCAATGCCTTCGGACAAAATGATGTGACCAAGAAAGGATACGCTGCTTAGACAAAATTTGCACTTACTCTGCTTTGCATACAACTCATTTTCTCGAAGTTTCTGGAGCACGGCACGTAGATGTTCTATATGTTGCGCCCTGTCCTTCGAATAGACGAGAATATCGTCAATGAAGACTACCACAAATTTATCAAGAAAGGGTCGAAATACCCGATTCATTAGATCCATGAAGGCGGCAGGGGCGTTGGTCAGGCCGAATGGCATCACCAGGAACTCGTAGTGGCCGTACCGAGTACGAAAGGCTGACTTTTGCACATCGTCTGACATGATCTTGAGTTGATGATAGCCCGAACGTAGATCAATCTTCAAAAATACCAAGGCGCCTTGCAGTTGATCGAATAAATCGTCTATACGGGACAATGGGTACTTGTTTCGGATGGTGGCCTTGTTCAGCTCTCGATAATTGATGCACAGACGCATGGTCCCATCCTTTTTATTCACGAACAACATGGGCGCTCCCCACGGTGAAATACTAGGCCAAATAAAACCTCTGTCAAGTAACTCTTGTAGCTGGACCTTGAGTTCCTTCAGCTCGGCGGGGGCCATTCTGTACGGGGCCTTGGAAATTGGTCGAGTATCGGGGAATGTATCGATGCTGAACTCGATTTCTTGGTCGGGGGGCATGTCGGGTAGTTCGTCCGGGAACACATCGGGGAATTCTGCCACAACGTCGGTCTGACCCGTGTTTGTACCATCCTGTCGCATGTCTCAGACGGACGCCAAATAGCCTTCGTACCCAGAATGCAGCATCCTCCGAGCAGAAATCGTCGAGATCAGCATGCAGGTCGACGACGCCTCACCACACGAAAAGCAAAATTCAGGCACTCCTGGTATACGAAAGGTGACCGTCTTTTTGGCGCAGTCTATGGTCGGGTTGTACGGCCCGAGCCAATCCATTCCCAGAATGATGTCAAAGTCCTTCATATCTAGAACTATCACGTCAAGACCGATCTTTTGACCGCCTATATAGATAATCCCGTCGGCGTAGGCTAAGTTTGTAAGTATTTGTGTGCCAGAAGGTGTGCTTATGCTAAGGTCGAGATCTAATAATAATACAGGAAATTTGTGCTCGGCGGCAAAGTTCGCCGATATAAACCTATACGAAGCGCCTAAATCAAATAGTACACGAACAGGCACATTATTGAAATTTAGTATACCTGTCACGATCGTATCTGATTCATGCACTTTATCTCGAGTCATGGCGTAGACGCGGCCCTGGGCGTTGGGGCGACGGTCTGGGCCATTTTACGGTGGAGCTTGATGGGCTCAAGGCGCTGGGACTTGATTCCCTGGACGGTGCTGTTGGAGAGCCATTGGACGATGCTGTTGGGGCGCCACTTGACGGTGCTGTAGGGGTGCCGTTGGGTTCGGCCTTCTGGTTGGACACTCAGCACGAACGTGGCCCCTCTTGCCATAGTTCCAGCATCTACCCTCTGGTATCTGACAGTCATCGATAATATGACCGACATGGTGACATCGGTTGTAGTAAGGCCATGGATTACGCCCTTGATATCCGCCTTGGTTCTCGTTGTTCGGACGCTTGGTCACGTTGTTTCCTACTGCGTGGCTAGGGCGTTTGTGATTGTATGCATGCACAGCACCCGCAGCACCTGGAGGGTATTGGCATTCAAGGTGGAGGGCATGGTTGAGAGACTCCCCCATCGTTTAGTTTTTTTGAATAGACACATGTGCATAAATAGATGGTCGTAGACCCACTTCAAACCGTCGAGCACGACTCACCAGGGAGGGCAACAATTCTCCAGCAAACTTGGCTAACCTGTTGAACTCTGCTGTATACTGTCGTACCGTCATATTCCCTTACCTTAGCTGCATAAATTCATTCTCCTTCTCTTGTCGAACGGCTTCGGAAAGGTACTCGATCTCGAACGCCTCTCGGAAGTGGCCCAAGAAATTATCGTTGTCTTGTTGTCGCGTCTGATTGCTCGCTTTTATACGGCCCACCAGTCGTGCACGTTCAATCGGAGTAGAAGTTGAGCTCATGCGACTTTCTTGGACTCATCGACGCCCATAAGCTCAAATTGGTCTTCCAACTCCTCCAGCCAATCGATCCCCAACGAAAGGTCTTCAGTATCGCAGAAGGAAGTACGGAAGCTCTTTGTGAATTTTGACACGTCGAAGTTGGAACTTTTTGGTCCTGCAGGCATAAGCTCGGGTACATCCGGTTCGATTTCACTTTGTCTGGCCGCAGGCTCGATTACGGCATGGGTTGTCGCGGAGTTGTTATTATTTTTGGCCACTACTGTCAGGACAATCTGCTGAAGAGTATCAAGTTGTTTCTGCTGCAACTTGAATTGTGCATCGAATTGGGCTTCGAACTGAGTCTGGCGTGCCTCCATCTCCCGTCGGTGTTGCTCATTCTGTCGTTGACTCTCCTGTCGATGTTTCTCATTCAGACGTTGATTCTCCGGAGCTTGTTATTATTGCGCTTCCAGCATACGCACCATCCTTTCCATGGCATCGTTAGAGGGTCCGGGCCTCGAGCTACTCGAGCCGCTCGAAGCACTTTCTTCGTTCGCCATCACATTCACCGCCGCACCTTCTGGGATTTTGAAGGTAAAGTACATTAGTCACAAAACGTATTACGGACTCCCTCGTATGGAATGACATATCTCATCGACACGAAACCAACGATTTGAGACTGGAAACTCAGTACTAGAGGCCAAGGACGTAAAGTCGTGCTCTGATACCATTATGTCACACTCCGATTCTGTAGAATCGATAGTTGTCCCCCGGGCGTGATGCCGTACGAACCTAATTTGTGTTCGCACAAGGCAAGGTCATAAGGTTATCCAAAACACAACAACAAGAGAATGCACAGAGTAAAATTGAACACACATTACAAAGGAGGAAACTTAAGCTTTATTGATAATGAATATTATTTTACAGACTCGATACAAGGGCACCGTGCGGGCTTTTTACAAACTGACTCTATTACAAAATGAACGTCGACGAGATAGCCATTCCATATATTTTACCCCTTGATTACAACCAGCATTACAAAACCACCTGGGATGGAGGAAAGTCGCTCCATCTGTCTTCTGGCCTTCAACAGCGGAGTCTTCAAAAGAGATTGGATCCAAGCTTCGACCGCACGAATGAAGCTTCAAAACACATGATCGTTGCCTCCCTTCACGCGGCATGCTCCTCCCGATTTATCGTACCTGTAGAGAAAGCGAGGATCAGTACAATCAACATGTACTGGCGAGTGGCTAATTAATTTCCATGCTCTCATTTGGTTCAAAAATTTAGATAAAATTTACACAACTTGCTTTTTGTGATCTTTCTAACCATCATAGGCATTTTTTTACAAAGTATTTTGACGAAACATAAACCAAGCAAGTTACACCAGAATTTTCCTCGGCAGAGCGCGCCGTGCGACATAAAACTTACCATCACCTTCACTGTTAGTTGATAACAATTTATATCAAGTGTTTGATGTGGTGGTCACTAGCATTAACTAGCCATCTTGGATGTAGCCTGGTACTACGGGACCCTTGTAACGCAAGTAGCGAGCTCCGATACAAGTCCCCATCTTACCGATTGCCTATTACCCAGCTCGGCTATAACCTGTTTCTTCCTAGGCCGAGTCAGTCCCGTGGCCCCGGGTCGCCGCTCGAAGAAACCATCGCCCTTGTCGACAAGTTGTCCATGACCTTGATAGGTTAACAAGATATATTTGGGGTACCGTTAGGGCTTGTTATGTAATCGATTCATCTACTTGATTGTTTTGCAGGCCTAAAATAATTCTATCTCTTTTCTACACAACTCATCTTTTCTCTTCTCAAACATAGGACTTGTGTTCTTTAAGCGAATCATTCAATTTCATTACCATTACCCATGTTCTCATTTTTGAAATAGAGGGTCGAAAAGGAGGTCAGCCACTCACCTTGAGTTTTTGCTTGAGGCGAGAGACGGGTTGGCCGCGCTAGACATCGCCTATGCGATTACCTGAAATCGCACAAACAACCGATTAGAACATTGTATTAGCAAGAAATTTGATAGAAAATACGAGTTCAAAATGTAAGCCATGAAAACCATCGAAAACATTCACGAAAACGCATTCAGAAAACCAAAGCCAAAACCAACGCAAGCGGCGTGAAAAACAGAGCAACGGTAGGTCTCTCCCGACTCAGCCGCAGAGTCAATCCTCGAGGCGCTACCCGCTGAATATGGGACTTGGTTCCGAAGAAGCCATTCCATAACGTAGAATGGATCTTAATTCAACCATTCCCGTTCGATCGATTCGATCGATCCCGACCGAGTCGATAGCGACAGTGTTCCTTTCTCGCACACCCCATAGACGAAGAACGGGACACGATGTAGGGATGGGGCACTACAAGGTTGGTAGAGACGGTACACAAAACGCTGGAGAGATACTCCAGATGTTCCGGGCAGCGGGTGAACCCTAGTAAAAGCATTATCTACACGCATCACAAAGCGGACAGAGCCTATTCAACAACCCTCTCCAATCTGACATCTTTCTCCACCTCTTGTCCGTCGTTTAATTATCTCGGTTGTCCACTGGTATATGGCAAATCTAACTCGGGGATATTCGACGACCTCGTCAGCAAAATCAAGAAAAAGTTGAGGGCCGGCACAACGCTACCTTATCCCTTGGCGGAAAATAATCCTGATCAAGCATGTTCTATCCTCCATTCCCATGTACATCCTGGCAGTCTGCTCGCCACCGCAGAAGGTCATATCCTTCCTAGAATACTTTTTCTCCAAATTTTTTGGGGTCACAAAGAAGGCAGAGACAAACACCACTGGGCCAGCTGGGCATCCATGGCCAACCCCACCAGTGAGGGAGGACTCGAATTTAACAGATTGGTGCACATTGTTGCCACCTGCTCAATGAAGTTACGGTGGAAACTACGCACTGAAAATACGATCTGGTCTCGATTTATGAAGGCCAGGTATTTTCGGCATTCTTACCCCTCGACGGCGATAGCCAACAGCAAATCCTCTGCCAACTAGAGCAACATTCTTACAGGTCAGAACCTTGCTGATCCCTTCATGATCGCCGATGATTCGGAATCGTTAAGTTGGTCCCTAAATCCCGACGGCTGAGTTCTCGTTAGCTTCCGCCAGGATTGCGCTGAGAGGCACTGGAGAGCCAAACCACCTACTCGCCCCCTACTGACAACCAACCATCCCCAATAAATGGTCCATCCTCATTTGGAGAGCGTAGTACAGGAAACTCCCCACCGACGATGCCCTGACCCACATCGGTTACAGCCTTGTATCGAGATGCCACTGCTACTCATCTCCGCATGTAGAATCTGCGGCTCACGTACACTACTCTGGAGAGGTTGCCAACCAGCTGTGGTCCCACCTCTCTACCAAATGGCATATACAACATCAGGCTAGAGACTTCGACGTTCTTCTCGCCATCTGGGGTCACTCCAACAGGCACCAGATCGTCGCAGCCGCCGGCATTTGGGCATTATGGAAAAATAAAAACACGCAAAGATATAAAGGTCGCTCATACAACTCCCCATAATTGTACAGAGAAGTCTGCAGACAGGTTCTCAAAGCCGAATTTCGTTGCCCCCAGTCCAGGACTGCCGTCATCTGGTCCCGTCTTAACTTGGACCCCGAAGACTTTTGGCTTTGGCCCCTATGCCCGGTCATCAGTTGTCTTTCCTCTTTTTCAGCATCCGTCTTTCGCTTTACTGTATAGGCTTCGGCATTTTGCACCTTATATATCAATAAAAGGGGGTTTTGTTAAATATATTATATATATATATATTATTGTTAGGTAATATATGTTAGTATAGTGTGTGTGTGTGTGTGTGTGTGTGTGTGTGTGTGTGTGTGTGTGTGTGTGTGTGTATTTGAATGAGATAAAGATGTGTGTGGTTAGTAGAGAGAAGTGAGATTGATAGAGGATATGTGCTAGTGTGTGTTTGATGTTATAAAAATGGTAGTGTAGTATGTGTGTTGTGAAGTGAGAGAGTTGGGAGGATCATGCCATCATATTTGACTTGAGGCTAGTGTGGTTTGTTGAGTGATTTATGTTTTGGTTGAGTTGTAGTGTGTTTGTATATAGATGTGTGTGGGTGTGTTAGAAGAGAGGGGGTGGATTTGGTATATGTGGTTGTGTGTGTGTGTTAGTGTTGGTGTGGAGAGGGATTTAGATGTTGTATGTATGGATATGTTAGTGGTTATATTAGAATCTATGTAGAGGTTGGAGGTATCTTAGAAGTTGGATAGTGGTATCTTGTTTAAGTTAGATAGTTAGTTGTGTTAGTCTATGTTATTGTTAGTTAGATGTGATATATGTTAGTTGGTTAGAGTTAGAGATGGATATATACATATATGTTATAGTTAGATATTAGTATCTTGGTTATCCATGGTTTGTATGTGTGTGGTTTGTAATCCCCCAAAATTTTGGAGGATTTTTCTTATTTTTATTACATGAATATTTTGTTTTTAATTGTTTCATTAATAAATCTATAAATATTATCTTAGTCATGCTTAGTTTAGGATACACACTGACTAGACAATATGGTACGGCCACTGCAGCTAAGTGCCTTGACTAGCATGTTAGCGGTGGGTGCTAATAGAGTTATTTTATTTAGAATATTTAGTTTTTTAAATTATAAATTCGTACTATGGCTATCTTGACCATTTAACATTTATAAAATTATTATTTTGGAGTTTAGAAGTTTTTAATTGTTTGCAAAAAAATAATATTAGTAGTCTCTCCTAATTATTATAACCTTGCTAAGTTATTTTCGTACAAATTTTATTATTATTATAATACTATTACCTTATTATCATTATTAATATTATTTTAGTTGTTCCTAGTCGATTTTTATTTAATAGTAGGCAATATTATTAAAAATATGTGCAAAAATATATTAGTAAGGTTTTAGAAAATATTTTATATTTTAGTATTTATTTAAAAAATTTATTTGGGTTCTTTTGGTATTATGAGAATTAGTAAGAGTTTTGTTAAGGAAAAGAAAAAGAGAAAAAAAAAGAGGAAAAAAAAGAGAAAAGCAAATCCCGCGAGATGACATCATCTCACGAGAAGACATCATCTCGCGAGATGAAGATCCAAGCATAACCCGACCATCCTTTTTCCTCGTTTCATTCCCTTCAGCGTAATCTGGAACCGAGGAAGGATTTGATTAAATCAAATCTTCACCAAATCATTCAAATCTCCCTTACGTAATCCTATCTAAATCTTCGACCCAATTTAAAATCAAAGATTAGATAGGAATCCAAGCAAACCGAGATTTAATCCGGATATATAGAACCCAAAACTAGCGGCGGTTGAAAGGAAGAACCCACGAGATTTCCTTCGCATGTGTGTAAATCCTTGCGTCCAAGAGAGCCCCAGCCCTTGGCGCATAATTCCAGCCAACTGTGCCACCTGTTCGTCGCCCCGACCGTCGTCAAAAATTTAGAACGACACGAAACAGAGAACGCCCTGTTTTTCCCTCAACAGCGAGGTACCTCCCTTAACTACCACTTTTCTTCACGCTTAGTCGATAATTTTTGATCCTGAAGTTGTGATGTAGAGCCTATGTTACCCTCTAGAAGACCCACCCATTAGTACCAGGAAGGATCACACCATTGAGTCAAAAATTTGACTTAAAAACCACAAAAAACCAACTGTTGTCGACAGTGGGAAGCAGCCCAACCACCCATGTTTACTGTCCAATTCTGATCAATCCCGTAGAGAGTTTTGGAAAAATTTTGAATAACATTTTAGCCAACATATAGAACTTCAAATCTCTTCTTTTAGTTTAATTTTCCTTCCCCTATATGTAAAGATTTTTAAACCCAAAGTTTGTGAAAAACAGTGTTTAAAACAGTAAATTTTGGAAAAACCCAACCGATACGGCATGCTCCCGACAAACCGGGAGACTTGGTCGCCTACTATATACGTCGAAAGGCGCGTATGGATGTTGCCGACGTGTAGGAACAGACAGAATTTGATTTTGTTGCATGTACGCGACGAAATCAGTGCATATCCGTCAAGATACCCCCGTATCGACATTTTCCAAACTAGCCCATAACTTCGTGCACGTTCGTCGGATCGATGCGAAACTTATGCCATCAGGACCGTATAGATTTTTTGGTCCTTTATGCCAAGTTTGGTCCGATTATGAGAAGTTTGATCGGAACGCCAAAATTGACGGGCCTGTAACTCGACCCAACGAGCGATTTTGTGTACGGCCCGCCGGAATCCAATTTTGGACATACGGTTGGGTTCGTCTCCTCAAATCGGACCCGTAGGCATGTAATTTGATGACTTTAGAGACCGTAGGTTCTGGCATGCATTTCAGTGCAAAACGGGTCCAACGGCGGACATCGTTTTGACCCAAAATTACGATTTTGCCCCTGTTCCAGAATTAGACTTTTGGACCAGCATTTCCTAGGTATTTCTTTTATGCCAAATCTATTCGTGATGTTTATTTCAGCATCCAAGGTCATTCGTAAATGTTGGCTTTCAGTGCTTCCCTATTCTGACGATTTGAGTCATCAGGCGTCGCCATTCTGCACACTACCTCCAGGCAAGATACCTTGCTACCCGCTGTTTATTTATTTAGCTCATATTTTATGCATTATTCATTATTTCCTTTATGCAAAATAAACTGTGATACATGGCATAACTTGTTAGAACTTACTATTCAGTTATATTCCTGCTATATATTATTTTTTACCCATTAACCTTAGAGTTAAGGGACCACCCTTGTGTGTTACATTCATAGGCCTTGACACATTTGTACCACGAAGTTGTGAGTCACATATAGAACTCAGACATGCGTGATTGGCTGGCCACCGGTACGTATAAGCCGTACGATAGGAATAACCGCTAACAGAGGTTGCATGCTTAGTTTGACTTAGCGGTTAATAGAGGTTTTGTGTTGTGGATACAACATAGTAGGCAATGGGCAGAGAGAACAATACCTTAGCGTATGGGCTACTATGCACTTTCCTTTTTTGTAACCCGTGAGCTCTGTCGGAGACGCAGGTAAGATTACCCATGATTACTGACGGCCACTGGCGTTCTGCGGAACGTCATGCTCTTATTGATTGGGCCTCTGGTGCCCCAAGGGGAGACTATGCCGATCCCATTTTAGCCAGGGCCCATGCGCTGAAGGATGTTCTTAAAAATAGCATACACTTAGAACGGTTAGGCACCATTATCCGTTAGGTACGAGTACTTTTGGTTTGGGTACTTGTATCTGACCGTGACTTGGAACAATAACTTGTCGTAGATTAGTTTGCCACATCTTTTCCTTGTTTGGTTGTAGGTGTGTCTTACTACTCCGATGAGTACTTTTGGGGTTCGGATGCCATATTGATTTCATGACTTGGAAAGATACTTCATCATGGGTTAGTGTGTCATCTCCTGTCCTTGTTTGGTTGGGGGGATGGTACGCTAATCTAAAGGGTGAGGTATTGGACCATGTTATGATCCGATCTTACTTATTATTATTGAGCAGTATTTATTCAATTTATATGGCATGATATTATGTATCTTGTTACGTCCCTCTGAGGACCTGGTGATCTCTCCAGGTATAGGTGTGCAAGACTTTTCGTAGGAGTATGGCTCCGGTATAGACTCATCCTCTATATTCGAACGAGTCGTTCCTTCTGATCACACCTGTCCATATTGGGTCGAGGAGCATATTTAGTCATCATTTATTATTCTATTTATCTTAGAGGTTGGACTCTATTTTCTTTCAGTTTATTCCAGTATCGGTAGTGGATTTGTCTCCGCCCGGCCAACAGCTATATTTTGACATTTACTTTAATTCGTGAGTTACCATTTTCTTTATATTTACTGTGGATGAGATATAGCTTTTACCTATGACTGCCTGTTATTATTATTCATAATACAGCTTATGTGTATATTCGAGATTTCCATATATTGGAGTATATCTCGTATCTATGCAGCTGGCATGCTACATTCCTAGTCTTACGTATTTTGGAACTGGGACGTTACATGGTTGGAGATTAGATGAATTAGTATCTTAATAGTTAGATATCTTAGATAGTTAGATAAGTTGTATCTTATATAGATTAGAGTTAAGTTAGAAAGTGGTTAGTTTATAGATAGGTTGATTCTTAGGATACTAGATGTTGGTATCCTAGGATATTGTGATTTACCTTACTTTAAGGTAAAGGAGTTTACCTTATCACAAGGTAAGGTAGTGAGTTTACCTTTAAGACAAGGTAATAGGGGGTTTACCTTCAAGGTATTGGGTTTACCTTCAAGGTAAGGTATGGTTACCTAGATACTAGGGCTAGATACTAAGGTATTGGTTATCTAATGGCTTGGGGTAGATAAATAGATGCTAGATAACTATAGTTTGGGTATTGGAAGACTAAGGTATTTATACCTAGACTAAGGTTTTGGACTTCCAACCAAGGTAAGGGTATTAGGATACCAACATGGATAGTATATGGTATCTTGGTTAGTATCCTAGGATAGCTTAGATATAGAGTTAGTATCCTATATTAGAAATTAGTATCCTAAGTTAGTGGATAGATAGTAGTCTAGAGATGTAAGTTGGTATCTTTGTGTCATAGGTTAGTGTGTCATATTACCTTGAGTAGGATACTACTAGTTAGTAACTTAGAATTTAGGATACTAGAAGTATATGTTAGATAGTTAGATGTATATAGCTAGTGTCCTAAATATATATTCTAGTATCTTAGAGATTATGATACTAGTAAGTTAGAGTGTTAGATAAAAGTTAGTATCTTAGAGGGATAGTTAGTATCTTAGAGGGTAAATGAGAAGTCTAAGGTATTGACAAGGTAATGGGATTTACCTATAGTCTAAGGGTAAGGTATTGGTAGGATGTTAAGATAGACGGGTAGATATTAGTCTAAAAAAATGGTAGGATCTATTAGCCTAGGATAGTGAGTTATATACTAGTCTAAAGTAGATGGAGTGTTAAGGGATTACCTAGATATTGAAGTTATTGATATAATATACCTATAGAGATAAGGTAAGTGGGTTATCTTGGTAGGTAATGTTTAGGAATAGGGTATTTGACTTATATTTGACCTTGTTTGACCAAGGTTGACTGTTTTGACTCAAAGTCAACTGCAAATCAATATTGGACCTAGATTGGACTAGGAGTTGACCAGAATTGACCAGTTGACCAAAAGTCAATTATGAGTCAACCATTGATCCGGTTTGACCTAGATTGGATTAGAAGTTGACCATAGTTGACCATTTGACCAAAAGTTAACTGTAGGTCAACCCTTGACCTAGTATGATCTAGATTGACATTGTTTGACCTTGTTTGACTTTGTTTGACTTATCTAGACCTTGTTTGACTTAGTAAGACCTAGTATGACTTAATTTGACTTAGTTTGACTTGCTCTTACTTCTAAAACATTATATTGATACATCATTCCATCTTTAGGTCCTCGAGGCACTGTATTGGACTCGGTCGACATATTCTATCACATCTCAGACGAGTATATTCTCTTATAGCTTTTCTAATTTACGATAACTGTTATAATTCATGTACTTAGTGTAGATATACTTGTTCTTGACACATTTGTCACATGGATTGGTATTCATGGATCCCGACATGAGATGTTATTCCTTGTTATCTTGGTATATTTTGTGCAAGTCCCTTGTAGTTCTTGTACAGTATATGGACACTGATTCTCGAAGAGACTTGCTCCCTTCTCGTAGAATCCCGTGTCGTAACGTATCTTGTTTGGATTCACTCTACCAGTCGGGGGCAGGGAGTATTAGTATAGATGTGTTGTCATTATCCGCCTTGTTTATTCTTGCAGACCTTGTGAATGCCAATCCTACACTTCACGTATGATTGGCTAGATCATTAGACCTTGTTCAGACCCAAGCTGCCATATATCAAATCTAGTATTCACATACCTAGATAGATGATTCTTGATTCTTGTACATGCCATGATCAGTTTTACTTGCCTTGTTCTACCTCTAGTTTACAGCTTACCTTGCCATGATACTTACATGTACATTTCCATTACTCTTGTATATACTCTCTATTTACAGTCTCGTAGCATTTGTCATATCTTGTGAACTGTTGTTAGTAGATTGTGCTCATTCTATCCTAAATAAATATGTTGATAAAATATTACAGATGATAGTGAGGAAGATTGTTGTACCTACTATGGTCCTCACGACGTAGTGGGCATAGATTTGGAGATCCTGGTCCAGCAGGGATTAGCCCCAGCCGATGAGGCATTGGAGTAGCTTAGCTAGATTAGTTTAGTACTAGACTTTGTCTCCAAATTACACTTTGGCTTGTTATTATTTAGTATTTTTATTTGAGATTGTTGACTCTGAGACTTTGGACTTGTATTATTCTGTATTGGATTTTCAGGATAATATTTTTATATCTTGTTGTCTTTATCTTTCAGTATCATCTATCTTCTTAGAGTTTATGATTGAGTATATTATATTGTCATTGCTTGTCCTCCGTTCGGAGTTGACCATTTTTGATAGGTTTTGATATTATAACTGTTGTTAGATTGTAGACCTAGACAGCGTTCTATGCCGTTTCTGTGGCATAGGATGGGCGATGTTACGCACTCGTACCCTTACCCCGGGTGTGGGTCGTGACAACCTGTATAAGACAATAGGTGAGCATGCTACTATCTTACACATAGTCATTGGTGTTATACACCACTTGGGACTTAATCAAATTGGCATGCGACGCTACCCTTTCAGCGTAGGTTGCAAGCCTTACTGAAGGCCTCGCATGCCTCGCGCCGAAGCACGATAAATATTCCCCCTAGGATGATTCGGTTTCGATGCCCCGGATACTGCTTCGAGAAAAACAAACTTGTGCACAAGTTGTCCATGGCCATGCCAATGAATGGATATATGAGACCGATTGCATAGCATGAACATTATTAAGTAGCATTATCATTTTGACTCATGCGAGAGTTTGTTTCCTCAAAGTCGTACGTTCTGATTTAGCGTCCCGTAGGCACCAAATTTTCTCGAGACACCGTATATCGTAACCAATGTTTCATCATTTCAATTTACAGATCATGAAATAGTCTATCTCTTTTTTAGAACCTTAAACTTTCTCTTTTCGATGTGAAACTTATATTTTCAGAGTATCTTACTCTAAATCTATATATTTTTTCTGAGTTATTGATCTTAGTGGATTGGCATGCATTTAACTTGTCATCGTCGATTTGAATAAGTTCGAGGTAAAGGAATTTTATTTGTGGGACAGAGTAGAAAAGAAGGGGCCGAACCATCCACAAGTATTCGATCGTACCGATAGTCGGAGCTCTTTACAACGTTCAAGCTTCTGTTACGCGAGCTCCTGTAATGGCTCCAATATTTAGTCAGAATTTCTTCTTTAATCCTTCGTTTCAAAATTCATAGAATACATTCAGAAAATGACGCAAAAACACATTCATCAAAACTAAGCAGAGAAAGCTCCAAAAAAAACTATACAACAGTCCGATCCCACCGAAGAGACTCTTATAGAGCTCACTCGTCGAGACGCAGCTTGCTGTATCTAGAACTTATTCCAACAGAAGCCCTTCCATTAATTGGATCGATTCTCATAACATTCGTCCAAATCAATTTGATCGATACCGCGACACCTTCGGCAGAGATTACGTGTCTGAGGAACGTCATGCTACTCATCCAGAACTCGCATTTACTCCGTTTGGCATATAATTTGTTTAAATATAGAGTTTGCAGTACCGTCTTCAAGTGCTCTGTGTGCTCTTCTCGATTCTTCGAGTAGATAAGGATATCGTCGATGAATACGACTACAAATTTATCGATTTGGGGTCGGAAGACTCAGTTCATCAGATCCATGAAAACGGTTGGGACATTCGTCAAACCGAACGGCATGACTAGGAATTCATAATGACTATATCAAGTACGAAATGCAGACTTCGATACATTATCGGACTTGATCGTCAACTGATGGTAGCCTGAACGAAGATAAATTTTTGAAAATAATGATGTACCTTGCAGTTGGTCAAACAAGTCATCAATTCGTGGCAATGGTACTTGTTCCATACGGTCGCCTTATTGAGTTTACGATAATCGATGCATAGCCGCATCGATCCATCCTTCTTTTTCACAAACAGTACGGAAGCTCCCTACGGAGAGATGCTAAGGCAAATAAATCTACGGTCTAGCAACTCTTGTAATTGCACCTTCATCTCCTTCAGTTCTGTTAGAGCCATTCGGTTAGGCACTTTTGATACCGACCGTGTATCCGGGAAGGTGTCGATGCTGAATTCTATTTTTCGATCCGAAAGTATCTCGGGCATCTTGTCAGGAAAAACGTTAAGAAAATCTACCACAACATCAGCATGCACTGTATTTGTATTATCCTTCCTCATATATCAAACTGATGCCAAGTATCCCGTACAACCGGAATGCAGCATATGCCTCGCCGAAATTGTCGATACCACCATTGCCGTCTTCGAGATCGTACCGCACGAATATGAGAATTCGGTCTCGCTAGAAAGTCGAAAGATAACTCTCTTTTCCGTGCACTCGATTGTTGCATGATAAGCGCCCAACCAATCTATGCCCAGGATTATGTCGTACTCTTTGATGTCTAGTACGACGGCTTCTAATGATAGATTTCCTCCCCCGATGCAAATGTGGCCATTCCTACAAATAAAGTTTGCAGGCATATCGACTACCGATGGAGTGCTAACGCTAATATTCATATCTAGTGATATTTTATTTTCTTTCGCATAATCAGCAGATATAAAACTATGCGTCGCACCCGAATCGAATAGTACTCAAGCATGTATATTTTTGTAGAGTAATATACATGTTACAACAGTATCGGACCCAAATGCCTCGTCTCGAGTCAATGCATAGACTCGGCCTTGCGCTTCATGGCATTGATTCGGTGGGTTCACTGGTATCGCATTCGTACCTTGCAGTGTAGGCACTTTATACGGATTTGGAACATTTCTTGGAGGGTGTTGATTTGGCTTCCCCGTCTGACAGAATTGACTGAAGTGGCCTAGCTCGCCATACTTGAAGCATGTTCTCGATATACAATAGGGTGCTCGGTGCCCACGCTTGTCATATCTATTGCGAGTTACTGCGAAAAAGTGACCTCGATTCTCAAACGTATTTTGACGCTTTGGCACCCCCAATACCCCAGCATCGTTAGGTCGATTATTAAAATTATTGTGGACGACCGGCACGGCTCGTTGCGACATACGGCCAAAGATCCGCTCGCTATCAAATGCAGCTTCATAAGATTCACGATAAGTTTGGCATCGTTACATGACGTTCCTACGCAATTCATCGTTGAGGCCTTGTTGAAAATGCTCGCACCATTCTTCTGTGTTGGGCAGGAAGGCACCGACAAGGTTTCTCTAAGTTTTGAGAAGCTTAAGTCATAATCTTCAACAGTCATATTCCCTTGCCTCAACATTATAAACTCGTCCCCCTTCTGTACGGATGGTGCGAGAAGCATACTGCTCAAGAAAGGCTGCCTTGAATATTTTCTAGGAAATCTTGGTGTTGGGATCAGTTTTGTAGATTTTCTGCTTCTTCGTATCCCACCAGTCGTGAGCCCTCAGTTACAGTTGTAATATCGCATATGCTACCCTCTGGGACCCTTCGATGCTGAGAAGGTTAAATAAGTCTTCAATCTCCGTGAGCTATCCCACAATCACATCAGGCTCTGCTCGACTATTGAACTTAGGCGAGTCCATCTTGCGAAACTTTGTTGCTTTGAACAAGGAAGAAGATTTTATCGTTTGTGGTTGAACTTCTTCCTCGACTTCCTCTGGAACGTTTTTCCTCTCTTCGGATGCCACGACCGTTGCTTTGGTGTTGCCCACCATATTTCTTACGATCTGCATTAGGTCGTCCATTTGTTTCTGCTGCACACCAAATTAGGCTTTGATTTGTATCTGAAGCTATTGCTGCTGCAGCTCCATCAACTGCGGCATTTTCTTCATTATAGTCTCGTTAGGGCTAGCATCATTTGAACTCGATGAACTATCTGCATCGTTGGTTGTTGTGCCGGGATTATTTTTATTTTTCTTAGTCATTCCTATAAAACAAAGTAAACCCGTTATTATTTTTTAAAAATATCCACGGGCTTAGTTGTATGGAACTTTTATTTTATGCAGCATGCCGACAAGCATTCAATCAAGCAATCGCAACGAACATTCCAAAATGAAACACATTTTGAAATCCGAGGAAACATAACTGGGCTCTGATACCAATTTTTTACGCCCCGATTTGACAAATCGTTCGTCCCCATTCCCATTATGCCGAATCGATCGTCCTCGCTAAGGTGTAATGTCGTACAAGTTTGGAGTTGCACTCGTACAAGACAAGAATGTTACATTTGATCAATTTATTGAAACACCAAGTTGAAACTTCACAAATCACATCAGAATTGAACACATAGTTTAGGAAGATAGAAATATGCTTTTCATTCATAGCTTACCACGAAGTGTAAGACGTAATTACATTGGATGTCGTTGCGGCTACACTGATAGAAACAAAAAAACATGCTCGACAAGCTGCCTGAACTAACACTTGTCGTTCCATACATTCGCCTTTTTATACATTGAAAGCCTTCGATAAATTGGCTTCAAAATACTTCAGAATAGGAAGAGCTTCAAACGCCTCTCCGAATTTCAGCATTGGCTTAGCTACTGTCACGCCCCAGAACCAGAATACTGGAGAGCGGGGGCAGACATAGCCAGCTACGTATAATGAAATGGAATCCACGTCACTATACGGTCACGGCTGTCTAGATATATGAGGGTTTAACTACAAGCCATCAGTCTCCTATGGTCAAGAACAAGCCTATTGTCTCAATCTCAAGCAATGTAATAACAGTTACAAGATGTCAGAACACCAAATATACAATAGTAAGGCATCCCATACATTACATATTCGGATGATCATGAAGCTAGTCGTACAAAATGTCAGGATTAGCAAGAATTTCAGTCATACATGATCAACCCTAGGATTTGTCAATCATGTTACAGCCCGTAGGCAGACAGTAAATAAAGGTGCAATACGAGCTAACACGTGCTCGTCGGCTAAACGCCTCAAAAGAATAATTTTACAAACAGGGTGGAAGGACAAAAGAAACCCACTCATTGCCCTGGTTACGCCTGGTGGTCACCATCGGGCTGGAAGACAGGTGGATCCTCTGGTGCTGCTCCGATATCTGGCCATACAAAACCAGCTAGGTCAAACCCCAGAAAGAGCAAGTGCCACAAAAGAGGCTTCACTTAGGAACTAAAACCAGCATATCATAATAGAATGTTAAAGATAATAAATAAAGAACTGATAATAATAGAGATAACAACAGTAAACTGAGTACGAGAAAACTATTCAAGTAGCCAGGTCACAACCCTTAAACCAAACAAGGATCGGGGTTGCAGCCCTTCACCTGAATAGAAACCCGTCTCAAATGCTATTGGTACAGTGAAGACAATAAACGAAGAGAGGACACAGAACTGCTCCGGGAGCCAGGTTACAATCCTTAAACCAAATAAGGACCGGGGTTGTAACCCTTCGCCTGAACAGAACTGGACCCCTGATCTTTATTGCTAAGGCCAGCATAATTAATCATGGTATTAAGGTAAGGTAAAACATGACGAACATGACAAGGGGTTGCAATAAGACAATAACGAAGAGAGGACACAGAACTGCTCCGGAAGCCAGGTTACAACCCTTAAACCAAACAAGGACCGGGGTTGTAACCCTTCACCTGAACAGAACTGGACCCCCGATCGTTATTGTTAAGACAAGTATCAATAATCATGTCATGTTACGATCTTGCATAGGATCAGGATAAGACTAAGCTGGAATAAACTCCATCCAATCAATCACGGCCAATCAAGAGTACGGCTTGATACTTTTAACTAACTAGGGTTATCACAAGCCTAGTTACTAGCAAGATGCAATGAGATTATCCCAACAGCCACAAGCCCTGCAGACCATCCGGTTATCCAGGTCGAATGTCCGTTTAGGAAGAATGCAACACATGACTGTGTGCTGGAAATGTGCCCTACTCGTCGGTAGGCTACAAGTCCACTGAATGCGCCCAGATAACGGGATTGCATGTAGCTGGGAATCTCTTCATGACTACTGAATCATTCTAGTTAATTAGCCTTAGTCAATTTCAGTAGGTACCCCTGACCGTGGTACTCAGGGGTCCCCATCCTAGACATGATGCAAGACAGTACTAGTTTATTTGTACAAACACAATCGTCTACGGTGTCTAAGTCTTTCATACTTGTCATGTCAGGCTAGCTGTCGTAACAGCATGCCGAGATACATCATGTCAGTTTACTTGTCAAGAGTGCGCCACAGCGGGCCACTATCGTGTTCTATTCTTATAATATCATGAATAAGAGAAACTTGCATAAAATAACTAGTGACATATTCTTGATGGCAAGGAAAAGATCTACAACTTCCACGTTGGGAGTTGGGAGAAGTTCGAGCCACAATTCAGTCAATTAGGACATATAACAGTTAGAAATAGCCAAAATAGGCATCATGCGGCCTATTCAGCGACACCATATGCGGCTACTACGACATGCGCCCCATGCGGCTCATTCGCGACACTATATGCGGCTACTGCGACATGTACCTCATGCGGCTCATTCGCGACACCATATGCGCCTACTGCGACATGCGCCTCATGCAGCTCATTCGCGACACTATATGCGACTACTGCGACATGCGGCTCATGCGGCTCAACTGCGATATCATATGCGCCTACTGCGACATGCGGCTCATGCGGCTCAACTGCGACATCATATGCGCCTACTGCGACATACGGTTCATGCGGCTCAACTGTGACATCATATACGCCTACTGCGACATGCGGCTCATGCGGCTCAACTGCGACATCATATGCGCCTACTGCAACATGCGGTTCATGCGGCTCAACTGCGACATCATATGCGCCTACTGCGACATGCGGTTCATGCGGCTCAACTGCGACATCATATGCGCCTACTGCGACATGCGGTTCATGCGGCTCAACTGCAATATTATATGCGCCTACTGCGACATGCGGTTCATACGGCTCAACTGCGATATCATATGCGCCTACTGCGACATGCGGTTCATGCTGCAGATGAACATAGAAATGACCAGAATTGCTTTTGGCCATAACTTCCTCATCTGAAGTCGAAATCAAGCGAAACAAAAACCAAAACTGCATGAAATTGAATTCTCTACAACATAGAACCATTAGTTTTCGAAAATAACCAAGTTTTAGAGATCAAAACCAAGAAAACCGAAAAGTTATAAACTTAGATCTACAAGAAATTATCCATCAAAATGAAAACGGCCAAGTTCTAAAGAGTCTTAAAATCAAGTAAGGTAGAGAATGGAACAATAAAACTTGAGATCCATCATGAAGCAAGTTTGCACTTGCCTAGCTCTCTTTCCTGGTAGGTGGAAGAGTAAATGGTGGAGAAGATGAAGTGAAGGAGAAGAATAAAATGAAGAGAGAGAGAGAGTTAGGTGGAAATATAAATGAGGGTGGTGGTGGTAGGTAGGGGTTCTCCCTTTGGTTCATGATGAACCAAGGCAACCCAAGCCTAGCCGAACCAACCCAAAATAAATCGAGCCAAGCCATGAGATATGCGATACAAGATAAAATACGTACACGTATTCCAAGATACGTAATACGAACTACAGGCATTACAACTCTACCCACCTTAAAAGAATTCCGTCCTCGGAATTTAATCAAGAGGCTAGAATTGCAAGGACAGGCTATACTAATCATAAGCTATAACAAGCAATCTATCATGCAGTCATTTATTCAAGCAAGGAATTGAAAGCATAAGGCATAAGGAAGACATTATACCTTACGAGTCAAACAGGTTGGGATATCACGATCGGATATCTTCCTCACGCTCCCACGTCTACTCACCCAAAGAGTGATGACCCCAAGCAACTCGAACTAACTTGATAGTCTTGTTCTTGAGTGTCTTCTCTCTTCGGTCCAATATAGACACGGGACTCTCCTCATACGAAAGGTTGGTACCAACAACCAATTCCGAATGATCTAGGATGTAGCTCGGGTTTGGGATATACCATCGCAGTTGGGATACATGGAATACGTCATGCACCTCACGTAGCGATGGTGGAAGAGCGAGACGATAGGATACATCTGCTACTCGCTCCAGAATATCGAATGGCCCTATATACCTAGGACTAAGCTTTCCCTGCATGCCAAAATGAATGACGCCACGGTTAGGCGAAATCCTCAGGAATACATGGTCCCCGACAGAAAACTCAAGAGGGCGCCGATGAGAATCGGCCCAATGACGCTGGCAATCTTAGGAAACTCGAAGATGATCTCTGACTCTTCTGACCACTTCAACAGTCTGAGCAATCATCTCCGGATCAAGCATCTACCTCTCTCCGACATCGTCCCAGGCTAGCGGGGATCGATACTTCCTACCATACAGTGTCTCGAACGGTTCCATCTGGATACTGGCCTGGAAACTGTTGTTGTACGAGAACTCCACCAGGTGCACGTGATCTTCCCACGAACCACCGAAGTCGAGTGTACATGACTGCAACATATCTTCAAGAGTCTGGATCGTACGTTCCGACTGGCCATCTGTCTGCGGGTGATAAGCTGAACTGAACTGAAGGTGAGTTCCCAAACTTTCTTGTAAGCTACGCCAAAAGTGTGACGTAAATCTTGAATCTCTGTCTGAAGTGATACTGACTGGTACACCGTACAATCTGACAATCTACCGGAGATACATCTCCGCTAGCTGAGCCGTCGATTGACCAACTCTGAACGGGAGAAAGTGAGCCACCTTCGTGAGTCTGCTATGACAACCCAAATAGCGTCTCTGCCAGCCGAGGATCTAGGCAATCCAGTCACAAAATCCATGGTTATATGCTCCCATTTCCACTCGGGAATCGACAATGGTTGAAGTAGTCCAGCTGGTCTCTAATGTTCAGCCTTAACTTGTTAGCATACTAAACAACGAGAGACAAACCGGGCTATCTCCCTCTTCATGCCATTCTACCAAAAGTGCTGACGAATATCATAGTACATCTTCGTACCACCGGGATGAATGGAATACTGCGAACTGTGGACCTCTGCCATGATCTCCTGTCTGTTATCTCCACTGGGTACATAAAGACGCTTACCATGTCAAAGTGTACCGTCTTCATGGATACATAACTCTGGTCTTCGTCCTGCCTCACACTCTGCTCTGAGTCGCTGAAGCTTGGAATCTGCTGAATGCGCCATCCGGATCCTCTCGACTATAGTGGACTGGACTTGCATGCTGGCCATCAATGCCATACTGGAAGGAAGGGTAACTTCTATACCCATCTTCTGAAGATCGGCCAACAGCTCTGGTTGCGCTGTCAGGAAATAAACTCTGGCTCTCCTGCTCAATGCATCTGCAACAACGTTGACCTTCCCTGGGTGATACTGCAGGTTGACATCATAATCCACAAGCAGCTCTAGCCATCTCCTCTGATGCATGTTGAGATCCTTCTGGGTGAAAACATACTTCAGGCTCTTGTGGTCGGTGAAAATCTCCACCCTATCTCCATACAAGTAGTGCCTCCAAATCTTAAGTGCAAACACTACCGCAGCCAGCTCCAAGTCATGGGTTGGGTAATTCCTCGCATGATCACGAAGTTGTCGTGACGCATAAGGTATTACCTTCCCATGCTGCATCAGAACACATCCTAAACCTCTGTCTGAAGCATCACAATACACTGAGAATCCTCCAGTTCCATCTAGAAGCGTGAGAATAGGAGCCGTCATCAAGCCTCGCTTCAACCTCTCAAAAGAATCCTGGCATTCTGTTGTCCAAGCAAACTGCACATCCTTGCGGGTCAACTGGGTCAATGGTGCTAAAATTCGAGCAAAGTCTGAAACAAATCGCCGGTAGTAGCTGGCCAATCCAAGAAAACTACGGACTTCTGCCACTGTGCTAGGCACTGGCCATGTTTCAATGGCGACGATCTTCTGGGGATCTACTTTAACTCCTCCTCGGGTGATGATATGACCCAAGTACGAAATGCGATCGAGCCAGAACTCGCATTTACTGAACTTGGCATACAACTGGTGCTCTCTGAGAATCTGAAGAACAACTCTGAGGTGCTGCTCATGCTCCGCTTCACTCTTGCTGTAGACCAGGATGTCGTCTAGGAACACAATCACGAACTGATCCAAATAAGGCATGAAGATGCGATTCATGAGGTCCATGAATACAGCCGGCGCATTGGTTGCTCCAAATGGCATCATAAGGAACTCCCAATGCCCATACCTAGATCTGCAAGCTGTCTTCGGGATGTCCTGCTCTCTGACTCTGATCTGGTGGTATCCTGAGCGCAAGTCGATCTTCGAAAATACTGACGCCCCTTTGAGTTGATCAAACAAGTCATCTATCCTCGGGAGAGGATATCTGTTCTTGATTGTCACTGAGTTCAAGGTACGATAATCAACACACAATCTAGACGTACCATCCTTCTTTTTCACAAGAAGCATCGGGGCTCCCCAAGGCGATCCACTAGCACGAATGAATCCATTGGTTCTGAGTTCTTCAATCATCTTGTACAATATCTCTAACTCTGACGGCGCCATCCTGTAAACTCTCTCTGACACTGGAGCTGTCCCGGGAATCAAGTCGATGGTAAACTCGATCTCTCGCTCTGGCGGCATCCCTGGAAGCTCTTCTGGGAAAACATCTGGAAACTCTTCGACTATCCGAGGTAACTGTACTACTGCCACTGCCATCCGCAATACTGGAGGAGAAGGTTCAACTTCGCCTCGGAAGAAAGAAAACTCCGGCTCGCCTGGAATGCTAAAAATAACCCTGCCAATGTGGCAGTCTATCCTAGCATACTGGTCCCTCAACCAATCCATCCCTAAGACCACATCATAATCGGCCATCGGGAACTCTATCAATCTAGCGGGGAATTCTCTACCGCTAACTACGACCCGACACGAGGAAAACACTCTATCTACTCCCACAAGTCCGTTACCAGTAAGTATATTGAGCCTTACTGATAATGACTCGGGCTCCAGTCCTACCCGTGTCGTAAATCGTGCAGACATAAATGAATACGAGGCACCAAAATCAAATAATACTGAAGCTGGAAAGGTGTTGACGAGAATAGTACCTGCCACCACCTCACCTGGTGCTATTCCTTCTTCTCTCATGGTCAAAGCCAGCACTTGACCATGTCCTCTGGGTGCGGGTCCCCTCTGCTAAAAATTCCTCTGCCTGCTCTGGATCAGGGCTTAGGCTTGGGCATACTGCTGCGGTCTCTGCTGCTGGAATGCCTGGGCCTGCGTCGACAATGGCCTCGGGAACGGGTACTGCAGCTGCTGCTGTTGCTGCTGCTGGACTGGTGCTGGTCCTCTAACTGAAGGACTAGAGAAGGCTGATGAACTCCCCCTGTTCGGGCAGTTCCTAACCCTGTGGTCCGGGGCACCACAAACCAAGCACAAATCCTGTGCTCTACGATACTCGGATACCACATGCCCTGGCTTCTCGCAGTGTAAACATCCCACTGCGGAAGACTACTTCTGCTTTTGCTGCTGAGGGTGCGTCGGGGTGGAATGCTGAACCGCCGTCACTGAGGCCGCCCGCCTCGGAGCTCCAATAGTCAAAGCCCTGGCTGCCGGGGCTAGTGCTGATGACTGATTCATCTGGCCGTGAGATCGCTTCCGACCTCCGGTCCTATCCAGATTCTCTGGGAGGTATACTCATGCCTCCGGGCTACTCTCAATACTGCATCAAAAGTCTGATGCTCAAACTGCTCCACCGCCAATAAAATCTCTAGGTGGAGCCCCTGCTGGAACCGCTGGACTCTATCGAACTCGGTCGCTACCAAGGTGGGAGCAAACCGACTAAGCCTAGAGAACTCGGCCGCATATCCATCGACCGTCCTGCCCATATGCTTTAGATTGGTGAACCTCGTCTGTAGATCATACCGAGCTACAGCATCAAAATACTTGGTCTGGAATCTCTCCCTGAATACTGCCCATGAAATAGGGGCCACTAATCCATCGGCCTGCGCTGTCCACCAGCTGCGGGCAAGATCTAGTAACTGCAGGCGCACTACGGCCACCTTCTCGTTCTCTGGAGTCCTGGCTGCTTCTAGAATCACCTCTGTGTCCTGAAGCCATGCATCTGCAGCGATCGCATCTTTACTGCCATCGAAGAAGGGAGGGTTCAAGCGCTTGAAGCTGTTGGCCGTGCTATTACCCTGATGACCTCCTCTGGTCAAAGCGTCTGCCACCGCCTAGTGCAAAGCATCTCCTCGACGATCTTGGGAAGCTAATAATGACCTGATGAGACCCACCAAAGTGCCATCATCAGGCTCTGCAGGCTGGACGGGCTGAACTGGTGGTTCTCCTTCGGTAGGCATAACTCTGGAGGCTACTCCCGAATGCTGGGATTGATCTCCAGGTTGCTGCTGGTCTGCTGGAGGTGCTCCGTCTTGCTGATCGGCATGTCCAAGAACAATACCGCTGAAGAAGACGACATAGGGAACAATAAGAAAGGACCAGGACAGATCAACGATACAAGCATGTGATCAGGTCAAGATTCTCAGGGATTTGAAAGAAACGAGCAGAGATCAAGGGCGAATACTGATTGAGACATCTATTCGGTAAACCCTCACATATCTTGAATTACAAGACCTGCATGGGCCACCACTAAAACCATGTCACGCCCCAGAACCAGAATACTGGAGAGCAGGGGCAGACATAGCCAGCTACGTATAATGAAATGGAATCCACGTCACTATACGGTCACGGCTGTCTAGATATATGAGGGTTTAACTACAAGCCGTCAGTCTCCTATGGTCAAGAACAAGCCTATTGTCTCAATCTCAAGCAATGTAATAACAGTTACAAGATGTCAGAACACCAAATATACAATAGTAAGGCGTCCCATACATTACATATTCGGATGATCATTAAGCTAGTCGTACAAAATGTCAGGACTAGCAAGAGTTTCAGTCATACATGATCAACCCTAGGATTTATCAATCATGTTACAGCCCGTAGGCAGACAGTAAATAAAGGTGCAATACGAGCTAACACGTGCTCGTCGGCTAAATGCCTCAAAAGAATAATTTTACAAACAGGGTGGGAGGACAAAAGAAACCCACTCGTTGCCCTGGTTACGCCTGGTGGTCACCATCGGGCTGGAAGACAGGTGGATCCTCTGGTGCTACTTCGATATCTGGCCATACAAAACCAGCTAGGTCAGACCCCAGAAAGAGCAAGTGCCACAAAGGAGGCTTCACTTAGTAACTAAAACCAGCATATCACAATAGAATGTTAAAGATAATAAATAAAGAACTGATAATAATAGAGATAACAACAGTAAACTGAGTACGAGGAAACTATTCAAGTAGCCAGGTCACAACCCTTAAACCAAACAAGGACCGGGGTTGCAGCCCTTCACCTGAATAGAAACCCGTCTCAAATGCTATTGGTACAGTGAAGACAATAAACGAAGAGAGGACACAGAACTGCTCCGGGAGCCAGGTTACAACCCTTAAACCAAACAAGGACCGGGGTTGTAACCCTTCGCCTGAACAGAACTGGACCCCTGATCTTTATTGCTAAGGCCAGCATAATTAATTATGGTATTAAGGTAAGGTAAAACATGACGAACATGACATGGGGTTGCAATAAGACAATAATGAAGAGAGGACACAGAACTGCTCCGGGAGCCAGGTTACAACCCTTAAACCAAATAAGGACCGGGGTTGTAACCCTTCACCTGAACAGAACTGGACCCCCGATCGTTATTGTTAAGACAAGTATCAATAATCATGTCATGTTACGATCTTGCATAGGATCAGGATAAGACTAAGCTGGAATAAACTCCATCCAATCAATCACGGCCAATCAAGAGTACGACTTGATACTTTTAACTAACTAGGGTTATCACAAGCCTAGTTACTAGCAAGATGCAATAAGATTATCCCAACAGCCACAAGCCCTACAGACCATCCGGTTATCCAGGTCGAATATCCGTTTAGGAAGAATACAACACATGACTGTGTGCTGGAAATGTGTCCTACTCGTCGATAGGCTACAAGTCCACTGAATGCGCCCAGATAACGGGATTGCCTGTAGCTGGGAATCTCTTCATGACTACTGAATCATTCTAGTTAATTAGCCTTAGTCAATTTCAGTAGGTACCCCTGACCGTGGTACTCAGGGGTCCCTATCCTAGACATGATGCAAGACAGTACTAGTTTATTTGTACAAACACAATCGCCCATGGTGTCCAAGTCTTTCATACTTGCCATGTCAGGCTAGCTGTCGTAACAGTATACCGAGATACATCATGCCAGTTTACTTGTCAAGAGTGCGCCACAGCGGGCCACTATCGTATTCTATTCTTACAATATTATGAATAAGAGAAACTTGCATAAAATAACTAGTGACATATTCTTGATGGCAAGAAAAAGATCTACAACTTCCACGTTGGGAGTTGGGAGAAGTTCGAGCCACAATTCAGTCAATTAGGACATATAACAGTTAGAAATAGCCAAAATAGGCATCATACGGCCTATTCAGCGACACCATATGCGGCTACTGCAACATGCGCCCCATGCGGCTCATTCACGACACTATATGCGCCTACTGCGACATGCGCCTCATGCGGCTCATTCGCGACACCATATGAGCCTACTACGACATGCGCCTCATGCGGCTCATTCGCGACACTATATGCGCCTACTGCGACATGCGGCTCATGCGGCTCAACTGCGACATCATACGCGCCTACTGTGACATGCGGCTCATGCGGCTCAACTGCGACATCATATGCGCCTACTGCGACATGCGGTTTATGCGGCTCAACTGCGACATCATATGCGCCTACTGCGACATGCGGCTTATGCGGCTCAACTGCGACATCATATGCGCCTACTGCGACATGCGATTCATACGGCTCAACTGCGACATCATATGCGCCTACTGCGACATGCGGCTCAACTGCGACATCATATGCGCCTACTGCGACATGCGGTTCATGCAGCTCAACTGCGACATCATATGTGCCTACTGCGACATGCGGTTCATGCGGCTCAACTGCGACATCATATGCACCTACTGCGACATGCGGTTCATGCGGCTCAACTGCGACATCATATGCGCCTACTGCGACATGCGGTTCATGCTGCAGATGAACATAGAAATGACCAGAATTGCTTTTGGCCATAACTTCCTCATCCGAAGTCGAAATCAAGCTAAACAAAAGCCAAAACTGCATGAAATTGAATTCTCTACAACATAGAACCATTAGTTTTCGAAAATAACCAAGTTTTAGAGATCAAAACCAAGAAAACCAAAAAGTTATAAACTTAGATCTACAAGAAATTATCCATCAAAATGAAAAAGGCCAAGTTCTAAAGAGTCTTAAAATCAAGTAAGGAAGAGAATGGAACAATAAAACTTGAGATCCATCATGAAGCAAGTTTGCACTTGCCTAGCTCTCTTTCCTGGTAGGTAGAAGAGTAAATGGTGGAGAAGATGAAGTGAAGGAGAAGAATAAAATGAAGAGAGAGAGTTAGGTGGAAATATAAATGAGGGTGGTGGTGGTAGGTAGGGGTTCTCCTTTTGTTTCATGATGAACCAAGGCAACCTAAGCCTAGCCAAACCAACCCAAAATAAACCGAGCCAAGCCATGAGATATACGATACAAGATAAAATACGTACACGTATTCCAAGATACGTAATACGAACTACAGGCATTACAGCTACGTGCACCACCCAGAGTCCTTGTCACTTGTGGTAATGGGGATTAGTACACTTGGAAATGCACTAGTGAGCGGGATTAACCCACTCGTCTAAACCGACTCTGATTATTAAGGTAGGCATGTATTGGAATTTTCTTTTTATTTAGAATTAAATAAAATTAGTTCATATTGATAGCCTTCCATTTGAAACAGTAAAAGCATATAGTGAAACATAATAATTTATCTCAATTCTTACCATGGTCGTGCTCGTCCCGGCATAAAATAGAGATAATATTTATACTTGCATAAGAGAATAGGTGAGCATGCTACTATCTTACATGTGGTCATTGGTGTTACACACCACTTGGGACTTAATCAAATTGGCATGCGACACTACCCTTTCAGCCTAGGTTGCAAGCCTTACTGAAGGTCCCGCATGCCTCGTGCTGAAGCGCGATAAACATTTCCCCTAACATGATTCGGTTCCGATGCCCCGGATACCTGTCATGGCCTGCACCCTATTTAGGGGCACAAGCATGTGGGTACGTCCAGCCTACGCCACAGAGTCGGTGGTAGAATGTTGTATAGGTCATCTAGAATATATAACATTTAAGATACAATAATATAACCTGTCATCTCCGCACGGAGAAATATAATCACAACTCAATCACATGAAATCTAAGTAAGATAAGCACGAATATGATAGAGATAAAGATGGAAATAGATGAACTAAAATATATGCAGAGTCATGAACACAATTTTAGAATTCAAGACATAATACGAAATCCCAAAGAAATACTACAAGTCCAAAAGTATTAAGCTGAAATACAATCCAGTCAAAGCTTAGCTAATCTAAGTCACTACAGGCAGTGCGTCCTTTATGAGAACCGGCTCCACAGGCAAGTCCTGGTCGAAGTCTCCATCTATGCCAAACCCGTAGAAGGTCAAGCAATCTGCATCTAAGTCCTCTGAAAAATATGGTTATCCAGTCAGGATAGGAGCGCAGTACAAACGCCAACAGCAGTTCGAATGAATTAACAAATACTATAAGAAACAGTTATAATGGACTACAAGATAAAATATCATGACTAGAAGTAAAATAATACAATAAACTGAATATCATGTCATGGTGTGAAATACTGGAATGTAAACAGTACAAAAAAATCTAATGTACAATATAAATATAACGGTGGCTTGAGATATTAGAGCGTTATGTGATCGGCTTAGGTCCAGATCAGGCTATTCCATTTGACCTGCTATGCACAAGTAGTATAGAGGGCTATGCCGGCCAAAATGGAAAGCTATGCACAAGTAGTATCAGGTCAGGCTACACCCTTCGTATGGTGAGGGTGGAGCTATGCACAAGTAGTAAACATGAGGGGGTATTGATCACGTAACCTCTAATAACTCTCTATCCCTGAATAGTATAATGGATCTAAATATGACATGTCATGACACAGGACTCAAAGAGCAGGGGGCCAGCCCACTGTAACCACCATTTTTCTAAAATAAGGATAATTTTGAACTTTTGTAAAATTGATTATTTAATAATAGGTTTAAATTATGTTATTAATTTATTGGTAAATTTTAATTATTTTAATATCATTAAAATTAAAGTGTTATAATTTTGGTTATTTTTTATATTTCAATATTTTGGGAATTTTAATATTTTAATATTAATTTTACGGGATTTGTTTAGTCGGGTTTGAATTCATTTCGTTCCGACTTGTGTTAGTGATCCGGTAGCTTAGACTCTAGACGGGAGCCCCAGATTAGTTAGTCATGGCCCACAAACCCTACTAATTAAGTTAGTACATTTAGACTAATCCCACTTGTTCGATTGGTTAAGTTAGAGGCTTAAATTTAATCCTTTTGATCCCAAACTTGAACCTAACCTAAAATTAACCAAGAGGACTAGTTGAGGTTTTATTGGGCTTTCCTCCAAGGCCTAAATAGGGTTTAATGGCTGCCACTATAGGTAGGTTAGCCTCCCTTCCTTTCATTTCATTCAATCTTGCCTCTTTTCCTTCATAAAGTGTTCTTGCCCAAATTAGAGAGCTTCCATCTTTGATTTGATCTCCAAATCTTTTCATTCCTCCACCAAAACTTCCATCCAACCTTTTCATACTATCAAGGAAGGGTGCTAGCAAAGATTTGTATCAAAGTGCAAGAAGGAGTGTCCATTTTGGAAGGATCTTCGTATCGGAGTCGTATCCTTGAGAGTATCATTGGGATCCCACTCCCAATCGGTAAAACCAACCATCTAAATTGATTTCCAATGCATATTAGTTAGTTTTGAATCCATAGGATCTACCCCCATGCATGTACCCCCTTTAGATTCAAGTTTGAGGCCATTTGGAGCTCTCTAGAGCAAGTTAGAATTATGTCTTGTGTCCTACTTATTAGATCTCAAATTAGGATACCTCATGTGTTTGGTTTAATGTCTAATAGGTTTAATTGTGTTTTAATTTCAGTTTTAGATATGTTAGAGGATAGATTGATGTTAGTTAGGATGGTTAGAATGAGTTTCATTTGGATATCCATGGTTAGATCTAGGTGGTTTAGTCTATATGTCATATTTTTAGCCTTAATTTGTCATTTTAGTGTCTCTTTATATAATGGACTGTTTTGTATATATATAATATGTATGTTAGATATATTTCATATATTTAGATGTGTGTAGATATGTTGTTAGTGGTGTGCTTGTGTTAGAGGAGAGAAGAGTGTGGTTTGATGTGTGTCTTGAGTGGTGTGGAGAGTGAGATGGGTTTCTTTTGTCCAAACAACCCAAATTCGTCATAATATTCATCCATGTTTTTAGTAGCCAAAGCAACTTAGAAATGCCCTAACTTTTAGCTAAGAACTCTGATTTATCTCCTTTTTTTTAAAAGAACCATATCGAAGTTAGATTTATAAATATATATATTAATAGGTCAAATGAATTCTAAAACTTTCTGTAGAATTGTTTAAGTGTCAGCTGTCCGAAAGACGAACGCGTTTCGGTGTTTTTGCGATTCCGGGAGCTTTCGGATACGAAAATGTGATCCTTTTAAAGTTTTGGAAAGCTAACATAAAGATCTATGACATACTTTAATCCTAGAATTTAGTGAAAGCCCAATTAGTACAGTATTTGTTTTAAGTAGAAGAGTGACTATACGACATAGGCATTTTTTGTAACCTATGAGCCTATGTAGTATGGATATTAAATGAATGTAGAGTATGTAATGCATGATATGTCAGATGAATAAAATAATATATATATGATATGTATCCTCTTTATATTAATATATATGGTTGAATGCAAGCATGTAGGAATGCAATCAATGTAATGTATGTAAGCAATGGATAAATGTATGAATAAAAGAATGATATACAATGTATGCATGAAAGTATAATGAATGCTAGATATGAATGCAGGTATATATGTTATTATAGATATGAATGCATAATGTATACATAATGTAATGCAATATATAATGATGGCATGTATGGTAATATAGAATATATGATGCAAGCATGTATATGTCTACTGTTTTTCTTTTTCCTTACATTTTTCTTTCCCTTTCCTTTCCATTTCAGTTTTTTCCTTTTTTTCTTTTTCTATTTTTATATGTTGTATATAATGTATAGATGTATGTAAGTATGTAATATGCATGAATGACATGTATGTAATAAAAATAAGTATATGTATGCAACTTAATGATATATGAATTAATATAATGCATGAACTGAAGTATGCATGTATATGGGATATGAATGAATGATATGCAAGTATCTATGTATGCAATAATGAATGGAATGAATATGCATGTATGTATTGTACCTATATTGTATATAGGCCTAGAGTGGTTTACCCTATATGACTTGTTGGTTAGACTTGTAGTTTGACTAGAGTGTTAACATATTCACTGATATGTTAAAACTGAGAGCACACACCACTGTCACAGTCTCATACTTGAGCACGCACACACTATCACTCTCTCTATCTAATTACATGCTATATCTATTGTATATCTATATATATGTGGTAGTTTAGACTTTATTTAATTGGTATATATATAGTATATGTACTTGTGATAAGTAAATGTGAGTCTTATATGCTTAGACTTTGGGTTAGACCTAGACTTGCTTGATTAGACTAGAGTTGACCTAGATTGGTTTGAGTTGACCTAGTTTGACTTTATAAGTTGACCATAGTTGACCAAGAGATTCACAGCTAGCATAGAGACCAGTAGAGCTTGGAGTAGATTGCTAGTTTATGGTTTAGTTTTCTCTGTTGGAACTTATATTGTAATAAGTGGATATTGAGTTGTATTTGAGATTGTTTGAGATGTCGTTATTTAGAAGTTTATTCAAGTTGTTTTTGTTTGAGTTTAGTTTATTTATTAGATTTTTGTGTCATCTTATCATGCTTAGACTGTGATTGAGTTACATTATATCTTATACTTGTCCTCCATTCGAAGTTGAGATCTGACAGGTACATTATATATATTGTGTGAGTTGTTTAATTAGCGACCTTGAACAGCGTTCTACCACCGATTCTACGACATAGGCTGGACATACCTACTTCTCGTGCCCCTACAGTGGGTGCGGATCGTGATACGTTTTTAGTGGTGGCCCATGCAGGTCGAGAGTCGCATTAGTACGATATCGTGGTAGTACAACGATTAGTTGTACTGTTGTATGCCTGCGATAGGAACTAAGGAATAGGCTTTAGCAGAGAGGTTACTCAATCACAATTAGGACTACTTGAAAAGATTCCTAGGATGACCCTTGAAAATCTCATTATAAACTATCTCGAAATTCGATTCCGACAGTTTCTGTCTACTTTCTTGTTCATCGTTGAATATGATTCTTGGTATTCATTATTGACTTGATTTTCTACCAAGATAACATTATGGGATAGGTAACCTCAGTCATGGAATCTAGAGTCTTCTACAGCCATATTAGCTGGTTTGGCGATGAGATAGTCTAATTTTGGATGTATTTCTCGGGTGTGAGAATTTAAAGTTTTTGCAGCCAAGCTAGCGGCAATACAAAATTTTTCAATACCATAATTCTAGAGGTATGTACCTTAGTTGCGGACTCTATAGATTATCGTTGTTGTACTTACTGGCGTAACGAGGATTCTGGTAACATGGTTCTGGATAGACGGGCATGATTATCAGATTTCAGAATAGATACCATATAGATGGTGCCCTAGTGTGATGGAATGGAATATCAGTATGGATGTTACTTGAGTATCATGAATTAGATAGAGGGAGCTAGGCTACCTGTAGCGCAGTACCGTGCCCCGCACCATCAGAGGGATATACCCCAGAGGGGCAGGACATTTGCGCTGACTGTCGAGTAGACCGATACTACAGGTGACGGGTTAGCAGGTCTGTCTTTTCTATTCTAATTTACATCTTGTTGTGTGATTCCATTAGTACCTGTCAGGATGTTTTGTGCTGTGATAGATAGTATAGTGACCTTGATCAAGACCGTGATATCACGACTAGTAGGACCACAATTTGTATGTTTTAGATATAGTTTTATTGACCTTGATTGTTGGGGGTTTAACCTAGAAGGAGTATGAACATCTTAATTTTGAGGACAAAATCTTCTAAGGAGGGTAGATTTGTAACCACCACTTTTCTAAAATGGGGGTAATTTTGAACTTTTGTAAAATTGATTATTTAATAATAGGTTTAAATCATGTTATTGATTTATTAGTGAATTTTGATTATTTTAATATCATTAAAATTGATGTATTATGATTTTGGATATTTTTTATAATTTAATATTTTGGGAATTTTTATATTTTAATATTGATTTTACGGGATTTGATTAGTCGGGTTGAGTTTCGTTTCGTCCGACTTGTGTTAGTGACCCGGGTAGCTTAGACTCTAGACGGGACCCCAAGATTAGTTAGTCATGGCCCACAAAGCCCACTAATTAAGTTAGTAAGTTTAGACTAATCCCACTTGTTAGATTGGTTAAGTTAGAGGCTTAAATTTAACCATTTTGATCCCAAACTTGAACCTAACTTAAAATTAACCAAGAGGACTAGTTGAAGCCTTATTGGGATTATCTCCAAGGCCCAAATAGGATTTAATGGCAGCCACTATAGGTAGGTTAGCCTTCCTTCCTTTTATTTTATTCCATCTTGCCTCTTTTTCTTTACAAAGTGTTCTTCTCCAAATTAGAGAGCTTCCCTCTTTGATTTGATCTCCAAATCTCTTTATTCCTCCACCAAAACTTTCATCCAACCTTCTCATACAATCAAGGGAGGGTGCTAGCAAAGATTTGGATCAAAGTACAAGAAGAAGTGTCCATTTTGGAAGGATCTTCGTATCGGAGCCGTGTCCTTAAGAGTATCATTGGGATCCCACTCCCCACAGGTAAAACCAACCCTCTAAATTGATTTCCTATGCTTATTAGTTATTTTTGAATCCATAGGATCTACCCCCATGCATGTACCCCCTTTAGATTCAAGTTTGAGGCCATTTAGAGCTCTCTAGAGCAAGTTAGAATTGTGCCTTGTGTGCTACTTATTAGATCTCAAATTAGGACACCTCATATGTTTGGTTTAATATCTAATAGGTTTAATTGTGCTTTAATTTCAGTTTTAGATATGTTAGAGGATAGATTGATGTTAGTTAGGATGGTTAGAATGAGTTTCATTTGGATATCCATGGTTAGATCTAAGTGGTTTAGTCTATATGTCATATTTTTAGCCTTAATTTGTCATTTTAGTGTCTCTTTATATAATGGACTGTTTTGTATATATATAATATGTATGTTAGATATATTTCATATATTTAGATGTGTGTAGATATGTTGTTAGTGGTGTGCTTGTGTTAGAGGAGAGAGGAGTGTGGTTTGATGTGTGTCTTGAGTGGTGTGGAGAGTGAGATGGATTTCTTTTGTCCAAACAACCCAAATTCGTCATAATATTCATCCACGTTTTTAGTAGCCAAGCAACTTAGAAATGCCATAACTTTTAGCTTAGAACTCTGATTAATCTCCTTTTTTTAAAAGAAATGTATCAAAGTTAGCTTTCCAAATATATATATATATATATATTAATAGGTTAAATGAATTCTAAAACTTTCTGTAGAACTATTTGAGTGTCAGCTGTCCGAAAGACGAACACGTTTCGGTGTTTTTGCGATTCTGGGAGCTTCCGGACACGAAATACGATCCGTTTGAAGTTTTGAAAAGCTAACACAAAGGGCTACAACATACTTTAATCCTAGAATTTAGTGAAAGCCCAATTAGTACAATATTGGTTTTAAGTAGAAGAGTGACTACACGATATAGGCATTTTGTATAACCTATGAGCCTATGTAGTATGGATATTAAATAAATGTAGAGTATGTAATGCATGATATGTCAGATGAGTAAAATGATATATATATGATATGTATCCTCTTTATATTAATGTATCTATATGGTTGAATACAAGCATGTAGGAATGCAATCAATGTAATGTATGTAAGCAATGCATGATTGAAAGAATGATATACAATGTATGTATGAAAGTATATAATGAATGCTAGATATGAATGCAAGGTATATATGTAATGATAGATATGAATGCATAATATATACATAATGTAATGCAATATATAATGATGGCATGCTTGGTAATGTAGAATATATGATGCAAGCAAGTATAAGTCCACTGTTTTCTCTTTCCTTTACATTTTTCCTTCTATTCCCTTTCTATTTCAGTTTTTCCCTTTTTTTCCTTTACTATTTTTATATGTTGTATACAATGTATATAATGTATAGATGCATGTAAGTATGTAATATGCATGAATGACATGTATGTAATAAAAATAAGTATATGTATGCAACTTAATGATATGTGAATTAATATAATACATGAACTGAAGTATGCATGTATATGGGATATGAATGAATGATATGCAAGTATCTATGTATGCAATAATGAATGTAATGAATATGCATGTATGTATTGTACCTATATTGTATATAGGCCTAGAGTGGTTTACCCTGTATGACTTGTTGGTTAGACATGTAGTTTGACTAGAGTGTTAACCTATTCACTGATATGTTAAAACTGAGAGCACACACCACTATCACAGTCTCATACTTGAGCATGCACATACTATCACTCTCTCTATCTAATTACATGCTATATGTATTGTATATCTATATATATGTGGTAGTTTAGACTTTGGTTTAATTGGTATATATATAGTATATGTACTTTTGATAAGTAAATGTGAGTCTTGTATGCTTAGACTTTGGGTTAGACCTAGACTTGCTTGATTAGACTAGAGTTGACCTAGATTGGTTTGAGTTGACCTAGTTTGACTTTATAAGTTGACCAGAGTTGACCAAGAGTTGATTTGGCCTAGATCGACCTAGAATTATGTAGTATGCATTATAATCTACAGTTTTACTGTATTGGACATGTTGTGACTTGTGTTGCTCTAAATAGGACTCATCTACTCTGTCTGGATATCTATTCTCATCGAACATACAGGATATCAGGCGAGTACATTCTCTGATCATTTCATACTTACTAGGATTTATAATCTTGCTCTAGATTACTTTACTTGATGTTGTCATGTTGGCAACACGGATTGATACTATATGGATCTTTTCATGAGATATTATCCCCCTCGGGAGCATCGGGTACATCATGTCATGTGCGTTTTACTTTTATCATGTACTCCTGTGCTTTCACTATTCAGGTATACTCTTTTGATTCATGTACTCTCATGTTCACAGAGCCCTCATGTATAACTTCATGTGCACTCATTTATGAGCCTCCATGTGATGATCATGTACAATAACATAACCTGTCTAGATCCTTGTATATTAATTGGGGTACGGGGGAGTAGAAATAGTCATGTAAACATTCCAGGTAGTGTAATAATATACAACTTAGTAGTATAATCATGTATTGATCAAGTCGTTCACATGCCTATTTTGTACTCTAAACCACTAGTCACTTGTAGTTCTTTACTCATAGTAGATATTTCCAGTACAGTTATCTCTTTTGTTTATATACATTTCTTTAAGTGATTCATGTATCTTACTCTATTGCATGCTTTGTATTCCTGTCATGATATGAACTGTTGAGATTTTGTGCTCGTTTCTGTCCTAATTTGGCCTGTTGAAAATATTACAGGTAACATAGAGATTCACATCTAGCATAGAGGACCAGTAGAGCTTGAAGTAGATTGCTAGTTTATGGTTTAGTTTTCTTTGTTAGAACTTGTATTGTAATAAGTGGATATTGAGTTGTATTTGAGATTGTTTGAGATGTTATTATTTAGAAGTTTATTCAAGTTGTTGTTGTTTGAGTTTAGTTTATTTATTAGATTTCTGTGTCATCTTATCATGCTTAGACTGTGATTGAGTTATATTATATCTTATACTTTTCATCCATTCGGAGTTGAGATCTGACTGGTACATTATATATATTGCGTGAGTTGTTTAGTTAGCGACCTTGAACATCGTTCTACCACCGTTTCTGTGGTATAGGCTGGACATACCTACTTCTCGTGTCCCTACAGTAGGTGCGGGTCATGACACCCACTCCCAAATTGGTGTCTATACAAGTACAGGAAACAAGATCGAATAATGTACCCATATATCAGGTAAACCGGGAATAACATCTCATGATGGGATCCAATGTATACTAGTCCGTGTATCCTCATGTCAAGAATCAAGTAAAACACTACAACTGAATCGAATATAGTAGATATCAAAGCAATAAAAACTATCAGAGAATGTGCTCGCCTGCAGTCCTGAGCTGTCAATATGAATCGAGGCTCAGAGTGTAGTCACAGACCTATAGATGAGATATACATGTGTTAAATAGGGTTTAACAGTGATAGACATGGTTTTCTAGTATGTGATATACAATCTAGGTCAAAACTAGGTCAAGTGTTGACTCACAGTTGACTTTTGGTTAACTGGTCAACTATTGTCAACTCCTAGTCCAATCTAGGTCAAATGTTGACTCAAAATTGACTTTCAGTCCAAATAGTCAACCTTGGTCAACTATGGTCAAATCTAGGTCTCGAATACTATATCAAGTCATCCTACTAAGATACCCTAGTCTAGGTGTTCATATACTCTAAATTACCAACATTTCCTTTATACAGTATTTTCATATATACAAGATACACCCCATTAAATATATAAATATATCCACCTATATAGCCCCTATTTATATAGCTATCAACTCACTAATACTTACTTCTAATGTATAACATTAACTCAACCTTTCAAAGAAATGGCCAAGTAACCAAAATCCTATGGCCAAAGGCTCGACCCCATAACCTCTCAAATCTGAAACCCAAAAGCCCAACCAACTGATACATACATAATATCCCAACTAGAACTCCCCTTACCTGGACACTACCACACACACAAACACACATGAATCTCTAATATCTTACTTAGATAACCACTAACATAAACTAACAAACATTATATTCATGAACTAACATCTACCATCTAACTATATGAACTAACATCCAATCTCACAAATTCCCCATATACTAACATATAACCTAGGATGCTCTAACTTACCCAAATTCCCAATTCTTGATTGATGCATTTGTGTATCTAAATGATACTCTAACCACTCATGACACTAACTGAATGGCCTATGGCCAAGTGCCACAACTCGAGCCAAAGTATCAGTTGTTGCTGCTATGGCTGCTCCTACTGCTACTGCTTAGGCTACTGCTGCTGGTTGGGCTACAGCTGCTGCCTAGGCTACTGCTAATGCTAATGCAAAGTAAAATAAGCCAAGCATAAACATTAACCCAGGCCAAGCCATTGCAATGCCCTACAAGCAAGCCAAGCCTAACTCTTAATCTTACCAATTTCTGATACCAAACTAACATATTTATTCCTACTGACCCAATGTCTAACCTCTACTATATCCTAACATGTTGCATATCCTCTACTACCCAAACCCCAAATACCAAGTAAACCCAAAGACCAAGGTCTAACTCTGATACATAGATCACAAAGCTCTGGCCAACCTAAAGCCCGTACTGCACTATAACCAAGTATTACTGCTGCATTTAAGAGCCACAAACACTCAGCTCAAACCCGACCCAAGTATCTCTGATACTCAAACCCAGTGGCCAACCAAATGGCCATGCCCTGCTCCTTGAACTACTCCTACTGATACATAGCTCAAAATGTCATCTACAAAACTCTGATACTATAACCAAGTCCCAAAGGCCAAAAGCCAAGCCTTCTAGCCCGACCCCCATTCTCTGCACACTGCTGCCTAGTGTAGCAGTCCAAATCCCCTGCTAACCACTGCTCCCACACACTCATAAATACATAACATACATCATATATAATATATATAACCCCTAAACTCACATACAAGCCACAGACAGGTGTCATGACCTGTACCCGCTTTTTGGGATGCGAGCACGTGCGTAAGCCAGCTACGTATCAAGCGGACTCCAGCCTAACTCGAATACATATATGCTGTCCAGAATAGGGTATCATGTCTAATAGGGTAAGTTAAACTATAAATCAATCCACAAGAAGAATATAAAACAAGAAAGAACATTATGGTTCATGGTCTGCAGTTCACAAGCATATATGTCCGATTAGACTCCAGAGAAATAACATGAGTCTATAAACTAGGCTCACAAACAGAATATATCATAATAAGGAATATAAATCACGAGAGGATAACCAAATAATATTACTAGCAAATACCTGGATCCTCCACATGTGAACAACTATCATCATGATCTGCTAACTACTCAATGTAACCAACTACCTAAAGAGATCATCAGGTCCTTAGGGGACTAGCAAGATACATAAAACATGTCTATCTAGCAGTTTATCATACATAAGGAATAAACAGAAAAGCGATAGAAACTGACAGGTGACTATGAAACATGGATACAAGAACAACTACGCATAAATGAACTGCTGGAAGAAAACAGGCAAACAAGAGATCAACGGATACCAAACCCTCGCCCTGAGTGTGGACTCACAGATTTGAACAAATCATAAATCCTCGCCCCGAATGTGGACTTGCAAGTTAGTTCAA
Source organism: Iris pallida (assembly GCA_029216955.1). Taxonomy (NCBI): domain Eukaryota; kingdom Viridiplantae; phylum Streptophyta; class Magnoliopsida; order Asparagales; family Iridaceae; genus Iris; species Iris pallida. Next base: position 12,222,953 of record JANAVB010024994.1, read on the forward strand.
GACAAACACCCTCGCCCCGAGTGTGGACTCGCAGGTGCAAACAGTCACCCTCGCTCCGAATGTGGACTCGCAGGTTGAGAAAATTGAAACAAGGAAATAGCAGTTCAGTTATGACACACTCGTCCTATGACATGATATGACTCAATCAAGGTACATGTAACGACATAATACGACTTAGTCAAGGTACATGTGAGAACAGGTCCAATATGAACTACAAGGCTAACTATGAGCAAGGACTATATATATATATTAACTAGTATGCATGATATTAGCAAAACACCTGTCAATAACCAACTGCGAAAACTAGATAATGAGAGGAATAAGCATGTAAATAAAGTTGTAGAGGAAGGCAAGGTATATTTGCCTGGTGGTAGCAACATGTCCCGCAAACAACTCGTCAAATCAAATAGTCACGAAATCTAAACTCCCACAAACGCCTCTGGATGCTGAAACAAATATGTCAACATTTCTGAAATAAGCAAAATAGCTAGGATAGGCTACCCATAAGTCCAATTCTGGACACAGGGGCAAAATAGTAATTTTAGACCAAAATGATGTCCACCGTTGGACCCACTTTGCACCAAAAAGCATGCCAACATCTACGATCTCTAAAGACATCAAACTATATATCTACAGGTCCAGTTTTTCGATACAGACCCAACCGTATCTCCAAAGTTGGATTTCGATGGGTCGTGCACAAATTTGCCCCTTGGATTGGGTCGCAGACCCGCCAAAAATAGCGTTCTGGTCGACCTTCTCAGAATCAGACCAAACTTGGCATACAGGACCAAAAAAATGACACGGTCCTGCTGGCATAAGTTTCATCTCGAGATGATAAACATGCACAAAGTAATTGACTAATTTTCAAAGAGGCCGATACGGTAAATTTTGACGGATACGTATCAAATTTGTCGCGCACACGCAACCAATTCGAATTTTGTCAAAGCCCACACGTCCGCGAAGTCAATATGCACCTTTCAATGCAAGTGGTTCGTGACCAAGTCGCATGAATTGTCAGGAAGGACTCCGTATCGACAAATTTCTATGTTTTTAAAACAGAATTTCATGGTTTTCTTGATTTTTGTAAACAAATAACTTTGTGTATACTAGAAGAAAACAGAAATTATAAAATAGGTATTATAGTCCTATAGGTTGCCTACATGATTGTTAAAACAAAATTTTAATATTCACGACACGTTGATCGCAAGGTGGTGCCAAATATTTGTGTTTAGATAGTTTCTAAACTATTCTCAAAACAGTTTTTCCTTGATGTTCATATCGATTTTGTGAATCGATGGCTCGACCACATTGGAATCAATTTGTTGGGATCTCTGGAGGGTTATATAGGGTTTCCATATAAATTTACAAAATTAAAAATGATCAACTATGTGAAGAGAAAGGGACTCACAAAGAAGGGTACCTGGGTTGTTTGTTGCTGCCACCACGTGGCTGCTGTCCGCGCGCGCAGTTCTGCCGGCGTTGTGGTCAACCTTCAGCGGCCTACATAGCGCCGTGTGGCAGTCCAGGGGTGTGCTCCGACGTCGTCATGCTCGGGGTTGTGGTATTGGTGGCCAGAGTTAAGGTTTTGATCGGTTTCATCTCCCCCTCTCTCGTTCTTCATATTTTTTTATCTATGTTGTTGTGTGGTTTCCCTTTGGTCTGGTTGGTGGAGTGTTTGGGTTGAGCATGGGCTCGACTTTGGAGAAGGCTGTGCAGGGGTTTGTTGTTGGTTCTATTCTTTTGCTTTTCTTTTTTTATTTCTTTTTCTTTTTCCTTTTTCTTTATTCCTTTTTCTGTATATATATATATATATATATATATATATATATATATATATATATATATATATATATATATATATATATATGTATGTATATATATATATATATATATATATATATGAAGGGAAAATGCCAATATATACAGAAGGGAATAAAGAAAAAAAAAATATATATATATATATAAATGAAGGGAAAATGCCAATATATTCATAGAAGGAAATATATATATATATCTGCTTATAAAATATCCATGTATATATACCATGCATATATACTATAACTATACAATATATATTATTGGAACATTATACATATTTGTATATATATTACAACTAAATCCTATAATTATGTATATTTATAACTTATAAATAAAATTGTAAAAGATAATAATATACTTAGTCTTTTATGTTTATACTCAAGTGGTATATACACATTAATTTGTAAATAGTATTAGGATACTAGTATTCTAAGAAAGTTTTCATTAATATATATATATATATATATATATATATATATATATATATATATATATATATAATATATATATAAAAATATATATATATATAATATATATATATATATATATATATATATATATATATATATAAAATAAATGACATTTATATTATATATAATAACTATTTATAAAAATATAATTACTTGATCAATAAATAAACTACCATTACATATATACCATATACATCTACATGGGTGTAAATAGACGCACTATCCGACTACATGGGCTTGGGCTTGGTTCGGGTCCAGTCCGGACTAGTTTGGTACAACCAGATTTCCTAAAAGTCCTAATATTAATAAATAACTAATAAAATTATTTATAGGGGCAATTCGCAACTTTGAATGATTTTTCTAGTTAGAACATACATATGGCTCGGCTTTCCCTACCATGGCTAATATACTAGTCAAAGCACGTTACTGCACTATCCTGCCACGATTTCTAGTCATCTTGTACTCTAAATCTTAACCATGACTAAAGCATTCTATCATAATAACTATTTAATTAAATATTTATAAAAAAATCCAAAAATCACCATTTAATTCAAATAAATAATAAAAATATTCTTAAAATTTTGGGAAGTGGGGTTACAATAGGCTACTACTGCACCGACCCTTTCAAGATAGTGAAATATCCGATATAGCGCGGACTAAGCTTCCCTTTACGGCCAAAGCGAATCGTGCCCCATGTCAAAGAAATCTGCAGGAACACCATATCACCAACCTAGACACAAAACCAAAACTCAGCAGACAAATCCTAAGCAAACAATCACAAACAAGTACAAATAGAAAAACTGAAACTAACCTCGGACCCTAACGGTCTGCGGTGGCTATCGGTCCAATGTCGTTGTCTATCCTGAGCCACCCGAAGTCTATTCCTGATCAACCTGACATTCTCAACTGCATCTACTACCATCTCCTGGACAAGCAACACCCTCTCGTAGACATCGTCCCATGACAAGGGAGTGCGATATCTCTGTCTGTATAGAGCCTCGAATGGCGACATCTCTATACTGACCTGATAACTGTTGTTATAAGCAACCTCTACCAGGTGAAGATGATCCTCCCAAGAACCTTCGAAGTCTAACACACATGTGAGAATCATATTCTCGAGTGTCTGGATGGTCCTCTTCGACTGCCCGTCTGTATGGGGGTGATACGCGGTACTGAACTTGAGCTGGGTGCCCAAGCTAGCCTACAAACTCCTCCAAAACTGGAAAGTGAAGAGACTATCCCAATCTGAGACTATGCTCACCGGAACTCCATGCAATCTGACTATCTGTTGTACGTATATCTCTGCCAGCCTCTCCGTAGACAATTCTACTTTAAAAGACAAGCAGTGGGCCGATTTGGTCAATCTATCCACGATGACCCATATCGCGTCTTTCCCTCTCGGAGGCCATGGAAGTCCGGACACAAAGTCCATGGTGATGTGTTTCCACTTTTACTCTGGAATGGTAGTGGCTGTAGCAACCCACCTGGCCTTTGTCTCTCGGCTTTCACCTGCTGGCACACCAAGCAGCGAGATACAAACTGAGCTACCTCTCGTTTCATGCCATACCACCGTACTTGTTCTCTCTGGTCTCTGTACATCTTGTTGGCTCCATGATACATAGAGTACTGAGATCGATGCACGTCCTGAAGAACCTCCTTTCAAAGCTCTCCACTCGGAATACCAGTTTAGCACCATAAATCAGTGACCCATCTTCGGCTATAGAGAAATCGTCTAACAAACCTGTCTGCACCTACTCCCTGATGCTCCTCAGGGCAAAATCATCATACTATGCAGATCTAACTTTGTCTATCAACTTAGAATGAATCTGTAAGCCCCACATCTGGATCTCCATACCCAGAATGATCACCTCGATACCCAAACTATCACTACTAAAATCTGCTCAATTGGCGACATATATTTAGCGACGTTCGATTATTTCCTGCTAAAATCTGCTCAAGACACCTTGCCATTTGCCGTTTACTTATTTAGCTCATATTTTATACATTATTCATTATTTTCTTTATGCAAAATAAACTTTGATACATGGCATAACCTGTTAGAACTTACTGTTCATTTATTATTTCCTGCTATGTATTATTTTTCTTGCATATTAAATTTAGTGTTAAGGGACCACCTTTGTGTGTTGCATTCATAGGCCTTGACACATTTATACCACGTTATTGTGAGTCACATATAGGACTCGGACATGCATGATTGGCTGGCCACCAGTACGTATAAGCCGTACGATAGGAAATAACTGCTAATAGAAATGCATACTAGAAGACTTAGCAGTTATGAGTTGGCATTGGGGGGGAGAACATGATTGGAAGTTGACTACCACCCTATTTATTGTAGACTCACTCGCTATTGAGGAACGATAGGTAGACTATATGCTATAGACTCGCTCGATACTGAAGAATAGTATATGGTGTTGTGACTTGCTACTGAGGTACTGCATTGGTATTTTCTTGACTTGACCCGGTAGTCATGCGACCATGAACTGTTCTTAAAAATGCAGTCACTTAGAAATGGTTAGGCTACCTTATCCGTTAGGTATAAGTACTTTTGGTTTGGGTACTTGTATCTGACCGTAGCTTGGAACAATAACTTGTCGCGGACTAGTTCATCACATCTTGTCCTTGTTTGGTTGTAGGTGTGACTTACTACTTCGATAAGAAGGTATTGAACCTTGTTGGGGTCCGGATACCATATTGGCTTTATAGCATAGAAAGATACGTCATTGTGAATTAGTTTACCATCTCTTGTCCTTGTTTGGTTGGGGGGGATGGTAAGCTAGTTCAATAGGTGTGTATTGGACCATGTTATAATTCAATTGACTTATTTATTTGAGCAATATTTATTCAGTTTATGTGGCATGATATTATGTGTCTTGTTACGTCCCTCTGAGGACCTGGTTATCTCTTTAGGTGTGTGCCCTTATCTTTCGCAGGTATTCTAGCTCTATCCGTGATCCTCTCATTTTCTTCAAGGATGATTGTACTTGGATCGTCTTCGCTTCGCTCGCCAAACTCTTTCTTTGTTATGTATTTCTTTTCATAGTTGGTAGTGGATTTGTCTCTGCCAAACTACATGTACCAATGAAAATCTATAGTTGATTATATGATATCTTTTATTCTTGTATTTTGTGGATGAGATTAGTTAGTTGTGGTTTGCTGCACTTTATAGCTTATGTATTCATACGAGGTTTCCATATATTGGAGTGTACTTCGTATGTATACAGCTGGCATGACTATGTTCCTAGTCCTATGTATTTTGGGACTGGGGCGTTACACTCTCCTTCCCCCTCCGGCGCTCTCACTCTCTCCGACGCTCTCACTCTCTCCGGCGACTCTCACTCTCTCCGGCGACTCTCCTCCCTCTTCGGTACGTGGTACCCTTCCCCTTCCTCTCTCTCTCTCTCTCTCTCTCTCCGGCTGTTTTGGTTGTTGGTGGTTGGGGGGTGCACGTTGCTCGGGGGGAGGGACAGGGGGATACGGGTGGTTCGGGGGTGAGTGGGGGGTGGCTGGGGGGTGGGACAGGGGGGACGAGGGCGTCTGGCGGAGGGAAGCTAGGGGTAGGGTTCGGGTTAGGGATAGGTATGTGTGGGCGGCTGGGGGAGGGGAGTAGGGGGGAGGGGAGGGTTAGGGTTCGGGTTAGGGTGGTGTAGGGGGGCTTGGTCAGGGGCACCGATAGTGCCAAAAAATCTGATAAATTAGTAATAATTATTTGTTTTCCGACACCGAAAAATGTGATACTCCGAATCGAACGCACCGATAGTGCCAATATTTATAACAAGTAGTTTTTTTGATTGGTTAATTGGTAACATGGTGAATATAGTCCCTGCAGCCATTCGACTGGCGAGGCAAAAACTATGGTATGACATGGTGATGAGGACATAGTCCCTGCAGCCATTCGACTGGCGAGGCAGAAACTATGTAGCCGTAGATAAAGTTGACTATCCTCCGACCCTCATCCCTCGGCAATGACGATATGACAACCTATCACTATATCTTATATAGTAGTAGATGATGTCTTAGTATTACATTATGTGAGTTCATCTTGATTTTGTTACATTCTTCAGATACTAGATACGATAAGAACATATACTTCACCATATGTACAGAACATAGATGATTCACACTAATGTATTCTATAATGAATTTTAGGTTGTGTTCTGAGCCATCCGTTCTCACACTTGGTAAAAAATCAAATTTTATGTACTTTATCTGCTTTTGAAAATGTACTCAAATTACATGATGGTTCCTTTAGTTAGCTTGCTTATGTTACAATTATATTATTTGTGAATATCGATCTTACTAGATGGCACCCATGACCCGAGGAGCGGCACGTCGTTTGAGAGAAACAGTAAATGCTGAGGTGGCTCCTCCTACTGTTAAGGAGGAAGTGGCACCGGTAGCTAGTGAGAACGGGAGTTCTATTCATCCAGCATCGGTAGCTAGTGAGACCGGGAGTTCTATTCATACAGCACTTGCAATGGACTACATCTCTCCTGTCGCCGTTGATCCCACTTATTCGAGGTGGTTGCGTGATCGTATCACTGAGCGTTTGTGTGAGCTGTGTGGTTCTCATTAGCTATTAGTACTTATTTGTATTGGACTATTTGTATTGGGTTGTTTTTGTATTAGACTATTTGTATTGGACTATATATATGAATTAGTACTGTATCAATCTCTGGATTGTATTAGACTACGATATGGTGATCAGGACAGAGTCCCTGCAGCCATTCGACTGGCGAGGCAAAAACTATGTAGCCGTAGATGAAGTTGACTGTCCTCCGACCCTCATCCCTCGGCAATGATGATACAAAAACCTATCACTATATCTTATATAGTAGTAGATGATATTTTAGTATTACATTATGTGAGTTCATCTTGATTCTGTTACATTCTTCAGATACAAGATACTAGATTCGATAAGAACGTATACTACACCATATGTACAGAATATAGATAATTCACACTAATGTATGCTAGAATGAATTTTGGGTTATATTCTGAGCCATCCGTTCTCACACTTAAAACACATATGAATTAGAACTGTGTGTCAATCTTTGTTTTTGTATTTTCGGCGAACCCAGGGATTGGATTCTGTATTTTGTATTTTGGATTCTGTATTTTGGCTCTAGCTCCAGCTCTATTTGCATTAATCACGGTACGACATGGTGATTAGGACATAGTCCCTGCAGCCATTCGACTAGCGAGGCAGAAACTATGTAGCCGTAGATAAAGTTGACTGTCCTCCGACCCTCATCCCTCGGCAATGATGATATGACAACCTATCACTATATCTTATATAGAAGTAGATGATGTCTTAGTATTACATTATGTGAGTTTATCTTGATTCTGTTACATTCTTCATATACTAGATACGATAAGAACATATACTACACCATATGTACAGAACATAATGATCCACACTAATGTATGCTAGAATAAATTTTGGGTTGTGTTCTGAGCCATCCGTTCTCACACTTAAATAGATATGAATTAGTACTGTGAGAGCGTCGGAGATAGTGAGAGCGCCGGAGGGGGGGAGGAAAGAGAGTGAGAGAGTAAAATGGGGGAAAATGAATTAGTAGGGGAATATAATTAGAATTTAGCGACGTTCATACTAACGTCGATAAATTAGTCACTGTTAGCGACGTTTCGCGACGACTAGCTCATGTAACTATGTAGCCGTAGATGAAGTTGACTGTCCTCCGACCCTCATCCCTCGGCAATGATGATACGACAACCTATTACTATATCTTATATAGTAGTAGATGATATTTTAGTATTACATTATGTGAGTTCATCTTGATTCTGTTACATTCTTTAGATACTAGATTCGATAAGAACGTATACTATACCATATGTACATAACATAGATGATTCATACTAATGTATGCTAGAATAAATTTTTGGTTGTCTTCTGAGCCATCCGTTCTCACACTTAAAACACATATGAATTAGTACTGTGTGTCAATCTTTGTTTTTGTATTTTCGGTGAACCCAGGGATTGTATTCTGTATTTTGTATTTTGGATTCTGTATTTTGGCTCCAGCTCCAGCTCCATTTGCATAAATCTACGGTACGACATGGTGATCAGGACATAGTCCCTGCAGCCATTCGACTGGCAGGGCAGCAACTATGTAGCCGTAGATAAAGTTGACTGTCCTTCGACCTCATCCCTCGGCAATAATGATACGACAACCTATCACTATATCTTATATAGTAGTAGATGATGTTTTATTATTACATTATGTGAGTTCATCTTGATTCTATTATATCCTTCAGATACTAGATTCGATAAAAACATATACTACACCATATGTACATAACATAGATAATTCACACTAATGTATGCTAGAATGAATTTTGGATTGTGTTCTGAGCCATCCGTTCTCACACTTGGAGAAAAATTAAATTTTCTGTATTTTATCTGCTTTCGAAAATGTACTCAAACGAGATGACACCCGTTCTCACAGATGGCACCTAAGACCAGAGGATCTCGCTTGAGCGAGGCACAGATGGCTGTGAAAGAGGAGGTGGCTCCAGCTCCAGAGGGCAGTTCCACCGAGAGAAGTTTATCGAAATTATAATCGGAGTAATGAAACGACATTGAAAATGGCGTATCGTTGTGGTCGGACGGGAGGGGGGTGATGCGCCACTACCCATGGCACGCTAGGGAGACGTCTACAAATTACAGGGACACTGACGCACAAATACCGCTCGAGTGAGCCAAAGGCATGCAGCCACTTCCTTCCCTCCATTCCCCTTCTCCCTCTCTCATGCTATCAACGTCACAACTTTTCCGGTGCTGCTCCCTCTAATGATGATGAATGCAAAAAATCAAAGACCCCCTCTTCTTTCTCACTCTTCACAGTTCTCACAACATGAAGGATCAGTGCTTTCTAGTTCTCTTCAATCCATCCATTCCTCCGTTCTAATCAAGCTTCTTCCTTCTCCTCTCCTCCACCATGGCTCTGGACCCATCTGCTCCTCCCTACTTTCCTTCTTCTTATTTGACTCTCTCAGCCACATATGATATCCAGCTCAAGTGTAGAGTCGGAGGAGAAGAAGTGGGCAGGAAGAGGAGGAGGAAACAGCACAGCCGGCGATATGAACTGGAGAAAGTACAGATATTTTTTTCAACATTCGTAGGAGAACTATAAGGATATATCTTTTCACAACATGTCACCTTGTCAAAGACCCTTAATGTGAATATCATGTTACCGCGGTGTCGTAAGACTAACATGTCATATTTTTCTAAGCCGTGTGCTTTGACATAATCCTCCCAACTCTTTCCTCCTATGTAGTAATCTTACATTTCTTTATGAAGTTCAAGACGGCATATAGTGACTCGTAATAAAAAAATATGCCGTCTTGAACTTCATAAAGAAATGCAAGATTACTACAAAGGAGGAAAGAGTTGGGAGGATTATGTTAAAATACACGGCTTAGAAAATTATGACATGTTAGTCTTCCGACACCGTGGTAACATGGTTGTCATATTAAGGGTCTTTGACAAGGTGACATGTTGTGAAAAGATATATCCTTATAGTTCTCCTACGGATGTTGAAGAAAACCTCTGTACTTCCTCCAGGTCATGCCATCGGCTGTGCTGCTTCCCCCTCCTCTTCCTGCCCACTTTTTCTCTTCCGACTCTACACTTCAGCTGGATATCATATGTGGATGAGAGAGTCAAATAAAAAGAAGGGAAATAGGGAGGAGCAGATGGGTCCAGAGCCATGGTGGAGGAGAAGAGAAGGAAGAGGCTTGATCAGAACGGAGGAATGGATGGATGGAAGAGAACTAAAAAGCACTGATCCTTCCTGTTGTGAGAACTGTGAAGAGTGAGAAAGGAGAGGGGGGTCTTTAATTTTTGTGTTCATCATCATTAGAGGGAGAAGCACTGGAAAAGTTGTGACGTAGATAGCATGAGAGAGGGAGGAGGGAATGGAGGAAGGGAAGTGGCTGCATGCCTTTGGCTCACTCGAGCGGTATTTGTATCTCCAATGTCGTTTCATTACTCCAATTATAATTTCGACACGGAGGAAGTCCCTGTCGTCAAAAAGAGCCGATGACTGTTAAGGAGGAGGTGTTACCAAAGGTCGAAATCAAGGAAGAACCGATGACCATCAGGGAAGAGATTGCTCCTAAGGTTGAAGTTAAGGAGGAGCCACCGTCAGAGAGTAGTAGCATCGGGACTGACCCTCCTGTCCTTGCAGAAGACCTCAACCAGATTGAGCCTTCGTATGCAAAGTGGCTGAGAGAATGGTATATGCCTCAATGCAACTATGATCCCTGGCTGTGAAGATTTATCGTCTGACTTGCGGTCTTTGCTGAGGCCAAAGTCGATTTTCCTTTTTATTGAATATTGAATATTTGTGTTTAAATATTGAATATTTGTGTGTTTTGTGTAAACAATTTGATTGCTTGGGATATTTGTGTGTAGGAATTGTTTGTGTGTTTTGTATATTGGAATATTTGTGTGTTTTATATATTTGTGCTTGGGATATTTGTTTTATTGAATATTGAATATTTGTGTTTTGTATATTGAATTGTGTATATTGGAATTGTGTATGTTGGAATTGCTTGGGATTATTTGTGTGTTTTGTATATTGGAATTATGTATATTGGGAATGTCCAGTTTTATGCTATTTTTTTAAAAATTTCCCAGCTACCGACGGACTGGCGACGTGTTGAGTGTATTGTGCGGGCCGGAGTTGAGTGTTCCACCGAAGGGGTCGACGAACCCAGGGATTAGATTCTGTATTTTGGATTGTACATTTGCATTCTGGATTCTTTTTTTAATTTTTTTCAATTTAGCAACGTTTTTAGCGACGTTTATATTCGTCGCTAAAATTTAGCGACGAAAATAAAGGTCGCTAAAAACGTCGCTAAATTGTTGACGTGGCAAACAATCTGATGCCACCTCATCGTCGCAAAAACTTCGCTAATGTGTCGCTAATCGGCGACCACTTAAAAACGTCATAAATAATGCCGTAAATTAGCGACGTTTTCTCGATTAGCGACACGCTTTTTTCTGTCGTTTATGAAACGTCGCTGAAAATGTCGTTAAATTAAATTAGCGACGTTTTGGCCGAATTTAGCGACATTTTGGACAGTCGCTAATCTGACAAATTTTTGTAGTGTATCCCGATCGGCCAATAGATGACGATCTGCCGTCAAATACATAGCGACTGGATACCTGGTCAAGGCATCTGCAACTACGTTGGCCTTACCTGGATGGTACTGTAATGAGATATCAAAGTCCTTCATCAGTTCAAGCCACCACCTCTGCCCCATGTTCAATTCCTTTTGGATTAATACGTACTTCAAGCTCTTGTGATCTATGAAGATCTCAACTTGCTCTCCGTACGGGTAGTGCTTCCACAGCTTCAGGGCAAAAATAATATTTGCCAACTCTAGATCATGGGTAGGGTAGTTCTTCTCATAAGGACGTAACTGCCTAGATGCATAGGCAATCACCTTCCCATGCTGATGAAGAATGCAACCCAAGTCCTTTCCAAAAGCGTCACTGTATATCATGAAATCACTAGTCCCATATGGCAACGTCAAGATAGGAGTTGTGGTTAACCTCTTCTTCATCTCATCAAAGGCAGCCTGACACTCCTTGGTCCAGACGAACTCCACGTCTTTCCTGGTGAGTCTAGTCTTCAGCTCTGCAATTCGAGAGAAGCCCTGAACGAACTTCCGATAGTAGCCTGCCATTTCTAGAAAGCTCCGAATCTTGACAACTGAGCTCGTTGTGGACCAAGACTCCACTGCCAAAATCTTTTTTGGGTCCACTGAGATCCCATTCTCGGTCACAACATGACTCAAGAACTCTAACTGTGCCAGGAAGAACTCGTACTTTAACAGCTTTCCATAGAGTTGCTCCCTTCTCAGAGTCTCTAGCACAATCCGTAGATGTTCCTCATGCTCCTCCGGCGTCTTCAAGTAGATCAAGATGTCATCTATGAAGACCACCACGAACTTGTCAAGGTACTGATAGAATACCTTGTTCATCAAGTTCATGAATACCGCTGGGGCATTGGTCAATCCAAATGGCATAACAGTGAACTCGTATTAGACGTACCGAGTCCAAAAAGCCGTCTTCGGAATGTCTTCCCGCTTCACCTTCAGCTGATGGTAACTGGATCTCAAATCTATCTTTGAAAACACCTTCGTGCCGCTCAACTGATCGAATAAATCGTCAATCCTCGGCAATGGGTACTTATTCTTGATAATGAGGTTGTTGAGCGCTCTGTAGTCGATACACATTCGTACCGTCCCATCCTTCTTCGGTGCAGACAGAACAGGAGCGCCTCAAGGTGAAAAACTGGATTTGACGAAGCCCTTGTCTTGTAGCTCGTCGACTGGCTTCTTCAGATCTGCCAACTCACCATTGTTGATCCTATTGATGTGATGTGAGATAGGCTCAGTGCCCGGCACCAAGTCTATAGAGAACTCAATATCCCTGTCTGGTGGCATCCCAGGCAACTTCTCAGGGAAAACATCCAAAAATCTTGTATCAATGGATGTGGCAATTCGTGTCCCGCCAACAAGTCTCCACAGAAACCATCTCTCGGCTCAGTTGCTTCCCTGGCAAACTCAAACTCTGGCTCTTCCGGTGGTCTAAACAAAACTATACCTCCTCTACAGTATATACTAGCATGGTTCCTGCTCAACCAATCCATATCGAGTACCATATCGTAGCTCAAAAGTGGTATTACAAGCAAACATGCACTCAAATCTCGGCCTCCAAGTATAACTTTTGCCCTTTACAAATATTATTGATTAGGATAATGCCTCTCCCGATCATAATCTTGCAAGTCCTACCCAGAGATTCAGCAATAATATTGTGTCTAAGAGCAAAAGAGACAGATACAAAACTGTGCATAGCACCAGAGTCAAACAAAGCTAATGTAGGAAAGGAATCGAGAAGAATAGAACCTGCCACCATACCTGCTACGGGCTCGGCCTCCTCGACTGTCAGTACGAATGCTCTGCCCTAGGGTACTCCTCTCTGATGCTGGGTAAAATACTGCTGCTGGGTCGGAGTGGCGGACCCCTCGGCTGAACAGCAGGTCCCATCGGAGCTCTAGCAGGAGGTGCTCTGTCCTGACCTCCCCGGGCTGCACGAGTAGGAAACTTCTTCAGATGGTGGTCAGACGCTCCACAGAATTGACAAGTGCATAATCTCTTCCTGCAGACCTCTCGGGTGTGCCCCGGCTTCCTATAGAAGGCACACTAAGGAATCTGCTTCTGCCCCTGCTGATAATTATTTGCCATAAAATATAAAAGAACAGAACAATTATCGGAGGACCGGACTTTTACTTCACGTTACAAACTCGCTTATACAAAGAAAGCCTAGGGACGAAAACCTAGGTACAGCAGTCTAAGTACAATTATTTATTTTAGATTCTGGAGGGTGACGATAGAGGCTCGGAAAGGCGACGGCAGCCCTGCCTTACTCCTTGGACGATCGGTATGCAGCCTTGGCTCCTGTGAAGAGATGGTTGGCGTTGAAGAAATGCTCTTCTTGCTCTCCCTCTATTATTCTTCTGGCTTCTCTCTCTCTGTGTGTATTTTCTCTCTGATTATTGGGGGAGTCTCTCTGTATATCTATCTCTCTCTGACCGTATATATCTTTCACAAGGGAATGGCACTTTGCTATTTATAATAGTGGGGGCATCATTAGGGTTTGGATGATTACCCATTCTCAAAGTGGCGGCCGCCTGATGTTTAATCAATCTGGACCATTAGTTTTAAGTGTGAAGGATCTGGGCCATAAATGGGGATAGTATTGAATCCTGTGAATGAATAATGCTGATTGCTTTAAATCTTCATGATTGGTTATGTCAAGCTTGGATCTCTCACCATGTGTCCTATTGGCTTGATCATGAATGATATGACCTGATCTCATTAATTATGAGGATAACGTTAAATATGGTCATTGGGATCTGGTAAATCTCTGATTGATCTGCATCCCATAATCATCCTTGCTACCAGCTGTCAAGTCGTAGGGGCAATTGAATCTCTGCCACGTGTCTTAATGGTGGACTCTGCCAGAGCCGCATGATATCCATGAACCGCATGAGACAGCGTCTCAGTGAGCCGCATAGGTATAGTACTTGCGAGCCGCATGGGATAGTTTCTCGGTGAGCCGCAGGAAGATGATTCTTGCCAGTCGCATGAAACTGTTCTTCAATTGATCCGCATGGGAGTAGCCACGTGGTAATCTTGGATCGTATCAGAGATTTTCTTCCGTTCCCGAAGAGTCTGTCATTATGACAGGACCATCATGACACTTCATGTCAGAGCCGTCAGCTGTCAAATCTTGGTAGAGCATTGAATAAGGCCATTACTCGATGGCCAGCTGTGTGAAGGGATCCCATGGAGACACGTGGTGTTGATCGAGCCGCATATCTCTGTTGGCCGTATGTGAGCCGCATGTACTTCTGAGCCGCATGCGGCTGGGTGACTCTTTAAACCGCATGGGACTGTCCCTATGTAAGCCGCATGGACTCTCTTGTCTCGAGCCGCATGAGACTGAGAGTCTCTCTGAACCGCATGGGACTGCTCCTGTATGAGCCGCATGGGGTTCTCCTGTTCCGAGCCGCATAGAGCATCATTTTGATATTTTCCATGTTTCTACAGGACCCCCTTCAAAGTTTTCAATTTGCAAAATTGAAATACTTTGAATAAGAAGCATGGATGCATATTCTTCTGGCCGCATATGAAACCCTGACCGCATGGATATCTTGACCGCATAGATTCGTTCAGCCGCAGAGACTTTCAAGCCGCATGGATGGCTTAGCCGCAGGAGACTTTTAAACTACAGGGATATCTCAGCCGCATAGTTCCTTGCCACGTCATTATGTCATGCATGCAAACCCTTTTAGGGTAGGATCCTAAGAGTTTCTGATCTTTAATTAGCTAGTCTGTATCGATAGCCGAAGAGTCGACTACTTTGTACGAGGCGTCGGTCTTGGTCCTCTATAAATGGAAGGGTTTTTGGAGGGATTTCTCTCTTGGACTCTCCTTGATTTAAGATTTTTGTCTTGCTTTCTTCTTCTGACCGACAGACAACGATGGCACCTAGGGCTTCCAAGGCAGTGAAGAAGGCTGCGGCGAAAAGTAGGAAGTCGGCTTCGTCTTCAACTGCCGTACCCCACGTTCGTCTTGACGTTCATGTTGTCGACGAAGGTAAGGACTGTGTGGAAGATTGGGTGCTTTGAAACCCTAACAGATGCTGTTCTGCTGCATTACTTTGTGCATAATCATTTGATGCGAGCTTTTCAAATTTTATGGTCCACATACACGTTCCATGAGCCGCATAGAATATATTCCATGTCCAAGCCGCGGAAAAATTATCTTTCAACGGGCCGCATGAACCCTTCTGAATATCCTCTGACTGTTTTTATCATTCATCATCACTTCTTTTTCATCTTTTCGTTCTTGTAGTGTCTCCACCGAACGCTGAGATTGCAGTGGTAGAGGAGCCGCTGCTCCCTGGCATCAATCAGGGGCCTCCCTCTGTTAAGGAGGAGATGATGAAAGAAGAATCAGCGTCTGAGAGGGACGACATCCTCCCCACTATCGAGACTGCTGAGGGTGGCAGCGCTGGGAATTTTGATTCCCCTATTCTGGACGAGGATCTTCCTCAATTGCATCCTTCATATGTAAGGTGGTTGAAGGAGTTGTATACGCATTTCTGCGGCTAGGGTTTTTAAGGTTTCTCGTAAATGTCTATCTGTAGTCTTTGCTTCGTTTTGCCTTTCTTCTTGTCTGCATGAAGAACTTTTCTGTAACCCCGTAGATGTAATCGATTTCTGAATGAATGGAATATATTTGCTTCATTTTTTTTGTTGTGTAATAATTATTCTATTTGGACATTTTGCATGGACCCATTGCCCCTAATGTACCCTGGTTTTGGATACGGGCAACAAGTTGAAGGGAACGAACATACTTACTCAGAGGTACTAAGGACATGGCAAGCATGAAGGTTTCTTCGACGGAGCCTTCCCACTCAGAGGTAATGAGGATATGGCAGGAGTGGGCTCAATGAAGAGGGGGTACATAGAACGACTCAGAGGTAGGAGAACGTGGAAGTTCTATGCGAGGGGCGGTTTGTTTTTGGTGGAAGTGAAAACGACTCAGAGGTAATGAGGACATGGCCGTTTCAGAAATTTGTGGATCGATTACCCTTTTTTGTGCACTGGGAGTGCGGGTAGTGGATCATGAGGGAGGATATCTTCCAGGAAGAAAGTTCAGAGGTATAATCATACGTGACTTACTATCTGAAAGAGTGACCGGAATGTGAGTTCAGAGGCACCAGCGGGTACATAACTCGGTAATTTAGAATATTGAGAAAGTGTGAGTTCAGCGGCACCAGCGGGTACATGACTCGATAATCTGAAGGGAATGTGGAGGTGAGTTCAGCGGTACCAGCCGGTACATGACTCGATAATCTAAAATATTGTGGATGTGAGTTCAGCGGTACCAGAGGGTACATGACTCGATGATCTGGAGAGAATGTCATTAAGACATAATATTTCTTCAGGAACTTGCCGTTGACGGGCAACATGAGCAAGTCTCCGTTTTGTTTTGCGAGGCGGTAAGCACCGTTGGAGAATACTGCCTCAATGATAAGTGGGCCTTCCCACTTTGGCTGGAATTTGCCGACGGTCTTGTGAGTCATGACCATCGGCCTCCGGACTGCCAGAACGAGATCGCCCACCTGGAATATTCTGATTTTGACCTTCTTATTGAAGGCTCCAGCGATGCGTGCTTGGTATAGCTCAATTCGTTGCTGAGCCAATAGGCGCTTTTCATCTAGTGCGTCCAATTCCTGTAGCCGGTGATGGTGGTTTTCGTCTATCGTCAATTGATGTGTGAGGGCGACGCGTAGTAAGGGGATCTGAGTCTCCAATGGGAGGACCGCCTCACTCTCGCACACCAGGAAGAATGGTGTATTCCCGGTGGCTGTTCGAACTGTGGTGTGATAAGCCCATAAGCATTCGCCGAGCTTCTCGTTCTAGTCGCGTTTGTTGGAGGAGACAAACTTCTTGAGGAGTTTGATGATTATTTTGTTGAATGCCTCTGCCAACCCGTTAGCTGTCGGGTTGTACGGTATCGAAGCGACATTCTGAATACGGTACTTATCGCAAAATCGATAGAATGTGTGGCTTACAAACTGCGGACCATTATCACGGATGATCTTTCGGGGCTG
This sequence comes from Iris pallida, assembly GCA_029216955.1. Taxonomy (NCBI): domain Eukaryota; kingdom Viridiplantae; phylum Streptophyta; class Magnoliopsida; order Asparagales; family Iridaceae; genus Iris; species Iris pallida. Next base: position 12,240,485 of record JANAVB010024994.1, read on the forward strand.
TCCAAAGCGGTAGATAACGTGATGCTTAAGGAAGCTAATCACGTTTAAAGTCTTAACTTCTGCGAGTGGGACAGCTTCCGCCCATTTGAAGAAGTAATCAGTGATCGCAAGTATGAAACGATATCCTCGGGAGGAAGGTGGGGTGATTGGACCAATGATATCCATTCCCCATGCCTCGAATGGCCAGGATGCCACTGTCGGATGTAGAAACTCGGATGGTTGGTGAATGAAGTCTGCGTGGACTTGGCAGGCTTTGTATTTTCTAGCATAATCTATCGCATCTGCCACCATTGTGGGCCAATAGTAGCCCATTCGGCGAAGGCGGTCTTGCAGTTTTAGGCCGGGCTGGTGGGCCCCGCAGACACCGTCATGACCTTCTCGTACGGCTTCTTTGGCTTCTGCATTTGACAAACACTGAAGCAGTAACCTGTCATAGGAGTGGCGATACAGCATTTTCGTCTCTGTATCGTAGAAGAATCTGAGAGAACGTCGCCTGATGGAAGTGGCTTCCTTTGGGTTCTCGGGCAGGATGTCATAGACGACGAAGTCGATGAATGGTTGTCTCCAATCTGGGGCATCCTCGATCGTCTGTACGGAATAACTCGCCACGAATTGCACATTGTTCTTGGGACAGACCAGTTCGTGGCCTATCACATCCACTGATTGGCGATCATGATTCGGAACTGCTAGGGAAGCGGCAAGACCAACTAAGGCATCAGCGTCGATATTTCGGAGTCTGGGGACATGTTCGATGAAGAACCCCTCGAACGACGAGATGATGTCAATCGCTATTTGGTGATAAGGGATCATGTCTTCGTGGCAGACCTCATATGAGCCCCGTATCTGATTAACGATTAGTTAGAAATCGCCGTATGCTTCAAGGTATTCTACCCCCAGTTCTCTTGTGAGTTGGAGGCCAATAACCAGAGTATTGTACTCGGCCACATTGTTAGAGCAGGGCTCGGTGAGGGAATAAGCGCGGTTAATCACCAATCCGGAAGGGGAGACCAGCACTACCCCGACTCCGACGACTATATTGCCTTTAGGTCCGGTCCTCGAAGCACCGTCGAAGAACATTCGCCATATATTATCGTGAGAGGTTGCATGCGAGTCGGCGACCTCATCTGGGATCTCTTCATATATTCTGGAGGACTCCGAGCCTGGGTGGGCTGCTAAGAAGTCCGCCAGGGCTTGACCTTTGACTGCCTTTTGTGGGACGAAGATCATATGATAAGTGGACAGCAATATTGCCCATGTAGCGAGTCGAGAGCTGAGTGCCCCTGGTTTAGTCATGAGGACCCTGAGAGGGTTGACTCGTGAGATCACATATATCGTTTGTCCGGTGACATAGTGCCGCATTTTCTGAATGGCGAACACCAGGGCGAGGCATTCCTTCTCTACAGCGGTGCATCGGTGCTCTGGCCCAATCATCAGTCGGCTGAGGTAATATATGGCTTGCTCATGGCCTGCATCATTGTTTTGTGCGAGCAGAGCCCCGAGGGATTGTTCTATTGCTCGTACATAGAGCAGGAATGGTTTTCCAGGAACCGGGGCCACCAAAACTGGAGGATTTGACAAATATTCTTTGATGCTGTCGAAAGCACGCTGACATTCCTCGTCCCATACGAATGAAACTCCTTTCTTCATGAGATGCGTGAATGGTCGGCATCGCCCGGAGAGGTTAGAAATGAACCTCCTGATGTAAGCTAGCCTCCCTTGAAGGCCTCTGAGTTCGCGGAGATTTCTCGGGGGATCCATCTCCATGATTGCTTTTGTCTTCTCAGGGTCTACATGGATACCTTATGCCGTGATGATGAAGCCCAAGAACTTCCCACTGGATACGCCCAGAAAGGACTTCATAGGGTTTATTTTTAAATTGTGCGCTCGTATTAGGTCGAATACCGTCCTTAGATCCTGCAGATGGTCTCCCTTGCAGCGACTCTTAACGGCTATATCGTCAACATAGCACTCCACTGTCTTGCATGAGTGGTCTCTGAAGATGATGCTCATGGCTCTTTGATAGGTGGCGCCAGCATTCTTCAAATCGAAAGGCATGACTGTGTAGCAGTACGTGCCAATTGGCATTCGAAATGATGTATGCTTTTCGTCATCAGGAGATATTTTGATTTGGTTGTATCCCGAGAAGACATCCATGAATGACATACGTTCGAAGCCGCAGGTATTGTCGATCATGATGTCTGTGATAGGAAGTGGGAATTCATCTTTGGGGCATGCCTCATTCAGATTGCGGAAGTCGATGCAGATTCGAATCTTTTCATTCTTCTTGAGAACGGGTACTATATTGGCGACCCAATCGGGATGTTGCTTCTCACGAATGAAGCCGTTGGCTATCAGTTTGTTGACTTCGGCTTCGATCGCGTCCATGATGCCTGGGCAGAAGCGTCGCTGTTGTTGCTTGACTGGCTTCGCATCTGGCCGAATGTTGAGTTTGTGAAGAGCAATGTCGGGATTTAACCCTGGCATGTCTTCATAGCTCCAGGCGAACACATCAATGTATTCTCTGACAAGTACTAGCAGCGACTCCCGTTCTTCGTCTGCTAGGCTTTTACTGACGAAAATTGGTTTTGGAGAAGATTCGCTGCCGAGATCCACTTGTATGACCTCATCTTCAGTAGGAGGTTCTCTCTGTTCGAACCGCTTTTCCCATTGTGTGTCCAATTGCTGGGCCACGGCTCTAGCTCGAGGATTTCGGGGATGTCTTCGTCTTCTTCGTAAGCATCGGCGAATGCCATGTTGACTGTCATGGCTTGTCTGAACACATCTCCGATGCTGGTATCCGAGTCCAAAGTTGGTGACCCGATTGAATGTGACTGCCAGTCGCATTCTTCATCTGAACTCTCAGGGGTTGTAGTAGGCGTTACATACCCTAATCCGCATCGAGTTTTGCTATAGTAGTCTCGTGGTTTGCCCGTCGGGACTAGCGGCTTCAAAGGTAATCGTCGTCCAGTGCCGTAGTTCAAACTTGGCGTCGTCTCCAGATCATACCCCTGTTTCTGCATAAGATATTTGGATTGAGGGCTATAGAGATACAGAGGCAGTCTTCCGGCATCTGACCCGAGGTCGGCTTCCTCTATGGTGAAGGGATGCGGGTTGTTCGTCCGGCCGAAGATGATTGGATGGTCCACTCCCTCGATTATTCGGTAAGCGTCTTCTACTGGAGTAAGTTGGATCACGGTGTACACATTTGTCACCTGTGTGTGTAGGTGAGTGCCTATACCGTGTTCCATAGCATACATTGTACATAGCTTATTGAGCTCGGTGTAGTTCAAAGATAACCCTTTATTGATGAAGTAAGGTATCTTTTCTACGGGGATTACATCATCAGCGGAGGGAACATCAGTGTGGGCAGCCACATACTTGGCTAGCTCCGGTTCCTCTTCGGCTACCCCTGTATAAATGAAGACTGAAAGGACGACCTGAAAAGCTTGATTGTCAGTGGTTCAGTTGATGGAGCAGAGCGTGGAGTCATTGGCAGACTAGCGACCCCCAATTTGGCATTTGATGTAGAGCGAGGAGTGGCCGGTTCGCTAAAAGTGTCAGACCTCGCATCGGGGCGACGACCCTTCTCGGGAAGGCATATCGTCAGTGGCCTATCGGAGGGATTGAGCTTCTCCGTTTGGGGTTGACCGACTCTCGGCAGTCTGATTGTCAATGGCCCCGTTGTGGGTCTCGGCACTTGGCCGGACCTTGGCAGCCGGATTATCATATGCTCCTCCTGCGCCGAGAGGCTGACCGCGTCCTTCCACAGAGTGGCGGTAAGGGGTACGGACTTGCCCGGTTTGCGAGCTTGGAGGTGGATCGTCAGAGGTTCTTCTGATCCTGTAGCTGTCTCGGTACTGGCTTGTACATCTCCTTCAGCAAGATGCTTCTTCAATTTTTCGTACAGGCAGGAGTCCGAGTAGTAAGATTCGACCCCTTTGAAGGGATCGATGTCAGCAAATTCCGTCTTCACGAAGCCGTGTTTGTCGACATATTTGAAGCACTGGTGTAGCGTGGAAGGCACGATCATATAATCGTGTATCCATGGGCGCCCCAAGAGGATGTTGTAAGAAGTGTCTTCATCTATGACGTAGCAGGTGACTTCGGATTGGAGATCGCCAATCTGACACTTCAGACGAATCTTTCCAATAGGGTAGCTCCTGCCCTAATTAAAACCGCTGATGGCGGTGCTTGTAGGTGTCAGGCGATGCATTGGGATACGGAGATGATGTAGCAGACCCTTCGGGATGATGCTTATGGAAGAGCCAGGATCAATGTGCATCCGATCCACCTTCACGTCGCCGATGTATCCTATGTAGTATAACGGGCGATCATGTAGGTTGGTTTTGATGAGCATGTCCTACGGAGTGAAGACGATGTTGGGCATTGCTCCCGTGCAGGCACTGTCTTGGAGATCCACGGGTGAGTCCTCCCCGGTGAGGTTGGATTGAGCCAGATAGGCGTCGGCATTTTGGAGTGCTTCGCTCAATGCAATATGAACGTCCTTGGAGAGCCTTAGGAGTTCGTACAGTGACAACTTGGCCGGTGTGTTAGCCAATTGCGCTAAGATGTCAAAGTTGTAGGGCCTCTCTAGCCCTTGGGCTGCCTCTTTTCGAAGAGATTTGTCGAAGAGAGTCTCCCTCGGCCTAGGCTTGTCGGTCGTCGAGGGCTGAGCCGGTCCCGGAGCATCAGTTGTGGTGGGTTGATGATTTTCAACTGGATTGTCAACCACAGGTTGGGATTGCGCTCTGGACCGCGTGACGACGGCTGTAGCTTCCTTGTTGTCTGCCGAGATTGTATGGCAGGTCCCGACTTTTCCACTTTTCTTTTTGTCGGTGGAAGATGGTGTGGGCCGAGTCACTTCTGACACCAAGTCTGGATGGATCCATATGAACTCCCCCCGTGATGTGGTGAGGGGTACTAGACCGGTAGCCTGATCTCGGGGAGGTAGAAGATTGGTAATCTCCATTATCGCGAGAGGGATGGGGACCACCCCGTCTTGAGTTTTCGTTGGAGGGAAGCTGCCGAATTGTACGGACACCATATTGGCCGCTACGGTTACCTCTTCGAAATCGATGGCTAGAGCGTTCGAATCGATGAGGTTCTGGATGTACTATTTCAGCTGGTAGCAATCGTGTGTAGCATGATGGACATAGCGATAATAATGGCAGTACTTTGGATTCTCCATCTCTACCGGCCGCGGTTCCCATCTTGGTGGAGGAAGCTGAATCCTGTCCCCTTGTATGAGCATGTCCAAGATGGGCTTGACGTGACCGTCTTCGAAGGAGTAAGTGATTTGCGGCCATTGTTTGTCTGCTGGCTTCGGCTCAGGTTTTTGTGCTGTATCGGCCACCATAGCCTGCTTTCCCTTGCTGTCCCGATTGTTGGAGGGGCTACCCCCATTATCGTTGTTGGGACGCTTGCCCTTGTTTTCTCCTTCCGAGATGTGCAATCCCAGTTGGCGAGCCTTCTTCAGTCGTTCTTCGGCGCTTGTGGCGCTGATGATAAACGTCTTCCAATCTTTGAATTGACTTTCGCCCATCGAGAGACTGATCGTTGGAAGCAGTCTCTTTTGGCAAATTTCAATTAAACAGGAATCTGGATTTCCGGACGGCAGCTTCATGGCGGTTTGGCAAAACCGCTCAATGTAGTTCCTTGTCAACTCCTTCTTCCCTTGGACGACGTCCATGAGGGTGGACATGGTGACGTCCTGCCCTACCTCGTAGAATCTCTCCAAGAACATGCGCTTGAAGCCAGCGAAGAAGTGGATGCAGTTGTCCGACAGATTGCGATACCAGTCGAAAGCGACTCCTTCCAATGCCCCAATGAATAATCGCATGAGGATAGCATCATCATGGGGCAGATGGTCGGTGGTGACCTCGAAGTAAGTGATGTACCGACTTGCTGAGGTCTTGCCATCATACGGGTTAATATTGAACGGCTTATATCTTGGTGGGAACGGAACATCCCTCCATTCAGCAGGGTATGGTTGCCGTATTCTGAGGTCTTGAGCGTTTTCTCGAGCATGGAACATGGCTCGGAGCTCCTGGCCCTCTCTTCTTACTTCTCGGGCCTCATCTGTCGCGGTAGGGGCTGTTATTTCGGGAGGATTGTTGCCCGGGTTCGGTGTCACCGAATTCGAGTCCGCATTGACCGCGGGACCCGTGCTTGTTTGGCCAGGCGTCCCTTCTTGCAGAGTTGGAAGGGCTTCTTTAATCTCGTCTACAGACTTGACCAAAGCAAGTAATATGGATTCGAGATTGTCGATGCGCTGGCGATCACTGGAACCACCTTGATTGCTGTCCGTCATGAACACCGTCCTTACATGAGGAGTGATGGAAGAAACGGTGGAGGATGTGCCCTTCGAGTCGTACCCATGCACCGAGAAGTCATCGGGGTAGGTGGGAATATTCTCTTCGGGCTCGAACTCGGAGGGAACGGTATCCCCAGCCTCAGAGCTTGCTTCGTCTTCATGGGCGTCCTCGAGGACATCGGTGTCTGTTGTACCTGATGGAAGAGTTATTTCCCCGGGTTCATCTTCTTGAAACATCGGATAGTTGTGGATGTTCGGAGGAGTGATACCCCCAGTTCCTACGACTCCCAGCGATGTAGATGATGAATTTCCCATTGCAGCAGATTTTGTCTTTGAACGGGTGTGTTGGAATATTCCGGTAGAGGACAGCCGTTTAGACGACGGTTTCTTAGCTGTAGTGGTTGATATCCTGGGGCTGGAGATGCTTGTCTTCTTTCCTCTCCCCTCGGCGGGGATTTTCTGAGTGGAATTGCAGGAGACAAGAGGGGGTACCTCGTCCTCTGAGCTCGGATGCTGTAGTCTTTGGAAGACTGATGGCCGATCTTCCGTCGCTGTCGTGTTGTTGCAATAGCAGTTGACGATGATTTGGGTACAGTGACGTCCAAGCGAGGACTCTTTGCACACCAAAGCTCCTTCTCTTTCCTTGCGTTTGTGGAGGATCGCCTTACGCAGGTCAGAGGAACCACTTTGTCCTTTTGCCGCCGGGGGCTGGACTCGAGTGGTTCTATACAACTTCCCATCAGAGGCCCGTGTGATGGTCAACGGGACGCCCCGATAGTTAGAGGTTGGAACAGCTGACTGGGCTTGATGAGCCCGTGCTGTCCTAGACTTATTCTTTTTAGCACTTGCGGGTGCGTAATAAGAAGAGTCTAAGTTGAATACCACAGAGTCTGGCTTATCATCCAGAGAACTATCAGGGTCAGGACCGTATGAGAGACGGTCGAAGACTGATCGAGAGGAGCATGGAATGGACGCTATGCGGCTAGGATTGGAAACCGTGCAGGCTGTCTGCATGCGGTTGTCCTTAGCTGTCGGATGAGTTGCTTTGGTGCGATTAGTAGGTGTCACGATCGTACAGGCTGGCCGCATGCAGTTGGCAATTGTGGCCGCATGGGTTTTCTGCAAGCGATTATCTTCAGTAACCGCATAGGCTTCATCCATGTGGTTGGCGACTGTAGCCGCATAAGCTATGCGGCTGACAGATGTGACCGTATGAGTTTTCTTCATGCGGCTAACGGATGTGGTCGCATGAGCTTTTTCCATGCGGCTAGCACCCTTATGCGGCTCGGATCGCGTAGAGTTCCTCTTTGCCCCTGCAATTCCAGCATCATAGTATTTTTTTCTGTCGGACTTGGGGACAGCAGAGTTATCTACGGTCTGAAGTAGGGCCGCAGGAGAGTCTTGCTCGCCGTCTAGAACAACAGAGGGTATCTCTGCAAGAGCTTCAGTAGGAACGAAGGATCGGGGTCTCCACTTCTTGCGGGCCTTCTTTGTGCGGGCTCGCTTCTGGACCGGGCCAGCGCTCTTGTCGGAGAGCATTTCTTCGAACGCCTGTTGGTCGAACCGGGCGACCATCTTTTGTTGCGTGGAGCCAAGCTTGGTTGCATCCGATTGCGTTACCAACTCCTCAGCCGTGGAGAAGTTTGTCCCCAGCAGAGTCGCCATCGTATTTGCCATAAAATATAAAAGAACAGAACAATTATCGGAGGACCAGACTTTTACTTCACGTTACAAACTCGCTTGTACAAAGAAAGCCTAGGGACGAAAACCTAGGTACAGCAGTCTAAGTACAATTATTTATTTTAGATTCTGGGGGGTGACGATAGAGGCTCGGGAAGGCGACGGCAGCCCTGCCTTACTCCTTGGACGATCGGTATGCAGCCTTGGCTCCTGTGAAGAGATGGTTGGCGTTGAAGAAATGCTCTTCTTGCTCTCCCTCTATTATTCTTCTGGCTTCTCTCTCTCTGTGTATTTTCTCTCTGATTATTGGGGGAGTCTCTCTGTATATCTATCTCTCTCTGACCGTATATATCTTTTACAAGGGAATGGCACCTTGTTATTTATAATAGTGGGGGCATCATTAGGGTTTGGATGATTACCCATTCTCAAAGTGGCGGCCGCCTGATGTTTAATCAATCTGGACCATTAGTTTTAAGCATGAAGGATCTGGGCCATAAATAGGGATAGTATTGAATCATGTGAATGATTAATGCTGATTGCTTTAAATATTCATAATTAGTTGTGTCAAGCTTGGATCTCTCACCACGTGACCCATTGGCTTGATCATGAATGATATGACCTGATCTCATTAATTATGAGGATAACGTTAAATATGGTCATTGGGATCTGGTAAATCTCTGATTGATCTGCATCCCATAATCATCCTTGCTACCAGCTGTCAAGTCATGGGGGCAATTGAATCTCTGCCACGTGTCTTAATGGTGGACTCTGCCAAAGCCGTATGATATCCATGAACCGTATGAGACAGCGTCTCAGTGAGCCGCATAGGTATAGTACTTGCGAGCCACATGGAATAGTTTCTCGGTGAGCCGCAGGAAGATGATTCTTGCCAGCCGCATGAAACTGTTCTTCAATTGATCCGCATGGGAGTAGCCACATGGCAATCTTGGATCGTATCAGAGATTTTCTTCCGTTCCTGAAGAGTCTGTCATTATGACAGGACCATCATGACATTTCATGTCAGAGCCGTCAACTGTCAAATCATGGCAGAGCATTGAATAAGGCCATTACTCGATGGCCAGCTGTGTGAAGGGGTCCTATGGGGACACGTGGTGTTGATCGAGCCGCATATCTCTGTTGGTCGTATGTGAGCCGTATGTACTTCTGAGCCACATGCGGCTGGGGGACTCTTTTAACCGCATGGGACTGTCCCTATGTAAGCCGCATGGACTCTCCTGTCCCGAGCCGCATGAGACTGAGAGTCTCTCTGAACCGCATGGGACGGCTCCTGTATGAGCCGCATGGGGTTCTCCTGTTCCGAGCCGCATAGAGCATCATTCTGATATTTTCCATGCTTCTACAATAATATGCACGTACTGGTGCCTGGTGCTGCTGATGCTAATGTTGATATTGCTGGTGGAACAGCCTCTGCTGAGTCTGAGGATGCTTGGCCGATCCTGTACTGGAAACAACACCCATAGCATCACTGCTCCTCTTGGGCCTGACACCCAAGTCCTCCTCTGCAATCTGAGCGTCCATCAGAATATCCTCAAAGGTCGTTGTACGATGCCCAGACATGCGACATTTGATGCTATGGTTCAGGCCCCTCCTGAACTTACGGCCTTCTCCCCAGCTCCTGAACCATGCCCTTAGCGAACCGGCTCAAGACGGAAGAACTCTATTGCATACTCATCCGTCGACAAGTTTTACTGTACGAGTCCTGTAAACTGGCCCTCCAGCGCACTAAGAGCCACATCATGAAAGAATTTCTTCTTGAAGAGCCTCTTGAAGTTCTCTAATGTCAGGCCTGTCACTGACGCATGAAGGTCCGTGCAGTACCAAGTCAGAGTGATATCAAAGAACTGACTCGCTGCTGCTACTGCCACCTGCATTTCCTCCGAAATCTGTGCTAGCTCCAAGCTCCGCTTAACATCCTCTAGCCAGTCATTGGCATAAAGGATCCCCTATGTTCCCTTAAACTCCCGAGGGTACATCTTCTTGAAGTCTAATACGGAGCCAGGCCTCGTCTGCTACTGTTGCGACTGCTGGGCAGAATGCCCTGAACCTGAACTGCAGCCATCTTTTCCACAGCAGCGAGGGCTAACTGATGCACACTCTCAATTCTCTGCCTCAGAACCTCTGCCTATCACTGCGATGCCTCAGCCTGTGCTCGTTGTGCCTCCATCATCTGCTTGAAGAGTACGAACATCTGAGTGGCGTCGGTCGGTAGCGTAGGTGGAGGTAGAAGATGTAATGCCCCGTTCCGCACGGTACATTATGCTGAGTCATTGACTCGAAGAGTTGCGTTGACCCGATTACGTATCGATGCGAATCGATACAAAGTGTTAAGTTGTCCCGCACAATGCATCGAACTAAGTCGATGCGAAGAGTTGCCTTGTCCCAAAGAATGCATCGAGTGAATCGATGCGAAGCGCCGCGTTGCCTCGAAGGATAAATGCGTTGAGACGGCTCGAAGATTCTAAGAAATCGAATCGACCAAGGCGCAAGTCTGAATCGATGCAAGTATTGATTTTAGTTGGTTTCATGTGCAGGCTATACGTTTACGCTAAAATGTTAGAGGTCGATCTTTTGCCTTATTTAGTAAGGGGTCCGCAAAAGCAAATTGTCGCCTTGCGACGGACTGAGGCGTTGTCACAGTAAGCCAAAACGGATGTATAATTCAATGAAGCATGAAGTGCTCGAATGGCTAAGTCATGAGAGTTGCCCGTGCAACGAAGTTATGAAGCTCGGCGAAACGATAAGGCGCATTGATTCAAGGTGGGGGGACATTGACTCTCTTTTCTACTCTTTCATGCCCAAGTAAAATATATATCATTGTATGCTAAGTTAACCTATCAACGCCATGGGCGTGGCTCGATAGAGAGATAAACATAGTGTGTGTTGAACACTAGATAGAACAATTGAAATGAATCGTACGGCAGACGTACGAGTCGCTATGAAACATTGAATATCGCAAGGGCGAGCGCCTCGGTACACAAGCCATAAGAACATGGGATTACTGTATCGACGAGTGCCCCAGTGCATAAGTCATTTTGTGTCCTGTACACGAGTTAGCATGCTAGAACATTGAAAGACTATATCGGTGCGAGTGCCTCAGTGCACGAACGATAGAACATTGAATACCTTATCGAGGCGTGCCTCAATTGCACGAGTCGAAAGGATGGAACATAAACATAAAGCGTTGAATACTAAGGAGTAGAATATGGGAAACACGGCTTCGAGGCGTGCATTGAATGCCCGATGTAAGAAAAGACGGCGAATGTGCACAGTTGCACGATACTTACAAAAGATGGTGTCGTTGCGACGAAAAGAACAGTTGTGGCATGGATGTGATATAACTGTCGATGCGGCATGGTGCCTTCGAAATGTTCGTGGCCTTTGGCGTTCGTTGAGGACATTGGGGCGTTGTGCCAATTGAAATAAAGATAAGCGAACTTGCTTGGTTGTATGAAAAATAAGATTCGTTGCATGGTCAAATGGACTTAAAGATATAAAAGCCCGTGCATGGGTATTCCCTCGAACGTGGCGCACCAGGGCGCTGGGACCGTTCGGTCTATGAGGGATTGCATTTACGGTATTGTTGGTGCACTTCATTTAGACGGGTAGCGACCTTCTGGTGAATGTGATAAGCCACTTGCTGCGATTATTTCGGTGGCCTCTGATGTTTGGTTAGCAACCGCACAGAGTTAACATCGTCTTATGTTTCGATTCGATAAATATAAGTCCATTCTAGCCCGGAAAGCTAGTGACCTTCATATAGTTAAGGGCGATGGGTTGAAAGTGCAAGGTATATATCATGCACATATAGACTCTGAATATAGGGCACTATAACATGACAGGAAATCTGATAGGCATATTTGCCTTGCGTCGGTGCAAGGACAAGTGCGTCGATATTGGTAAGTCACACTACGAAACGAACACAAGATTGCTTGCATGTTTACTTATGAGAATTGAATAACATGTTTGCCATTATAACATGCTTTACAGTCTTCGAATATGCCATAAACTCATCCTAAGGAGAACATAGAAAGAGAACTAAATTGTATGTTTGCATGAATCAATACAATACTAAATGTCGGTTTGTTAAGTAGGTTTTTGATCAGTACAGCAAGGACGAAAGTACTAATCCTCCACTAGTTTGCTAGCAGGTTCAGGGATTGGTCTGCTCGCGGCAGAGCTTCGCTTGAATGCGTTGAGGCTTGGAATACCGAAGCGTATTGAAGCATATGATCGCATTGACGCTCGGACTTGTAACAGGATTGATGCAGCCGAGATATAGAAGGCATGATGCATGGAACGGTGAAATCTTTTGTGGGCAAGAGAGAACCTGAGTCTTGTAGCCAATCTGGCATATATTGTTGGGCTATCGAAAGCCTTTGTAATCTTATTTCGAATATCAATAAAGAGAATCATTTCGTATACTCTATTTTCCTTTCGTTGTTAATGTTCAATTCAAAGATAACTATTTGAGAACTTGTCATCTTGCCTTGCACGAGTGCAACTCCAGGCTCGTGCGGCATCATGCCCCTACGAGGACGATGATTCGGGTGATTCTGGGTCGGGGCGTGACAAATTGGTATCAGAGCTCTAGGCTCAATTTTCTCAGGATGCTTGCTTCGTTTCAATTCCAAAGAGTTGCCCACCACTAATCGAAATCACTCTTGACTCTACTCGATGCCGCACTGGATGTTCCATACAATAAGTCTAATACAAATCATATAATTTTGTCGCGTGTTGTTTTAGAAATTATATGGTGTTGCTGGAAAAGTCGGGAAAGGTTTGTTGTTGCAAGTGCAACAAGTTGCGAGATGTGAATTCAAGGATTTATTGCTACAGATACAACACGTCATGAATTGTAATTTGAGATGTTCGTTGTTTGCAACGATCGATATGAGAAATGTTGGTTGCATCGATACAATAAAAGTCGTGGAATGTTGCTGCAGCAATTGCCACTTGTTGATTATAAATGATGCGTTGAAAAAAAAATGAAAGTTGATATGGAATGTATCAAACAGATCCATATATTGATTTTGAATGCACGTTGCGATGAAAAGTGATAAGTCAATATCGAATGTGTTGAACGGATTTGGGCATTGACTTTAAATGTCGGGAGTAAATCGTTGCACGAGGTGCGGTAAATATCGAAAATAAATCGTTGCACGATGTGCAATGCATATTGAAAGTAAATTGTTGCACGTGGTGCAATGCATATCAAAGTGAAATCATTGCACGAAGTACGACGGATATTGAGCATGAATTGTTGTACAAGATGCAATGGAAGAAAACAAAAGTTATAAATCGAGAAACGAAATCGGTTCGGTTGCGCACCGAGCTTGTGTTGGCAAATGAAAACATTGGCCGAGTTGTTTCGGATTTGATTTAATCAGAGTTACGGTTGTGATCAAGCACGATCACTGCAGAAATCGTGAGTCGAAAGAGATCATTAGTTCGTAAAGAGTACGTTGCGACGGAAGTAACTTGATTTCTGGGTAGTATATAGCATACCACCGATGCAATGAATGGCTCGATTCCGAGTGGTATATACAATACCACTTGTGCGATGAATTGCATCAACGTATTGTGAGAATTGCGAAAGGTTTGTCCGCAACGGACGGGATAGCACAGAGTCTCGATTGAGAATTTGTATGACGGCATGTTGATACAAATGTTCTTCGATGATCGATTAGAACGGTAAGGCGGGACTTGTAACATTGAATGATACGTCGATTAAAAATTTATGTGTCGGTCAAATGACGGGAACTAGCGAAACGATTATGCCTTGAGGCAACAATCGGATCGACGGGATAGGGAACTCAAAACGTTAAAATCGAACCGTACGACTTGCGAGCTCGATGAAAATGTTGGGCGATACAAATTATAATCGAATCGCACGACTTGCAATTTCGATAGAAATGTTAGCCGATGCAAAGTAAAATCGAATCGATCGAATCGTACGACTTATGATCTGGATAGAAATATTGGGCGAGACGAAATATAATCGAAACGCATGATGTGCAACTTTAGTAAGAAAGTTAGTTGACGCGAGTAATCGTGCCTAAGAAATAGTTGGTTATGTTACTGCAAAACTCATTTGAGTATGACAGAAAACACGCGAAACTTAGAGGGCGAGATCATATGACTTGAGGGTTCGATGTTAGATAATCGGTAACTCAGTTACGCGATCAAAGTATAGCGGGATGTGGCAAATCGGAGAACGAGTTGATGCGTATGGAAAAGATCGTTGCGAACATGGATGTATGCGATGCGAGTTAAATTGACGTTTGAAATGGATTCAAGTTGACCCTTACGTTATCAAAATGGATACGGTGTATCGAGATCGATACGTAAGGAAACGTAAACGATGTGAGAATACAAAATAGAGTGTGCCTCGCGCTATAAAATTTTGTAAGTAACGATACGAGAATGAAACGAAGTAGTTGACCATAAACTTTGTGATTGATCAAAGACGAGACTATAAGCCATCAACGATTGCTCGATGCGTATAGCATCTCGTGTGTCGACCGCGAAATAAGATAGACTCGAACTCGATACGAGTAGATGTTTCGTAAATTACAAAATCATCGACGATAGTACATGACTCTACTCGGAGGATAGTTGTGCATCAGTTGCCCCGATAGAAATGGTTATGTACGAATTGGGTAGTTGCATAGAAAATCGTCAGAACGTGATTTGGCTCCAAAATAAGATATAGCATGGTTCGTAATAAACTGTCCTTCGGTGATGATCCACAATTATCGAGCATAGCTTCGGGGCAGCTGACCCTAGAAGACTTGGCCGCCAAATCAAATTGAATGTAGCAGACCATAAGATGACCCATGCGATATCACAAATAAAAATTACATCAGTAACAAATACAGTGTGGTACATGTTGACGATAAGTCTAGGCGGTCGAGAAATGTTGGAACAACTTTCGATTGAGAATGATATAGTTAGATTTGAGTATTCGTCGGATGAATACTTGAATGGTTATGTTGGTCAATGAACAAAATAGAAATTCACCAACGAACTTGGTGATTCGAATAGGCAATTGCGAGAATCGTGCTATGCACGAGAGAGAATGATAAGAGAATGACTTACGAGTTATGTCGTTAGATTTGATTCACCTTGCATTTGAGCTTGCGTGAATCAAAATTATGTTCGATGTTGCGAGACGGATAAGTTGGGAATTTGGCTAGTGAATTACTACTCGTTAGGAATCGAACGTAAGGCGCATCGTAAGACCTTCGTGTCAAGGTGATCGTTGTCTTGAGCACCATCACCTCGATGTAAACTGTTATGTTGGATAGATTGTAGCCTTTATGCAATATCAATTTAAAGTTGCGTCGGAAGGACTTGAGCAAGGTGTTTAGATAAGTCACCTAGCGGACGTAGTCATGAATGTTGATGCTTTTGCAAGTCAATAAAAAAAATCATGTCGAGATAGGATACGAAGTGAAACATCAAAAATCGTTGGATAGTGACGCCAAACGCAAGGCGTTGCGAAGACTCGTTGTGATCGGATGCGTGACGGCTTGACGCGATGCGTAGAATTGATAGTCCCGATGAAACATACAAAGTGAGAAATACGATTTTTGAATCGCATCGTGTGTCTTAACTTTTGTTGGAGGATCGCGTATGTATCAATATACATATGCAATAGAATTGCAAGAACTTATGCTAGAGCCCAAGTCCGATCGAGAGTACGAGATGGCAAGTAATTGAGAATAAGAAGTTACATGTTAGCGTTGTTCCGATATCCTACAACTGAGTTTGGCTGAAATACATATATTGGTGGGACGCCTAAAATATAAGTATGATTCCAAACTATGTTGTATGATCCAAACGATAGTGAGACGAGATCGTGGAACGATTTAGTCCTTCGAAATTTAGTTATATTATGCTGAGTCGTTCACTCGAAGAGTTACCTTGTCCCAAAGAATGCATCGAGTGAATCGATGCGAAGCGCCACGTTGTCTCGAAGGATAAGTGCGTTGGATGGCTCGAAGATTCTAAAAAATCGAATCGACCAAGGCGCAAGTCCGAATCGATACAAGTATTGATTTTAGTTGGTTTCATGTGCAGGCTATACGTTTACGCTGAAATGTTAGAGGTCGATCTTTTGCCTTATTCAGTAAGGGGTCCGCGAAAGCAAATCGTCGCCTTACGACGGACTGAGGCGTTGGCACGGTAAGCCAAAACAGATGTATAATTTAATGAAACACGAAGTGCTCGAATGGCTAAGTCAGGAGAGTTGCCCGTGCAACGAAGTTATGAAATCGAGCCACAACGGCTCGGCAAAACGACAAGGCGCATTGATTCAAGGTAGGGGGACATTGACTCTCTTTCCTACTCCTTCATGCCTAAGTAAAATATATAACATTGTATGCTGAGTTAACCTTTCAACGCCATGGGCGTGGCTCGATAGAGAGATAAACATAGTGTGTGTCGAACACTAGATAGAACAATTAAAATAAGTCGTATGGCAGATGTACGAGTCGCTATGGAATATTGAATATCGCAAGGGCGAGCGCCTCGGTACGCAAGCGATAAGAACATGGGATAACTGTATCGACGAGTGCCCCAGTGCATAAGCCATTCCGTGCCCCGTACACGAGTTAGCATGCTAGAACATTAAAAGACTATATCGATGCGAGTGCCTCAGTGCACGAGTAATAGAACATTGAATATCTTATCGAGGCGTGCCTCAGTTACACGAGTCGGAAGGATGGAACATAAATGTAACGCGTTGAATACTAAGGCATAGAATATGGAAAACACGACTTCGAGGCGTACATTGAATGCACGATGCAAAAAAAGACGGTAAATGTGCACAGTTGTACGATACTTAAAAAAGATGGCATCGTTGCGACGAGGAGAACAGTTGTGGCATGGATGTGACATAACTGTCGATGCGGCATGGTGCCTTCGAAATGTTCGTGGCCTTCGGGCGTTCGTTGAGGACATTGGGGCGTTGTACCAATTGAAATAGAGATAAGCGAACTTGCTTGGTTGTATAAAAGATAAGATTCGTTGCATGGTCAAATGGACTTAAAGATATAAAATCTCGTGCATGGGTATTCCCTCGAACGTGGCACACCAGGGCATTGGGACCATTCGGCCTAGGAGGGATTGCGTTTACGGTATTGTTGGTGCACTTTATTTAGACGGATAGCAACCTTCTGGTGAATGTGATAAGCCACTTGTTGCGATTATTTCGGTGGCCTCTGATGTTTGGTTAGCAACAGCACAGAGTTAACATCGTCTTATCTTTTGATTCGATAAATATAAGTCCATTCTAGCCCGGAAAGCTAGTGACCTTCATATAGTTAAGGGCGATGGGTTGAAAGTGCATGGTATATATCGTGCACATATAGACTCTGAATAGAGGGCACTATAACATGACAGGAAATCTGATAGGCGTATTTGCCTTGCGTCGGTGCAAGGACGAGTGCATCGATATTGGTAAGTCGGACCACGAAACGAACACGAGATTGCTTGCATGTTTACTTATGCGAATTGAATAACATGCTTGCCATGATAACATGCTTTACAGTCTTCGAATATACCATGAACTCATCCTAAGGAGAACATAGAAAGAGAACTAAATTGTATGTTTGCAAGAATCAATACAATACTAAATATCGGTTTGTTAAGTGGGTTTTTGATCAGTACAGCGAGGACGAAAGTACTAATCCCCCACTAGTTTTCTAGCAGGTTCAGGGATTGGTCTGCTCGCGGCGGAGCTTCGCTTGAACGCGTTGAGGCTTGGAATGCCAAAGCGTATTGAAGCGTACGATCGCATTGACGCTCAGACTTGCAACAGGATTGATGCGGCCGGGATATAGAAGGCATGATGTATGGAACGGTAAAATCTTTTATGGGCAAGAGAGAACCTGAGTGTTGTAGCCAATCTGGCATATATTGTTTGGCTATCGAAAGCCTTTGTAATCTCATTTCGAATATCAATAAAGAGAATCGTTTTGTATACTTTGTTTTCCTTTCATTGTTAATGTTCAACTCAAAGATAACCATTTGAGAACTTGTCATCTTGCACAAGCGCAACTCCAGGCTCGTGCGACATCACGTCCCCTGCGAGGACGATGATTCGGGTGATTCCGGGTCGGGGCATGACAAATTGGTATCAGCGCTCTAGGCTCAATTTCCTCAAGATGCTTGCTTCATTTCAATTCCAAAGAACTGTCCACCACTAATCGAAATCACTCTTGACTCTACTCGTTGCCGTACCGGATGTTTCGTACAATAAGTCTAATACAAATCATGTAATTTTGTCGCATATTGTTTTAGAAATTACGTGCACTACAAAATTTGTCAGATTAGCGACGTTAGAAAACGTCGCTATACTCGACGAAAACGTCGCTAAGAGAATTTAGCAACATTTTTGGCGACGTTTCATGAACGACAGAAAAATACGTGTCGCTAAACGAGAAAACGTCGTAAAACGTCGCTCGGGCGACGTTATTTAGCGACGTCAAAAACATTGCTAATTAGCGACGTTATCTGCGACGTTTCTTCGTTGACGCTAATTAGCGACGTATAAGGCGACGTCAGGATTTGGTCGCCGTTTAGCAAAATTTTGCGACATTTTGGCGACGACGAGCTGACATCAGATTTGGTGCCACGTGTTGCCACGTCAGCATTTAGCGATGCTAGTAGCGACATTTATTAACGTTGCTAACATGTAGCGATGAATATTAACGTCACTAAAAATGTCGCTAAATTAAAAAAATAAAAAAATAGGTTCCAGAATGCAAATGGAGCTGGAGCTGGAGCTGGAGCTGGAGCTGGAGCCTGAGCCAAAATTCAGAGTACAAAACATAAAATACAGAATCTAATCCCTGGGTTCGCCGACCCCCTCGGTGGAACACTCAACACCGGCACGCACAACACATTCCAGAATATACAAAAATATAAAGAAAAAACATTATCCACAACAAACAATATTAATATATAATATCCTGAACAAACCAAATCAACATCCGCAAATACGTACAAACTCAATATCCTCAACAAAAAAGCTGAATATCCCAAAATACGTATAAAGTGAAAAATGTAGTACAGTACAAACTCAATATCCTCGACTACTGATCGCCTGGAGCTGGACCCGGTGCTGGAGGAGGAGCGCCACCAGATGATTGTCGTCGCAACATCAGGATCGTCTGATACTCCTTCGGTGACAACAGGTGGACGAGCATGTCCTCCCGTGCTCCGCCGGATGTAGACGATGCTCCCGGCGTACCAGCAGACGGTCGCTCCGCTGCCATCTCCTAGAAATGTTGTATCTGCTCGATCAACCACTGCGTAGCCTCCGGCGTAGCACGGGTCATCTGTTGCAGCGTCTCCGTAGTCTCCTCCAGCCTCTCAAAGCGTGAGATGAGCGCAGAATCATCTTTATGCGGCGCCCCCATCCTCTCCAGCATCTCATCACGCAGAGCTGCGATCTGCGCAAGGATGTTACTCTCCTGCTGGCGGATCAACTCCTCAGTCTGTACGGGGCCGGGCACACTAGTGGCGGTCGCTAGAGGACTGTGATGCAATGAAGGCACCATAGGAGCCCGTACCATAGTACGTACCCCTATGCATGCCACCAACGGCCCTCATCCACAACTCGTCATCTGACTGAGCTGCGGCCGGGGGCTGCTGGGAAGTGCTAACACCAGCTCCCTCCTCCCGTGTCAGTCCGGCCTCCCTAAGCCTTAAAAACTCGGCATAGAAATAACATCTATATGAATTCTCACGTGGTCGCTAAAAATTAATATACTAATGCACTAGCATTAAATAAAACTTCTAAAACTCGGCCTAGAAATAACATCTATATGAATTTTTTACGTAACTAAAAATTAATATTAATGAACTAACATTAAGTAAAACTTACGTAGGTGTCCCGGGCCTTGTTGTCTACGAACAGCTCCCCCTTCTTGTGCGTGGCGAGGAACAAGGTCACCATATTCGGGTCTTCTCCCGATTCAACCTGTTACGAAATTATTATATGATTTGTCAGTTAAGTTGAAAGAAATATATTACTGTAAAATATTAATTATGGGTATACGACGAGATACGTACCATATGGGTGAAGAAATCCATGATGGACCTTGATCCACCACACCACTGCGACCCCGCCTGTCGTGCTCTTTTACACTTTGCGGACTTCTCCTTGTTGGCTTCCTCATCGAATCTCCTCTTCAATACCGTCCAGTCGGCGGCAGTGATCCAACCCTGAATAGGCAATCCCCGGCAGTCGCAATCCTTTTGGTTGGTGATCGCATCCCTAATAAGCTTGCTGGCGATGGTAGAAAATATAGCCTCGACAGCAACGGCGCAGTAGGGAGGGAAGAAGTAAGTCCGCTGAAAAAATCATAGAAGTATATAAGTTATAACATAACATACTAAATATTAAAAGGAAATAAACTTTTACGTACCGAAAAGTGCTCAAACCAGAAGGCCTTCCTGTCGGCCGGGACATCCCTCCAGTTGATCCAGGGCTCCCCGTAGTTCTGTCGCAGGAATGAACCCAGCGCCCAGTGTATGGAGGAGGGATAATACCTATAAAATGGAAATTAAAATTTATTAAACAAGCTTATAATATATTTAAACAAATTAAATGCAACAATTTTACTTACCGCCTGGTCCGAGTACAGGCCCAAATCTCCAACCTCAGATCCCCCTCCGGGCGACACGGAGGATCTGTCTCAGATGGGAGCTGCACTATGCCCATGCCCCGCCCCCTGCCCCTGCCCCTGCCCCTTCCCCTGCCCCTGCCCCTCGGCCTCGCCCTCGCTCTCGACGTGGGCCTCACCATCGTCCTCGACCTCGACGTGGGCCTCGGCCTGCTCCTCAATAGTGGGGTCGACCTCGGGAATACTCGACGGTACTGGCTGCGTAGAAGAAGAAGGCCCTAGCCTCGAACTGCTAGAGCCGGGTATGGAGGCACTACCGGCGACTAGACCACTAGTGTATGGTAGAGTACGGAGGGATGAGGAGTCGGTAGGAGTGGTAGATGGAGACGATCGGGCTCGTCGAATTCCACAAGGACCGGAACCAAATGATCCATGTCGACCCATATATGAAAAAATACAGAAGTATACCATACTACATCTTAAAAAAACAAAAGTATACCATACTACAGCCAGGGAACGTCGCTAAGTACCATACTATATCTGGAAAAAATAAAAGTAAACCATACTACATCTGAAAACGTCGCTTATTAACGTGGCTAAAACAAAAGTAAACCATACTACATATGAAAAAAACAAAAGTAAACCATACTACATCTGAAAATTAAATATATTCAATCCTCTTCTGAAAATTTATCTTGTTCCGATTCCTCTTCCTCTTTATCTTCCTCTTCACTTCTATCAACTTCCTCTTCCTCTTCTGATACTTCTACCTCTTCCAATTGATGAAACATGTCATGAGGAACTTCTGTTGAGTCCACATCGACAATATTTGAAATAAGAGGTAGTTCGTCTTCCTGATAAGCTATCTCGTCGACATCGAAGGTATTCCGAGCTTTAGTCTTACAGACTGCCCACCAATCTGATCTCCCGGCTCCTCGTTTTGGATAGCTGGTAAAGTAAACTAGCTGAGCCTGGCTTGCTAGAACAAACGGCTCATAAGCTTGATATCGACGGCGATAATTTATGTCAACAAGATCATGTTTGTCAACTCTCCAACCTCGACCCTGGATCGGATCGAACCAGTCATATCTGAACAAGATGATCTTACAATGTTCTATAGCATAATTGTATGTCAGTTCCACAATCTCCCGTAAGATGCCAAAGAAGTCATTGCCTGGGTCGACGTCTTTGTAGTTTGAAGATTTTATGCACAAACAGCTATTCTTCGTAGAATCCAAATCCAAGAAGTCGTCTCTTATTCGAGCATTTGTTGACTTGAACCTGAAACCATTTACGCAGTAACTTGGCCAGGTCTTCACTTGATAAATTGGCCCCTTAGCTAGAGTTTTAATATACTCATTCTCAAGGATTGCCTCGGGACGATCAACCTAAATACCATAGAAACGATGCTAACTTAATTATTATGTGCAAGTATAAATGTACAGAAAAAGTAAATTGTGACTACGTCCGTACATATGCTCTCAACCAAAAAGGAAAATGAAGTCGCATTTGCCGTTCTACTTCCTTCTCGGTTGCGTACGGATTGTTGGACGTTACCTCATCCTTAAACATGCTGAAAAGCAACGAAGCATAGGTATATTAGTTATATTCAGAAGCAACGAAGCATGCAAGATAATTTTACTTACCTCTCTAGCTTGTCCACTTCTTCCTCGTCGCAGTTGAGCAATACATATAACATTACAGCGCTAACCTCGTCGTCATTTAGATATCTTTTTTTCATTTTACTATATGGTTTTCCGTAGGCAGTAAATACTTTCAGTTTTGCCTCCATACCAACTTCATAGCCGTCGTCATTTCTGGGAGCCCTTGTTCTGTTTATAGCAATATGAGGCTGAAAATACATGGAATAGAAGTTTAAAATCTTCTCAAGGACATATACTTCACAAATAGAACCCTCCACCCGTGCCTTATTTTTTACCTTCCTCTTGAGGTGGTTCAACTATCGCTCGAACGGGTACATCCAACGATAACCGACAGGTCCGGCAACAAGAGCCTCATGGATAAGATGAATCGGCAAATGCTCCATTGAGTCGAAGAATGCAGGAGGAAAAACTCTCTCAAGTTTGAAAGTGTTACCACAATGTCATTCTCTTGCTTCTCTAAACGATCGACGAGCAACTTGCATGAACAAAGATCTCTGAAGAATATGCTAAGCTCTGTTAATGGATCCCAGACTACCGACAGAAATAATTCTCGAAATGCAACAGGAATTAACCTTTCCATGAATATGTGACAATCGTGGCTCTTCATTCCGGTCAGTTTACACTCCTTTATGTCGACATATCTTCTTAGATTGGAGATGTATCCGTCCGAAAATTTCAAGTCCTGGATCCATCTACAAAGTCTTACTTTGTCCTCCTTGTCCAGCGAGTAGATTGCCTTAGGCCGCAAAACCTTTCCCTTTTCGTTGTCTATCATGTGCAATGTAGGGCATCTGTATATTTCGTCTAAGTCCAATCTAGCCTTCTGATTGTCTTTTGTCTTTCCCTTAACGTCCATTACAGTATTAATTATGTTATCAAACACGTTCTTCTCGATATGTATGACGTCAAGGTTATGTCTAATCAAATTTGTGCTCCAATATGGCAGATCCCAGAATATACTCCTTTTGGTCCAGTTATGATCTTCGCCAAATCCCTCGCAATGGCTCCTCGTTGTAGGATCTTCAATAGCACTTGGGATTTCTTTTACTTGCTCTCATGTGTCCTCTCCGGACCACATTGGCGGTGGATTGCCCTTCTCTATAGCTCCGGCACGGAATGCAGTTCTGTTCCTACGGTACGGATGGTCTTTCGACAAGAACTGCCGGTGACAATCAAAGAAACATGGCTTTCCTCCGTGTCTCAAACGAAAAGCCTTAGTGCGGTCCATACAATACGGACATGAAAGCCGACCATGAGTGCTCCATCCAGATAACATTCCATAAGCCGAAAAGTCGTTGATTGTCCATATTAGTGCTGCCCGTATCTGAAAATTCTGTTTTTTTGAAGCATCATACGTGTACGCCCCTGTTTCCCATAGCTGCTTCAGCTCATCTATCAACGGCTGTAAGTACACGTCGATGTTCCTCTTCGGGTTGTTCGGACCGGAGATGATAATAGTTAAGAATATGTAATGTGTCTTCATGCACATCCAAGGCGGTAGGTTGTACGGAGTGAGGATTACCGGCCAGCATAAATATTGGGAGCCTGAAAGACCAAATGGGGTGAAACCATCAGAGCAGAGCCCCAACCTTACATTACGCGTATCAGAAGCAAAATTAGGATATGCTCGATCGAAGTGCTTCCATGCTTCTCCATCAGATGGGTAATCCAACACTCCTTCGGTCTGTTGTCGCTTGTGCCAACTCATATTTTTGGCAATCTCTTTCACCATGAACAATCTCTGCAACCGCGACGTCAACGGCATGTAGTGCATTGAAGCAGTCGGTCTTCTAGACTTGCCTGCAGCAGTTGGCTTGTAGAGATCAGCATCACAGAATTCGCACACTTCTGTATCCTTGTGATCTTTGTAGTAAAGCATGCATCCGTTCTGACAGCAATCGATCTTGTCGTATCCCATCCAGAGAGATCTCACCATCCTCTTAGAGCGGTAGAAGTCTTTCGGTAACTTGGCACCCTTCGACAAGATATCGGTAATCAACTCGAGCACTCTATTGTAGCATTCTTGGAACATGTTAAAGTCAGACTTTATGCTCAAGAGACGAGTGATCACCTCTAACGGTAAATGGTTCTCACAGCCAGGGTATAAAGGAGTCCTTGCATTCTCCAGCAACTCCATGAACTTTGCGGCATCATCATTCGTTGCCTCCTCAGCTGCGTCACGATTGTATGGATCGAAATTAGGCCCCGCAACGTCGAAGACCAAGTTCACGTACTCGTTGTCGACACCAGTTCGGTTGTGGACATTCATATAATGCTCCAAAAAAGGCTCCACGTAAGGCTCCACATAAGGCTCCGCTTGTAATGCTAATGGTACAAGCTCTCCGTGTGCGGTCCATTGGTAGTAATTCAGAAGGAAACCCTTTGTGTATAAATGATACGTCACATCCAATTCTGGTTGAAACTTCATGTTTCGACATTTTGCACACGGGCACTTAATGTCAACGTCGTCCATGGATTGAGGAAACGTCTTCGCGAATTGGAGGAATTGTTCTACTCCGGTGATATATTCATCTCGCACACCGTACTTGTCATCTCGAATGCGGGTTGTACATCCACGAATGTTCTAGCAGATACATGGATATATCCATTTCTAGATATCTGCAAATATGAATAAACTTCAAAACTAAAATGAATATACTACATACTACGGCCGTGATTCGGGACCATTCCTATGAGTCGGGACCATTCCTACTACATACTATATACTAAAACGAATAAACTTCAAAACTAAAACTTAAAAACTAAAACGAATATACTACAAACTAAAAAGAATATACTACATACTACGGCCGTGACTCGGGACTATTCCTATGAGTATCGGGATCAAGGAAACTACGTGTTATAAATATCGGTACTATCGGTACGTGTTACAAATATCGGCACTATCGTGTTATAAATTAACCAACCAACAAAACTACGTGTTACAAATATCGGCACTATCGGTACGTGGTTTCGAATCGGAGTATCACATTTTACGGTGTCGGAAAACAAATAACTATTACTAAATTATCAGTTTTTTCGGCACTACCGGTGCCCCTGACCCACCCCCCCCCCCCCCCCCCCCCGTACCCCTCCCCCTCCCCCCCTACACCACCCCTAACACGAACCCTATCCCTAACCCCTCCCCAACCAGCCCCCCCTCCCCAGCCCTCCCAACCACTACACCACCCCTAACCCTAACCCGAACCCTAACCCTAACCGCCCTCACCCCTTCCTTACCCTAACCTTAACCCCACCCCTAACCCCACCCCTAACCCTAACCCTAACCGCCCTCTCCCCTCCCTAACCCTAACCCTAACCGCCCTCACCCCTCCCTAACCCTAACCCTAACCCCTCTCCTAAACCTAACCCGAACCCAAACCCTAACCGCCCTCACCCCCAGCCGCCATCACCCCTCCCTGCCCCACCCACCAAGCCACCCCCCAACCATTCCTTACCCCCAACCACCCGCACCACCCCTGCCCCTCCCCCCGAGCCACCAGCACCCCCCTAACCACCAACAACAAATAGAGAAAGAGAGAGAGAGGGAGTCACGTACCAGAGGAGAGTCACCGGAGAGAGTGAAGTCGCCGGAAAGAGTGAGAGCGAGAGCGAGAGCGCCGGAGTGAGTGGGAGCGAGAGCGCCGGAGGAAGAGAGTGAAATGGATGGGGGAAAATGAATTCGAGAGGGGGGTAAATTTAATTTAGTTAGAATTTAGTGACGTTACTATTAACGTCGCTAACACAGTCGCAATTAGCGACGTTTGGCGACGACTAGCTCACGTAACTAGTATACGTCGTTGTCACGTCGCCATTTGTGTCGCTAGTAATGATGGTTACCGACATTTCATTTATACGTCGCTAAAGTCCACAATTTGGCGATATCTATTTAACGTCGTTAAATTTACGTCGCCAATTAAGCAGATTTTAGTAGTGATGGTGTTGCTAAAAAAGTCGGAAAAGGTTTGTTGCTGCAAGTGCAACAAGTTATGAGATGTGAATTCAAGGATTTATTGCTACAGATGCAACACGTCGTGAATTATAATTTGAGATGTTCGTTGTTTACAACGATCGATATGAGAAATGTTAGTTGCATCGATACAATGAAAGTCATGGAATGTTGCTGCAGCAATTGCCACGCGTTGATTGTAAATGATGCGTTGAAAAGAAAATAAAAGTTGATAGAGAATGTATCGAACAGATTCACATATTTATTTTGAATGTGCGTTGCGATGAAAAGTGATAAGTCAATATCGAATGTGTTGAACGGATTTGGGCATTGACTTTAAATGTCGGGAGTAAATCGTTGCACGAGGTACGGTAAATATCGAAAATAAATCATTGCACGATGTGCAATGCGTATTGAAAGTAAATTGTTGCACGTGGTGCAATGCATATCAAAGTGAAATCATTGCACGAAGTGCGACAGATATTGAAAATGAATTATTGCACAAGATGCAATGGAAGAAAATAAAAGTTATAAATCGAGAAACGAAATCGGTTCGGTTGTGCACCGAGCTTGTGTTGGCAAATGAAAACATTGGCCAAGTTGTTTCGGATTTGATTTAATCAGAGTTACGGTTGTAATTAATCAAGCACGATCACTGCAGAAATTGTGAGTCGAAAGAGATCGTTGGTTCGTAAAGAGTACGTTGCGACAGAAGTAACTTGATTTCTGGGTAGTATATGGCATACCACCGATGCAATAAATGGCTCGATTCCGAGTGGTATATGCAATACCACTTGTGTGATGAATTGCATCAATGTATTATGAAAATTACGGAAGGTTTGTCCGCAACGGACGGGATAGCACCGAGTCTCGATTGAGAATTTGTATGACGGCATGTTGATGCAAGTGTTCTTCGATGATCGGTTAGAACGGTAAGGCGGGACTTGTAACATTGAATGATACGTCGATTGAAAATTTATGTGTTGATCGAATGACGGGAACTAGTGAACGATTATGCCTAGAGGCAACAATCGGATCAACGGGATAGGAAACTCAAAACGTTGAAATCGAACCGCACGACTTACGAGCTCGATGAAAATGTTGGGCGATACAAATTATAATCGAATCGCATAACTTGCGATTTCGATAGAAATGTTAGCCGATGCAAAGTGAAATCGAATCGTACGACTTACGATCTCGATAGAAATATTGGGCGAGACAAAATGTAATCGGATCGCACGATGTGCGACTTCAGTAAGAAAGTTGGTTGACGCGAGTAATCGTGCCTAAGAAATAGTTGGTTACGTTACGGCGAAACTCATTTGAGTATGACTAAAAACACGCGAAACTTAGAGGGCGAGATCATATGACTTGAGGGTTCGATGTTGGATAATGGTAACTCAGTTACGCGATCAAAGTATAGCGGGATGCGACAAATCAGAGAACGAGTTGATGCATATGGAAAAGTTCATTGCGAACTTGGATATATGCGATGCGAGTTAAATTGAAGTTTGAAATGGATTCAAGTTGACCCTTACGTTATCGAAATGGATACGGTGTATCGAGATCGATACGTAAGGAAACGTAAACGATGTGAGAATACAAAATAGAGTGTGCCTCGCGCTATGAAATTTTGTAAGTAACGATAAGAGAATGAAACGAACTGGTTGATCATGAACTTTGTGATTGATCAAAGACAAGACTATAAGTCATCAACGATTGCTCGATGTGTATAGCATCTCGTGTGTCGACCGCGAAATAAGATAGACTTGACCGCCAAATCAAATTGAATGTTGCTTCGGGGCAGCTGACCCTAGAAGACTTGACCGCCAAATCAAATTGAATGTTACAGACCGTAAGATGACCCATGCGATATCGCAAATAAAAATTGTATCAGTAACAAACACAGTATGGTACATGTTGACGATAAGTCTAGGCGGTCGAGAATTGTTGGAACAACTTTCGATTGAGAATGATATAGTTAGATTTGAGTATTCGTCGGATGAATACTTGAATGGTTATATTGGTCGATGAACAAAATAGAAATTCACCAACGAACTTGGTGATTCGAATAGGCGATTGCAAGAATCGTGCTATGCACGAGAGAGAACGATAAGAGAATGACTTACGAGTTATGTTGTTAGATTTGATTTACCTTGCAATTGAGCTTGCGTGAATCGAAATTATGTTCGATGTTATGAGACGAATAAGTTGGGAATTTGGCTAGTGAATTCCTACTCGTTAGGAATCGAACGTAAGGCGCATCATAAGACCTTCGTGTCAAGGCGTTCGTTGTCTTGAGCACAGTCACCTCGATGTAAACTGTTATGTCGGATAGATTGTGGCCTTTGTGCAATATCAATTTAAAGTTGCGTCGGAAGGACTTGAGCACGGTGTCTAGGTAAGTCACCTAGCGGACGTAGTCCTGAATGTTGATGCTTTTGCAAGTCAATAAAAGAGAATCATGTCGAGATAGGATACGAAATGAAAAATCAGAAATCGTTGGATAGTGACGCCGAACGCAAGGCGTTGCGGAGACTCGTTGTGATCGGATGCGCGACGGCATGACGCGACGCGTAGAATTGATAGCCCCGATGAAACATACAAAGTGAGAAATACGACTTTTGAATCGCATCGTGTGCCTTGACTTTTGTTGGAGGATCGCGTATGTATCAATATGCATATGCAATAGAATAGCGAGAACTTATGCTAGAGCCCAAGTCCGATCGAGAGTACGAGATGGCAAGTAATTGAGAATAAGAAGTTATATGTTAGCGTTGATCCGATATCCTACAACTGAGCTTGGCTGAAATGCATATATTGGTGGGACGCCTAAAATATGAGTATGATTCCAAACTAAGTTGTATGATCCAAACGATAGTGAGACGAGATCGTGGAACGATCTAGTGAAACCCTTCAAAATTTAGTATTGGTTTTGGTTCGAGGACGAACCTTGTTTTGAGTGGTATATTATGTAATGTCCCGCTCTGCACGGTGCATTATGCTGAGTCGTTGACTCGAAGAGTTGCCTTGTCCCAAAGAATGCATCGAGTGAATCGATACGAAGCGCCGCGTTGCCTCGAAGGATAAGTACGTTGAGACGGCTCGAAGATTCTAAGAAATTGAATCGACCAAGGTGCAAGTCCGAATCGATGCAAGTATTGATTTTAGTTGGTTTCATGTGCAGGCTATACGTTTACGCTGAAATATTAGAGGTCGATCTTTTGCCTTATTCAGTAAGGGGTCCGCAAAAGCAAATTGTCGCCTTGCGGCGGACTGAAGCGTTGGCACGGTAAGCCAAAACGGACGTATAATTCAATGAAGCATGAAGTGCTCGAATGGCTAAGTCAGGAGAGTTGCCCATGCAACGAAGTTATGAAATCGAGCCACAACGGCTCGACGAAACGACAAGGCACATTGATTCAAGGTGGGGGGACATTGACTCTCTTTCCTACTTCTTTATGCCCAAGTAAAATATATATCATTGTATGCTGAGTTAACCTATCAACGCCACGTGCGTGGCTCGATAGAGCGATAAACATAGTGCGTGTTGAACACTAGATAGAACAATTGAAATGAGTCGTACGGCAGACGTACGAGTCGCTATGGAATATTGAATATCGCAAGGACGAGCGCCTCGGTGCGTAAACCATAAGAACATGGGATAATTGTATCGACGAGTGCCCCAGTGCATAAGTCATTCCGTGCCCCACGTACGAGTTAGCATGCTAGAACATTGAAAGACTATATCGGTACGAGTGCCTCAGTGCACGAGCGATAGAACATTGAATACCTTATCGAGCGTGCCTCAGTTGCACGAGTCGAAAGGATGGAACATAAACGTAACGCATTGAATACTAAGGCGTAGAATATAGAAAACGCAGCTTCGAGGCATGTATTGAATGCACGATGCAAGAAAAGACGGCGAATGTGCGTAGTTGCATGATACTTACAAAAGATGGCATCGTTGCGATGAGAAGAAAAGTTGTGGCATGGATGTGACATAACTGTCGATGCCGCATGGTGCCTTCGAAATGTTCGTGGCCTTCGGGCATTCGTTGAGGACATTGGGGCGTTGTGCCAATTGAAATAGAGATAAGCGAATGCTTGGTTGTATGAAAGATAAGATTCGTTGCATGGTCAAATGGACTTAAAGATATAAAAGCTCGTGCATGGGTATTCCTTCGAACGTGGCACACCAGGGCGCTGGGACCGTTCGGCCTAGGAGGGATTACGTTTACGGTATTGTTGGTGCACTTCATTTAGATGGGTAGCGATCTTCTGGTGAATGTGATAAGCCACTTGCTGCGATTATTTCGGTGGCCTCTGATGTTTGGTTAGCAACCGCACAGAGTTAACATCGTCTTATGTTTCGATTCGATAAATATAAGTCCATTCTAGCCCGAAAAGCTAGTGACATTCATATAGTTAAGGGCGATGGGTTGAAAGTGCAAGGTATATATCGTGCACATATAGACTCTAAATAGAGGGCACTATAACATGACAGGAAATCTGATAGGCGTATTTGCCTTGCGTCGGTGCAAGGACGAGTGTGTCGATATTGGTAAGTCGCGCCACGAAACAAACACGAGATTGCTTGCCTATTTACTTATGCAAATTGAATAACATGCTTGCCATGATAACATGCTTTACAGTCTTCGAATATGCCATGAACTCATCTTAAGGAGAACATAGAAAGAGAACTAATCTGTATGTTTGTATGAATCAATACAATACTAAATGTCGGTTTGTTAAGTGGGTTTTTGATCAGTACAGCGAGGACGAAAGTACTAATCCCCCACTAGTTTTCTAGTAGGTTCAGGGATTGGTCTGCTCGCGGCAGAGCTTTGCTTGAACGCGTTGAGGCTTCGAATGCCGAAGCGTATTGAAGCGTACGATCGCATTGACGCTCGGACTTGTAACAGGATTGATACGGCCGAGATATATAAGGTATGATGTATGAAACGGTGAAATCCTTTGTAGGCAAGAGAGAACCTGAGTGTTGTAGCCAATCTGGCATATGTTGTTGGGCTATCGAAAGCCTTTGTAATCTCATTTCGAATATCAATAAAGAGAATCGTTTCATATACTCTGTTTTCCATTCGTTGTTAATGTTCAACTCAAAGATAACCATTTGAGAACTTGTCATCTTGCCTTGCACGAGCGTAACTCCAGGCTCGTGCGGCATCATGCCCCTTACGAGGACGATGATTCGGGTGATTCCGGGTCGGGGTATGACAGAAGAGTCTCTGGCAGAACGAGTGTAGGCCTCTGGACCAGTGGAGGAAGACCTCCTGGTGCTGTTGCCTCTCCATCCTGAATGGCAGGGACAGTAGGGACAGCCTCCTGAATGACAGGTCCCTCAATCGGAGAAACAAGTAATGAAGTATCGGACCTCTTCGAAGCTGCAATGGGTCCAGCGGTCTGCGCTCGAGTCTTCGTCATTATGAAGACAGATTCAAGCAACGAGATCAATATAGCACAAGATAAGATATTATCAAATAAGGATAGTTAAATTCAAAATACAAGAAGAGTTGTCAAGATAATCAGAGATCAAAAAATTTCCTAATATGCGATTGAGTAACTCCTATCATAACCTAGAACCTATATCCTAACAGTAGGCTCGTAATTAGTACTCTAAGTCGAGTTCCATTATGAAATTACACTATTTGCGACATGGACCTGCATGGGCCACCACAAAAACGTGCCATGACCCGTACCCAGTTTAGGGGCCCGAGCACGTGGGTACGTCCAGCCTACGCCACAGAGTCGACGGTAGAACGCTGTATTGGTCATCTAGAACATATAACATCGAAGACACAATAATATAACCTGTCATCTCCGTACGGAGAAATATAATCACAACTCAATCACATGAAATCTAAGAAAGATAAGCACGAATATGTTAAAGATAAAGATGGAAATAGATAAACTGAAATACATGCAGAGTCACGAACACAAGTTCAGAATTCAAGATATAATACAAAATCCCAAATAAATACTACAAGTCCAAAAGTATCAAGCTGGAATGCAATCCAGTCAAAGCCTAACTAATCTAAGTCACTACAGGCGGTACGTCCGAGCACCGGCTCCATAGGCAAGTCCTGGTCGAAGTCTCCATCTATGCCAAACCCGTAGAAGGTCAAGCAATCTGCATCTAAGTCCTCTGAAAAATATGATTATCCAGTCAGGATAAGAGCGAAGTACAAATGCCAACAGCAGTTCCAATGAATTGACAAATACTATAATAAACAGTTATAATGGAACACAAGATAGAATATCAAGACTGGAAGTAAAATAGTACAATAAACTGAATATCATGACATGGTGTGAAATATTGGAATGTAAACAGTACAGAAAAATCGGATGTATAATATAAATATAACGGTGCCTTGAGATATTAGAGCGTTATGTGATCGGCTTGAGTCCAGATGTGGCTGTTCTATTTGACCGGCTATGCACAAGTAGTATAAAGGATCATGCTGGCCAAAATAGAATGTTATGCACAAGTAGTATCAGGTCAGGCTACACCCTTCGTGTGGTGAGGGTGGAGCTATGCACAAGTAGTAAACATGAGGGGGTATTAATCACATAACCTCTAATAACTCCATTTTCCCGAATAGTATAATGGATCCAAACATGACACGTCATGACACAGGACGCAAAGAGCAGGGGCCAGCCCACTCCCAAATTGGTGTCTATACAAGTACAAGAAACAAGATCGAATAATGTACCCATACACTACAAGAAAAATACCATTCTACGACGGGTAAAAACCGTCATATATGACAATTTATGATAGTTTTTTTGAAGCAGGCAACCGTCATGAATACGGGTGTTATAAAAGTTTAGGAAAACCATTATATTTGACTTACACTTATGTGACACTTTTTTATTAAAAATGACATAATTAAGTCAATTATATATAACATTAAATTTGAAAACAACATTAATATTATCATTATATATAACATATCTATCCTAAAGTGTTATGAATAGATTATATACACATAACGTTTACTAAAATGATCTTGTTATGAAACTATTCAGAAAGCGTTCATGAAACGTTATAAAAAGAACTTATACATGACATTTTATAACGTTCTGTTCTTGCCATTCGCACACATATATATCACCTGTCAATGCTCATAATTCAATGCGTTATAAAAATCATATTAATTTCCTGGGACAACAGAAATATAAAATTTAACTAACATTTAAAATATTTCATTAAAAAATATCCAAATATCACATCATCTTAATTACATTTCAAAACATATCACTCTTTTTCCAACTTCTGTTTTACCAACATATCATCATTACATTTCAAAATCCAAAAATATATACATATTTCCCTTTTAGGGCAGCCGGCCTCAAAATATTGAAACATTGCATTCACCAACACCAAATAGTGACATCCCTTCAAAAGCCAACATTGTATATCCCTTCAAAACTATTAACATATAAGTTAAAAGAAGAAACTTGATAATCAATAAAGGTACAAAATAAAATGTAACTAATCTTCAGCACCAAAATTCCTTCATATATCGCAAACGACATAGCATGCAAAGTTACGTACCTAGAGCACCAAACTCACCGTCTCGTACTATCTGCACATTAATTTGCAAACAAAAAACTAAAAAATTATAATATAAACGGAGAATGGTATGAAAATATGAAAACTGAGAAAATATCCAATAAGCTAAGAAGTTATAGTTATAGTCAAAAAATAGTTCAGTCCAAAAAACATAAATTATCCAATAAACTGAGAAGTTACTCCACATACAAATCGCCAGGCATGCAGTAGTTTGTAATGATGAGATTCACATCACTCTCCTAAAACAATGAGAAATGAACTTATGCACAGGTTAGTAAACCATCTAGATCAACAACAATGAACTTCAGGTAGACAAATTAATGATTAATCAAAAAATAGATTTCCAACTTAATTTGTGTTCCTCCATCTAGCATGGGCTGTCAACTTCCTCAGAATAAGCTGAAGAGGAAACAAATCCATTATTTGAATCAAAAGATGGATATGCATAATAAAGACATGGAAGAATAAACTTGCTGGAACCAAACTCCTGCTTTGAGATGTATCCATTGATATTCATTATCTCAACATTTATATCTACAGGCCTCCCAATTCTCGATGAGCCAATTCAAGTATAATGCAGACATTTCTATGACTATCCTCTCATGTTGACAATATCCCAATCAAATAAATACATAATATGAGTATAATTTCACCCATTGAGAATATCTTCTTTTCTCCAACTGAACATACAGTTATGGGAAATTGAGAACAACTTATAAGGAAAGCTGATGCGTTCTACTTGTAAAAAATTATTCGGTCAAGTTGAGAGATTGGAGGTACAAAACAACATAAGTGTCTTTCCTGAAGATAGCATAAAGCAAAATAATACATCTGTAAAAGGAATACATACACAATATCTTAAAAAAAGATGAAACTTCATATCCGGCAATGGTCAACCATAAGCATTAAAATGTTCTGCTCACCATCAACATGCAGAGGAAACTGGATGTAGTGTAAGTTGTTAAAACTATGAGGGTCTCAGGAAATAGGTTTTAGAAAATTACCAATACTAAAACTTTTGACCTCAGCATACTACATGTATTGCCAACAATTTATTGTGTGAAGCTTTGTATAGACTTCCCCTCAAGTCTCATATAACTTGTTAACTCAAACATGCAATTGCAAAATCTTCCCTAGGTTTGCACTAGAAAAAGATAGTAATAAAGATCATTTCTATCATCCCATCAAAAAAAATGATTTATTCAACAAAATTTAGCACATGTGAGGAAATACCTCATGGTCTGAATAAAATACTTCTTGGTGCATCTCAACGGACTTTTTAATTTTGTATCTCATCAACACGTCCATAAATCATAGCTTACAAGGAACATAGAACCTCCAAAGTCCAAAGTATCTCATCAACGCCCATAAATTATAATAGTTATATATATAATTTATATTACTACAAGAAAACTTCAAAAGTATCAATATTATATGATCAAATTGTATCAACCCACCAATTTTTAATACTGAAAATCCAACTTGCCAAAAATAAAGCAAAGAAGACTACAATATAGCAACAAACCTTTCGGTACTAAAGCCAAGAAATGCAAATGTAGTATATATTTTGTCACCCAAACTGCAAACATGCAATATCCAGATAATGCAAGAGCACCAAGTTAGCAAGAGCACTAAAGCCAGGAAACCTTAACCTGCAACGAAGCAAAATTGTAAACCCAACAAAAAAATGCAACAAAGGCAAGCAAAGATAAATTTTTGCAACTTAGTGAAGTATCTATACTTGAAGAAAATACAACAAACAAAGTTAGGGTCAGATCAAATCCATCCACCAAAGGTACCACCCAACAACCATGATGCCAACCAACAACCCAGCAAGATACCAACCAAGTTAATGAAGACAAGCCAAGCCAAAAGACATAAAATAAAATGTAGCAGAAAATACCTTTTATAAGTTGAATAGTGTCACATTCGTATCTGTGCAACATAGATGGCTTCCTAGTTCAGGAAAAAGTTGAAATATGGAGGTTGACGGAGCAGTTGTCACTTACCAAAAAACCTCAAGAAAGCTCTTCCGGCATCCGTATCTATATTGACACTAGTAAAACCTTTCAACCAGCCACAAGTAATCTCTCTCATCTATATATCTCTAGCCTCCCATTTTCAATCACCCTTCGGAAAGGCATACGCCTATGAACCCTCTCCATCTCTATGGCCTTGAAGCACTCAAAGTTGGATAAGCATATCCAAGCAAGTAAGCTAGGAAGCACATACACTCAAAAATGGTTGTCAATTTTTGCAGATATCGTACATGATACAGACACTCTAATTAAACGTCAAAAATACTAAACATCATATTCTTGCTTTTTGAATAAAAGGCTTCTACTTCCAAGTTTCTTTAGGGCTTAACTGCCTTCAAAATTCAGTTTCCAGGAACCAAACCCAAATTGTAACCCAATACACCAAAGCACAAGCCAAAAGAAAGAAGACTAATAAGAGGCTCATATCGACAAATGGCCCCAGGAATATGACTCGACATCACAGTAGAGATTCACTCAATGAGAATTCTCATTGTTGTCATTATTCCATTTTTATAGATATGAAAGAATGAATGAATAAAGAGATATTCCATCAAAATGTGGATTTTCAAATCACGTATATCTTACCAAACTGGCTGCAGCTGAGCTACCACGCCATCGGAAGACAGAAAAAAGAAAGCCACATTGAAAAGGAATATCATCATTGCCTTTTTTAAAATAAAAAGCACAAATTGATAAGGAACATCAATTACATTTCAAAATATGAAATTAAAAATATTCAAATATCACACCATCTTAAAAATATCCAAACCAACCAATTATTGCATCAAACCCTTTAAAAACAACCCAGTCAAACTGCAACCAAGCAAAGATAGTGCAAGTCAAAAGCAAAAAGACTGATAAGAGGCTCAGATCGACCTAATAAGGAACATCATCACCTCTTTTAAAAACAGATAAGCAAAACAGATAGCGCAAATTGATAAGGAACATCATCGACTAAAACGATTTGGTTCAAATTGCTTGGACATACATTTTTTTATCACCAGAGAAGTTGTAGTGGAATTAGCTTACTTTCACTTACTATATGAACAAGGTCTCTTGCACATAACATTTGGTTCAAATTGTATTTCCTGAACAGAAAAGCAGGCAAAGGAAACTTAGATAATAGTAGAAGCTACACTAAGAAAGTCGTAATCCGATAATATTAGAAGCTACACTAACTTGTGATTATTCTGCATCAATTTCCAATTAGGAGTGTAGTTATATTTGGTTATTACGCTTATATAGTTATCCAAAGATGAATCAGATTTCCTATAGCAAACCATATGATCATGCCTCTTTTTTTGTATGGAGGGCTACTCAATGGTTAGATGGGCTTAAAATGCATGACCAAAAGAAAATATATTGGTAACATATCTCTGTAAACTGGAATACCACAAATATGTACAAAGATGTAGTACTGTCGATATAAAAGGCCCCTCTTGTCATGGAAAACTCCCCATTGACCAACTAGAACACGAAATTGTGCAATCATGTACTAGTTGTAATCACCTTCGCCACTTTCTTTCCACTGACCACCACCACCATGTACCTAGTAAGCACATCCTTACCCCCCCCAAAAAAAAAGAAAAAAATACTAAGCAAAACCCTGTTTAGCAGTATATTGTTTCATATACGTGACACATGTTAACAGTGTACATTCCAGTAAAGCCTCACATAAATGTATATTTGTGGTTCTATTTTTCCCCTTTTTCGCTCATATTACACAAGATACTCTAAAGCCTATATAAGAATAGCATGTAGGTTTTATTTTCCCTTCTGACAATACAATTATTAAAAAAAACTAATCATGTGCTCTTTATTATAAATGGATTATTGGATTTTCCTAATATAATTGACAAGATCTGTAGTTTATGTATAAAATATAGATACCAAAAATCAAGAAGTTGTTTATCATCTCACCTCCGATGGAGATGTAAGGGATCCTGTAGGCCCCGTCGATGTAGACGGCGTCAGAGAGGAGGTCGAAGAGGGGCCTGTCCACCATGGAGAGGTTCCCGGTGTGCTGCACCAGCTGCAGGGTGGAGGGGCCGAAGCCCAGGCGGTGGGCCATGTGGAAGTTGAATGCCAGCCACGGGAAGCACTTGAACCCCTGCACCCAGTACCCGAACCCACACAGGGCCCACATCTTTTCCTGCCCCTCCCCCTCCCCCTCCCCTTCCTCTACCATTACCTAGCCGCCATGGCTGCTCTTCCACCTCCTCATCCAATAGAGTAACAAAGAGTATAGATAAGGGGTTCACAAAACCCTAGCAATGGCCAAACTCTAGCTACCGAAAAAGGGGTTCCCGAAACCCATCGATCTGATTGATCGAGCAGCCCTCAGGAACTAGACCGATGGCCAAACCCCCCATGAACGTAAAACCCTAGAAATCTAGGGTTAGTATGTGGGTGTACCTGCAAAAGAGCGAAGGGCAGCCGAGCTTTTGGTTGGCGAACCAGTCGTAGAGAATGGGGACCTTGGGCGAGAGGAGGGAAGAAGGAGATGAGAAAAGTGATAGGAGGGGGAGAGCTCTGGGAGATGAGAAGGAATATGAGAAAGAGAGGGGGGAAGGAATGAGGCTTTTGATTTTAGGATCGGGTTTGAGCGGGCATTCCAGCGGGATTCTAATTTTTTTTATCACTTTTTATAACGATTACGTGTAACAATATCATATATGTATGAACAATATATAACGTTTAGCACTATAAATTGTTATAATAGGCCAAAAATTCTTCAAACCTGTCATATTATGTGCTGTTGCAAAAATTCTGTAACGCTTATAACTGAACTGTTGTAATAACCTACTTTCAAACATTATAACAAGGTCTTTTTCTTGTAGTAATATACCAGGTAAATCGGGAATAACATCTCATGATGGGATCCAATGTATACTAGCCGTGTATACTCGTGTCAAAAATCAAGTAAAATATTATAACTGAATCGAATACAATAGATATCAAAGCAATAAAAACTATCAGAGAATGTACTCGCCTGCGGTCCTGAGCTGTCAATATGAATCGAGACTCAGAGTGTAGTCACAGACCTATAGATGAGATATACATATGTTAAATAGGGTTTAATAGTGATAGACATGGTTTTCTAGTATTTGATATGCAATCTAGGTGAAAACTAGGTCAAGTGTTGACTCACAGCTGACTTTTGGTCAATTGGTCAACTATGGTCAACTCCTAGTCCAATCTAGGTCAGATGTTGACTCAAAGTTGACT
This sequence comes from Iris pallida, assembly GCA_029216955.1. Lineage (NCBI taxonomy): Eukaryota > Viridiplantae > Streptophyta > Magnoliopsida > Asparagales > Iridaceae > Iris > Iris pallida. Next base: position 12,279,611 of record JANAVB010024994.1, read on the forward strand.
TTCAGTCCAAATAGTCAACCTTGGTCAACTACGGTCAAATCTAGGTCTGGAATCCTATATCAAGTCATCCTACCAAGATACCCTAGTCTAGGTGTTCATATACTCTAAATTACCGACATTTTCTTTATACAGTATTTTCATATATATAAGATACACCCCATTATATATATAAATATATCCACCTATATAGCCCCTATCTATATAGCTATCAACTCACTAATACTTACTTCTATTGTATAACATTCACTCAACCTCTCAAAGAAATGGCCAAGTAGCCAAAATCCTATGGCCAAAGGCTCGACCCCATAACCTCTCAAATCTGAAACCCAAAAGCCCAACCAACTAATACATACACAATATCCCAACTTGAACTCCCCTTACCAGGACACTACCATACACACAAACACACATGAATCTCTAATATCTAACTTAGATAACCACTAACATAAACTAACAACCATTATATTCATGAACTAACATCTACCATCTAACTATTTGAACTAACATCTAATCTCACAAATTCCCCATACACTAACATATAACCTAGGATGCTCTAACTTACCCAAATTCCCAGTTCTTCACTGATGCATTTGTGTATCTAAATGATACTCTAACCACTCATGACACTAACTGAATAGCCTATGGCCAAGTGCCACAATTCGAGCTAAAGTATCAACTGTTTCAATTATGGCTGCTCCTACTGCTACTGCTTAGGCTACTGCTGCTGCTTGGGCTACTACTATTGCTTGGTCTACTGCTGCTGCTGCTTGGGCTACTGTTGCTGCCTAGGCTACTACTAATGTTAATACAAAGCAAAACAAGCCAAGCCTAAACATTAACCCAGGCCAAGCCATTACAATGTCCTACAAGCAAGCCAAGCCTAATTCTTAGTCTTACCAATTTCTGATAACAAACTAACATATATATTCCTTGTCTAACATCTAGGATATCCTAACATGTCACATATCCTCCACTACCCCAACCCAAAATACCAGGTAAACCCAAAGACCAAGGTCTAACTCTGATACATAGATCACGAAGCTCTGGCCAACCCAAATCCTATACTGTACTGCACTGCAACCAAGTGCTGCTGCTGCATTTAAGAGCCACAAACACTCAGCTCAAACCCGACCCAAGTATCTCTGATACTCAAACCCAGTTGCCAACCAAATGGCCATGTCCTACTCCTTACACTACTTCTACTGATACATAGCTCAAAATGTTATCTACAAAACTCTGATACTATAACCAAGTCCCAAAGGCCAAAAGCCAAGCCTTCTAGCTCGACCCCTATTCTCTGCACACTGTTGTCTAGTACAGCGGTCCAAATCCCCTGCTAATTACTTCTCTCACAAACTTACAAATACATAACATACATCTCATATAATATATATAACCCATAAACTCACATGCAAGCCATAGATACAAATCACAACAGAATACATGTATCCTCCCTTCACAAACTCTGATATACCCCAAAAATAGTTTACTTTAAAGTGAATTCAAATGTCCCCCCCCCCCCCCCCCACACACAACATATAATACACATATACATCATATCGTGTGGGTTCAAAATATACATGTATATATATAAATCATCGAAAAATACATAGAACACCTAGACAATGATTAACCTACCCAAATCTAACCTCAAAACTGAAAACAAGGCTCAAACTAGCCTGTGGGGCATTTTACCAAACACTTGGGGGCTTTCTTCGGATTTATCCATGGAGAGCTCTAAAACACTATATAAAATGTACAAAAATGAGGTCTAGAGCATTACTCACCTCCACATGGGTATCCCTAACCAAAATGAGTGTTTCTACAAGGTGTCATGCATGAGGAAGGATCTAAAACTATGAGAAAGTAAGGTTTTACCTATTGGGTGGTTGAATCCCCAATGAAATCTCTTGTGTAAAGCTCTTGTGTCAAGTTAGATACAAGTCCTCCTCTCTTGGACACTTCCCTACGTGCTTATTGAATCCTCAAGCTCCTAGCCTTGAAGAATGAAGGTTTTGGAGGAGTTTGGGAGAATTTGGAAGAGATTTGATGGTGGGAAGGAAAGAAAATAGAGAGGAGCTATTCTAGGGTTTGTGGAGGCTCATTAATGGGGAAGAAGATGGGCAGAGGGAGCCCTAAAACTGTAGCTCCCCTTCCTATAAATTTTTCAAAATATTTTTTTATTTATTTGATTTAAATGGCAATTTTTAGAATTTTATAAATAATTATTTGATTAACTATTACGGTAGAAGACTTTAGTCAAGGTTGAGTTTTGAAGTACCAGATGAATTTAAACCATGGCACGGATAGTGCAGTGACGTGCTTTGACTAGTGTTTAGCCATGGTAGGGGAATGCCAAGCCATAAATGAGTCCCAACTGGGAAAACCAGGCCAAGTTGCGACATGATCACTATAAATAATTTAATTATTTATGATTAATATTAATTGACTTTTAGGTGACCCGGTTGTACCAATTTAGTTCGGACTGCACCCGAACCGAGCCTAAGCCTACGTATTCGGGTAGGTGCATCCAGAGACGTCAGTGTAGATATGTATTGGGTATATGTATAGTTGTATTTTATTTAATGTTTCAGTAGGAGATTGTATAAATGGGTGTTATACATTTATTAAATATTTTATTGGATATTTTATCTTAAAAATAGGATAAATACCTTCCTTAGTCATCCTTGTGCTTTTTGAGATTATTAGACTATACGTAATGGTATATACACCATTACTAGTTTATTGAAATTCGTTATTATTATTATTATTATTAATATTATTATTATTATTATTATTATTATTATTATTATTATTATTATTATTATTACTATTATTATTATTTTTATTGAGGACATTATTATATAACTATTGGTTATATTATTTCTGTCAAATAAATGTGATAATATATATATTCATATTTATGTAAATAGGTCCTACATTAGAAAAAGGGTATTTAGGAATTTAGATTTTTATTGGAATATTTAGGTATGCATAGATATGAATACAGATATTAGAGTTTTTTTTTAAACGAAATTGAAACAGTTTTAGTCAACATATATGAGAGTAAAACCAAATTTGTAGGTCAGTATTTCATGAAGAATACGCGACGTTATTCACTGTTGAAAATCATGAAAAATATGTTTCAAAAACTAGAAAATTTGTCCGATACGACGTACGTTCCGCCAATCCGAGCGACGTAGTCGCGAACCGAAAGCATCGAAAGGTGTGTAACGGCTTCGTGGACGTGTGGGCTTTGATGGAATTCAAATTGGTCACGTGTGCGCGACGAATTTAATGCATATCCGTCGAAATTTACCGTATCGGGCTCTGTGCAAATTCCCTAATTAATTTGAGCACGCTCGTCAGATCGAGACGAAACTTGTGCCAACAGGACCATATCTTTTTTCTGGTCCTGCATGCCAAGTTCGGTCCTATTCCGAGACAGTTGATCGGTTCGCCGTTTTGTGGGCCCCACGATCCGATTCAACGGGCGATTTTGTGCACGGCCCATCGAAATCCAAAATTGGATATACCATTGGGTTTGTATCATCAAACCGGATCCGTAGACATATAGTTTGACGACTTAGAGGCCATTAACCCTAGCACGTTTTTTGGTGTAAAGCGGGTCCAACGGTAGACATCATTTTTGCCCGATTACCGTTTTGCCCCTGTGTCCAGAATTGGACTTAAGGACAGGCAATCCTAGCTAATTTGACTATTCTGAGAATATTGGCAAGATTTATTTCAGCTTTTGGAGACCGTGGTGATGATTTGGACTTTATGGCTTATCAGTTGACTATATTCTGTTGGATTTGCGTGCAACCCCCAGGCAAGATACCTTGTCTCCCTCTACAGTTTAATTTCTTATTTATAGTTTTCATGTTATTAGTGTATTATCATAGATACTATATTTGTTATAGATTTTACATGATTCATTAGCTTTCTTGTCTACTTGCTTTATCTAGTTTCTACATACCGTGTTCACCAGTTTGTGGTCATGCTTGACTTGACAGTGTAGTTATACTGGACTTGACGGTGTCTTGACTGAGTCGTACCTTGTCTCACCAGTATCTTGCTTGAGTCATGTCATAGAACGAGTACGTGTAATTGAACTGCTAAATCCTTGTTAATATTTCCTTGGCACCAGAGAGTCCATTCGGGACGAGGGTGTTTACCTTGATCTGTTTACATCCGTGAGTCCACACTCGGGACGAGAATGTCGATTATTTTGCACCAGAGAGTCCACACTCGGGACGAGGGTGTTGACTTGACTTGCACCAGAGAGTCCACTCGGGACGAGGGTGTTTACATCAAAGTCCACACTCGGGACGAGGATGTTATACTTACACCAGATAGTACACACTCGGGACGAGGGTGCCTTGCCGTGAACTAACTAGAGAGTCCACACTCGGGATGAGGGTTAGTACTAACCAGAGAGTCCACACTCGGAATGAGGGTTAGTGATTAGTTCAAACCTGTGAGTCCGCTCGGGGCGAGGGTTTGGTGTATTCCATTGATCTCGTGTTCGCTTGTTCACTCACCAGTTCAGTTACGTGTAGTTGTTCTTGTATTCCAGTTCATAGTCACCTGTCAGTAGACACTTGTTGTTAGTCACTTGTTAGCAGTTTGGTCGCAGTCTCTTGCCATGTTAAGTGTCATTCTTTGTTATATCTTGTTTATATATTTTTATGCGTGATTAAACTACTAGATAGGCATGTTTATATATATTTTGCTATGTCCTCTGAGGACCTGATGATCTCTTCAGGTTTAGCAATTGCATGGAGTTAGTGGCAGAGCGGGATGGTAGATGATTGTGATGCATGTCTCAGGTATTTGTTAGTGATATTAAATTATTATCCTTTCGTGCTTTTCATTCCTTATGATGAGATATTCTGCTTATTGATTTAGTTTAGAGACTCTTGTTATACTCTTGGAGTCTTATCGGACATATATGCTAGTAGGATGCAGACCACAACCCGTAGTGTTTATTCCTGTTCCGTGTACTTAATGTGGATTTGAGATATAGATTTGTTTTACCATGATTTGACAGTATACCATAGCCGTGACAGCGTTTACATATTCAAGAGGGGCTGGAGTCCGCTCGATACGTAGCTGGCTTGCTCACGCTCTCGCACCCGAAAATTGGGTGCGGGTCATGACAAAAACCTTTCTAAAATGTCTAGTTTGCCCTCTCAAGTCATCGTGAACCCTCTCCTAATCAAAGGGATAATGGTGCACTAAGTGTGGAACTCAAACCTAATCTAAACTAAGTCTAACATGACTTAAATGAAGCTAATTGTGTTCATCCTAGGTTGTGGGCTCAAGTGGTCAAGTCTAGTCTAATAAGGTTCACTAGTTAAGGTTCAATTAGTAGACTAAATAACAATAAATGAAACCTTCTCAACTAGATGACTTAAATGATTATTCTAACAATATAATAATGTAAATGACATTAATAGCCCTATCTAGGATAGTAGGGGTGACAATACCGTTTCGAGGAAAACGAACTTGTGCACAAGTTGTCCATGACCATGCCAATGAGTGAGTATATAAGACCGATTGCATAGCACGGATAGTATTAAGTAGCATTATTATTTTGACTCATGCAAGAGTTCATTTCCTCAAAGTCGTACGTTATGATTTAGTGTCCCATAGGCACCAAATTTCCTCGAGGCACCATATGCCGCAACCAATGTTTCATCATTTCGTTTTGCAGATCATGACTCTCTTTTCTAGAACCTTAAACTTTCTATTTTTGATCTGAAACTTATATTTTCAGAGTCTCTTACTCTAAATTGATACATTTTTCTCAGGTTCTTGATCTGAGTGGATTGACATACATTTAACTTGGCATCGTCGATTTGAATAAGTTCGAGGTAAAGTAATTTCGTTTGCGGGACAGTGTAGAAAAGAATGGACCGAACCACCCACCAAGTATTCGATCGTGCCGATAGTCGGAGCGCTTTACAATGTTCAAGCTTCAGTTACGCGAGCTCCTTCAATGGCACCAACACTTAGTCAGAATTCCTTCTCAAATCCTTCATTTCGAAATTCGTAGAATACATTCAAAAAACGACGCAAAAACACATTCATCAAAACCAAGCGACGAAAGCTCCAGAAAAACTATGCAACAATTCGGTCCCATCAAAGGGACTCTTATATAGAGCTCACTCACAGAGACACAACCTGCTGCATCTAGGACTTATTCCAACAGAAGTTATTCTATTAATTGGATCAATTCTCGTAACATTCGTCCAAATCGATTTGATCGATGCTGCAAGGTATTATCGTTTACCAAGCTCAGCGATCGAGTCAGATGGCCATCTAAGTTCCTGACCGATCTGACTCGGTGCAAGTATATTACGAAGTTCGTCGTCTATCGGAAGCGGGGCAATACAAATTTGCTACCGTGCCCACCTAGAGCTCCTTCTCCCCAAGCTCTGCCACTAGGTCTGCTCCAACGACGCTCACCCTACCGACAAGCCCAATCACCTGAGTTCTCTGTTGCCATCCCTCGACCTTACCGATCTGTTACCGCGCCCACCTAGAGCTCCTTCTCCCCGAGCTCTGCCACTAGGTCTGCTCCAACGACGCTTACCCTACGAGATTCGAGCTTGACATCCTCGAGCTTTCCAATTTTGACGATCTCCAGATCTGTTGCTGCCAGACGATCCTGATGCCATTCTCATACGCCATGGCCACCTTCCTCATTCGCCGCATGCTCTATCATCCGCTCCAGCGTCAAGCGGAGCCGCCAGCCTTCGTCGAGTTCCAGCCACTATGGTAAGCTCCTTCCTCTCTCTCGTATCTCCTTCTTTTTCTCTTCTTCTTCTTTCAATTTAGGAACGCCGACTGAAAATCTTTCTCCTGTGAGGGAGACTGTAGGGTTTAAAAACCCTAAGGGGCTAATTGTAAAATCCCTAAAATTTTGGTGATTTTATTTCTTTAATCAAAGGTATTTTCATTTATTGGATATTTATTTATTTTTCTATTTTGCTAATGTTTGGTAGCAAGATAGATGCTGCAGTGGATGTATACTTAGATAACATTTCACAAGTTATATAAAAGAATATTTTGAACAAAAGTTTTAATTTATTGTGAATAAATTTTAAAGAATTTTATTATTCCTTTAAAAAAAATAAAAAAATAATGATTATATATTTCTAAATTTTTAATAGTTGGTAACTTATTTATAACATGGGAAAAATAGATTTTTACAAGTATAAGTGGCTAGTATTTATATGCTACCTATTATTAATAAAAGTTTTTAGAAAATATTTTGCAAAATTTAGGAAATTTCTATGAATTTAGTTACAATTTATTGAATTATATAGATATATCTATATAAAAATATATCCATATATAATATATTGATATAAAAGAGAAAGAGAAAAAAAAAGCCCAACCGTACAGTGCGGCTGAGACCCCGACCCCAACAACAGCAGGGGTATAAAGGAGGCCGCGAGGTTGATAGAGAGATTTCTCTCAAATCCCCGAAACCCTAAACGCTAACCCTGTTACCCACGCAACCATCACCAGGCTGCGCATACGCTGCCGCAGAGGGGGAGCGCCGGCGATCATCGGCACAGCAGCGCACAACAGCAGCGGTCGCAAGGAAGTGCGGCAACAACTGCAACAGCAGGGGTAGCAGCGGCCCCTTCGTTTTCCATGTACGATTCTTGATACCTCGCTTCGTTATTCTTTGAATGAAAACCTACATGTAGCCTATATAACCAACTACGTGTCCCTTCAATTAGATTCGAGAATACTCGACTAGAATCCTCAGGAAATCGATCCAAAAATCAACTAAAAACTGTTTAGTAAACAGTTTCGAAATAGTTTAGAGACCCTTGTTCGAGGATCGATTCTGATCAACTCGTGCACAACTCTTTGAAACAAATTTAGCAATCTCATAGACAACCTATAGGGCTTTAATAGTCTTTTCGTAGTTCCTGAATTAATCCATTATGCACCAAGAAAATAGATTTCAAAAATTGGGAAAAACAGTTTTTAAAATAAGCAAAATTTTAGAAAAAAATTTGATACGACGTGCGCCCTGCCAAACTGGGCGACATGGTCGTGAATCGAAAGCATCAAAAGGTGCGTATCGACTTCGCGAACGTATGGACTTTGACGGAATTCAAAATGGTTGCGCGTGCGCGACGAATTTGATAAGTATCCGTCAAAAATTACCGTATCGGGCTTTCTGCAAATTCTCTAATTTCTTTGTGCATGTTCGTCAAATCGAAACAAAACTTGAGCCAACAGGACCGTATCATTTTTCTGGTCATGTATGCCAGATTTGGTCAGATTCTGAGAAGGTCGACCGGAACGCTTATTTGGCGGGCCCGCGACCCGATCCAACGGGCAATTTTGTGCACGGCTCATCAGAATCCAAAATTGGACATATTGTTGGGTTCATCTTCTCAAATCGAATTCGTAGACATATAGTTTGACGACTTTAGAGACCATAGACATTGGCATGCGTTTCGGTGCTAAACGGATCCAACGGCGGACATCGTTTTGATCCAAAATTATATTTTTGCCCCTGTTCCAGAATTAGACTTTTGGACATGCATTTTCTAGACGTATCTTTTATTCCAAACACGTTCGTGGTGTTTATTTCAGCATTCAGGGACGTATGCGGGATTTGGCTTTCATTGCTTCACTATTCTGACGGTTCAAACTATTGGACGTCACTCTTTCGTACACAATCTCAGACAAGATACCTTGCCATACTTACTGTTTATATTCAGTATACATTTCTTTAGTTATTGCATATCACTATTCATTTATTTACAGTTCTGCTAGCTGTACTATTATTACAGTTCTGATTTACTGCCTGCTCAATGATATTAGCTTACTTGATTATTATCCTTTGATTGCATATAGACCTAGAGTTAAGGGACTACCACCTGTAGTGTATTGTATAACCTTGACACAGTTGTACCACGAGGTATATGTGAGATGAGTAGCATGTAGAGGTACTTGCGTGATGGCTGATCACCTGCGCGCATACGTTAGAACTAACTGCTAATAGAGGCATGTTAGGAGACTTGGCAGTTAGTAGAGGTATAGGTGTCATAGATGTGACTCTACTAGACATTGGGTGGGAAGAACAATTCCTTAACGTATGGGTCATGTATGCACTTTCCTATTCCTGATCCTGCTGGCCTCTAACATCCGAGGGATGTTATGCTTTGAGGTCCCTGGTATCCTGTGGGACCATACCTGAGGTTCCTGCACCTGAACCAGATGCTCATTACTTGAGTATCACATGGATTAGATTGAGGGAGCTAGGCCACCTGTAGCGCAGCACCGTGCCCCACACCATCAGAGGGATATACCCCAGAGGGGCAAGGCTTTTGCGCTGACAGTCGAGTAGACCGACACTACGAGGTGATGGGTTAGTAGGTCTGTCTTTCATGTTCTTCTTTACATCTTGTTGTGTGATTCCATTAGTACATGTCAGGATGTTTTATGTTGTGATAGATAGTATAGTGACCCTGATCAAGACCGCGATATCACGACCAGTAGGACCACAATTTGCATGTTTTAAATATAGTTTTCTCGACCTTGATTGTTAGGGGTTTGACCTAGAAGGAGTATCATGATTGGACAAACCATATGATTATCAGGCTGTATCTTGGGAAGGTTTTGAACATATCATCTTTGCTTTATTTCAGTCTTTTTCAAAAAAAAATATTTTTCATCACAAATTAACTTAGGAGTAGGGATAACTTCAGATAACTAGTCGAATTCTTTGTAGAACTTTATTATTATAACTCTTTCATAGTATAATGGTTTGATAGCTTGTATTAGGACTTATTCTTAGGTATGGTAGTCTAGTTGACATTAGCCTAGTAATCCTTTATAGTTAAATCTCTGTTGATTTTGACTATCAGTTTCATATAGGATGTTAGTCTGCTCAGGATGTAGTAACCCTCCGGCTCACCAGAAGGATAGTAGGATATATTGATGGTTAGAACAGTGATATTTCATAGGTGTACTTTAGAAACAACAAGGATATTCGAGGTCGGTTTGTTTGTGGACTTGAATAATTTTAAGTTATTGATTCTCGAAATATTTTACTTAAGATTGTGATGTTAAATTAGGATTTAGAAAAGGAGAGAGAATATAACTATGAAACGATGATGACACCAAAATTGAATAAGATGTTGGTAAGAGGACAAAGTGAACAAAGGATTTTGGGTTATGGGAAAATTTAAAGATTTTGGGAAGGTTTTAAAATTTAAGAAGAAGAATTTGAAGGTGTACATAAAAGAAATATGAAGGTCGATTTATAATAAAGAATAAGTTCCTGTATGACGTAGTAGTATTAGCTTCGAATAAATTCGAGGACAGCGATTTGAACAAGTTCGAGGATTCATAGACTTTGATCTAGAGGATTTTGGATCCAAGTTAGGACAACGTGTAGAAATTAAAATTTTTGGGATGATTAAGGGATAAGGGAGAGTAAGATCAGAGAAGGAATAAGAATTTAACAAGAGCATGATTCATGAGAAATGCCTTGGGAATTTAGGCCCGCTCTAGGAGGGAGTTTAGTCACCAGACCTAATTTGAGGTGAGTTTTCGACCTAGCTTTAGCATGTCTTTGTGAATTTTGTTACACCCTTGCTGTTGTTTGATACCTTGTGATTGCTTGTGTTGTAGTATGGCTAGTATAGCTAGATGAGACCTCAGATGATATTGCCTGCCATGACCTTGTATGTTATTCTTTCAATTATATGATTTAGATGAGATCTAAGACCATGATTGTTGGGGGACGAGACTCTAGAAAGAGTATGACCATCTTAATTTGAGGACAAAATTTTCTAAGGAGGGTAGATTTGTAACCACCACTTTTCTAAAATGAGGATAATTTTGAACTTTTATAAATTTATTATTAAAAATAGGTTTAAATCAGTTATTTAATTTATTAGTGAATTTGATTATTTAAATATCTTAAATTAGTGTTTTTATGATTTTGTTCTTTGGCTAGTGTAACCTTAGAGCTGCTTAGCCTAGAGACTAACCATGACCATGGAGGCCTAACCCATGTGATTAGATTAGCTAATTACCACTTTTTAGGCTAGGATATTTGGTCATTTTGTGACTTTAAATTATTTAGGATTTTAATAATTGGTAAATTTTAGATTATTTTAATAATATTAAATGATGCATGTGAGTTTGGTCATTTTTCATATTTAATATTTTGGGAATTTTTTATTTTAATATTGATTTTTGGGATTTGTTTAGTCGGGTTTGAGTTTCGTTTCGTTCCAACTTGTGTTAGTGACCCAGGTAGCTTAGACTCTAGACGGGACCCAAGATTAGTAGTCATGGCCCACAAACCCCACTAATTAAGTTAGTAAGTTTAGACTAATCCCACTTGTTAGATTGGTTAAGTAGAGGCTTAAATTTAACCCTTTTGATCCCAAACTTGAACCTAACTTAAAATTAACCAAGAGAACTAGTTGAGGCCTTATTGGACTTTCTCCAAGGCCCAAATAGGGTTTAATGGATGCCACTATAGGTAGGTTAGCCTTCCTTCCTTTATTTTATTCCATCTTGCCTCTTTTCCTTCATAAAGTGTTCTTCCCCAATTAGAGAGCTTTCCTCTTTGATTTGATCTCCAAATCCTTACATCCCTCCACCAAAATTCCATCCAACCTTCTCATACTACCAAGAGAGGGTGCTAGCAAAGATTTGGAGCAAAGTGCAAGGAGGAGTGTCCTTTTGGAAGATCTTCGTGTCGAAACCGTGTCCTTGGGAGTATCATGGGATTCCACTCCCAATAGGTAA